>CAWTZC010000001.1:600000-936462 GCA_963919715.1 Microtus obscurus
TTCTTTCTCATCCAGATCAGTGTCTGTAGAACATTCAGCATCTTCCCCATTAATTCTGGGGCCATCAGCATCTTTCCAAAGTAAGCTATGACACTTGTTTTGCACAGATACATCACCATCTTTCCAAGGGCCTACAGGGCCTTTGTCATTTCCTTCTGGGACTACAGGACATTTGCAACATGGCACAAGATCTCATGAATCTTCTTTATCAGCATCCAAAGATCTCCAACATTTTCTATCTGAGCAATTTTACATATCTACTCATGGAACTCTAGCTTCTTCACCATATAGCCAACAATCACTACAACAGTCAGCATCTTCTCAAGAAAAGTTGGAACCGTCCAAGTTTAACATGTGTACACATAGCAATTTGTCTTCTGTCCCAGATGAGTTGGGAATGCCTCCAGTTGTCCCAGTGATTACAGGCACATTGCCATAAACCCCTATGGCTCCCAGACTTTCCTCCCTGACACAAGAAAGTCCAGTCCCTTTCCCATCATTGCAAAAAGATGATGAATTTTGCCTATCTTCACAAGCAACTCTGGAAGTGAACACGTCAGGGCAGGAGACTCTGAATTTTTCAACAACTACTCAAGTTACTGAGAAAGCTTCTTTATACAGAACCCAGTTTGGTAAAGCCCACACAGGCACAGGGTACTGAAGGACATCCAGCTTCTAAGTTGGGGACTATTCAAAGTACCAAAAAGTAACTAGGATTTTATCCACATGCCCAAAAGCCACTGATAATTTCATTATCTATACAAGGAACTCTAGGATCTTGTTCATTTGACCAAGGGGATCTGGGGACTTCCCTGTCTGTTCAAGGGTCTCTAAAACTATCTACTCCCACACAGGGAATTGTAGAAACTGTGCCATCTGGGCAAGGTACATTGACACATCCCACTTCTTCCCAAGTAGCTCCAGGATTCTCCATTGGCCCAACATACTGTACAAGATTCAGCATCTTCTCCAAGGCATACAGGACTTTTTCAATCTAGCCAGAAACCTCAAGGATCTTTTATGTCTTCACTAGAGCACATAGAATATTTGCCATCTGCTCCAGGTGCTCAGGAAAATCTTTTATCTAATCCATGTACTCTAGGACCTTTGCTATCTTCCAAAGTGCCTAGGGAACTCTCCACAGCTACAAAGGAAGCTGCCTCTCCTAAGTTCTTTGTCATCTAGTCAGCAGTCTTCAAAACACTCAGTATATTCTTCCAAGATTTTGAGACAACATCAATATTCCCAGAATACCTTGGGGCATTTGTCATGTGGGAGAGAGGGTATGGAAACTTCTCAGTCTGCTACAAGGTCTATAGAAGCTTTTGCCACCACCTCTAGTGCCTAGAGGACATTTAAGTTCTATCAAAGGATCTGAAGAATTTTTCCCTGCTGGCCAAGGGAATCTAAATCCTTATAAACCTTCCCAAGGGCCTTTGAAACATGTTAGATCACCTGAGGAAATGCTGCATTCAGCACAATTTGCTGAAGGGACTCTAGAAATTTCTGCACATTCCAAAGCAGATCCAGAGCCATATACAAATTCCCAAATTACACAAGTGACTAGAGGAACATTCCATTCTGTTCCAGGGCATCTGGGTCTCCTGTCATCAACACAAACAATGCCACCATCTTCTTGTTCTGATGTAACGACTGTGAGAACTTGCGCATCCTCAGAAGAAACTCTGAAAATATCCAAATCTACACAAGGGACTCTAGAGTCTTCTTCTGCTTCCCAGGGCACTGGAGAGTTTCTCTTATCTGCCAAAGGCACAATGGGAAATTTGACATCTGCAAAACAAAGTGTAGGACCTTTTCCATCAACAACAGAACCTCTGAGGTCTATCCAAAATACACAGACACTATTAGGATCTTTGCAATCTGGTCAGAGTTCTCTGGAAGTTTCTCGAGCTACAGAAGGGCCTGTGGACCCTTCTTTATTTCCCCAAGGGTCTTTGGACTTATCTGTGCCTGCACAAGGAACTCTAGCGACATTGCTGTGTAATCAAGGAACTAAGAAACATCCTGCTTCATCCCAAACCCCTCAGAAAACTTCTCGGTCTGTGCAAAATTCTCTAGAGTATCCACCATCTATCCCAGGATTTCTGAAACCTTCTCAATCTGAAAAGAGAACACTAGGATCTTTGTCCTCTCCTGCAGGTACTGGAATATCTTCCCCTGGTTCTCAGGAAATTTTCCAACTTTCTGCAAGTTCAGGATATTCTGAACCTTTGGTATATTTTGGATTGCCTCTGGAACTTTCCATGTGTGCACAAGGAACTCTGTGTCCTTTTTCATCTCCTCAAGGAGAACTTGATTCTTTGCATTGTTTCTCTGGTAATCTAGAATCATCTCAACCTGCCCAAATGAATGTCAGCCATTTGTCAGAGAGCCTGTGGGAAACTCTCCATCTGTCCCTGGTCCTAGAGAGCCTTCACCGTTTAACAAAGTGCCTAGAGGACTTTCATCACATGTCCCAGGTGATCCAGCACCTCTAATCTCTGATCATCTGCCTTTAGAACTTAATGTATCTGCTCAGTGTACACTGAGTCCATCAGCATCTTCAAAAGGGAACCCCAGGGTCCTTGTTATCTTCTGCAAACATCCAAGGAAAAGTTCAAAATGCACAAAGTTATCATGGGCAATTGTCACATATAAGAGAGACATTGGAAACTTCTCCATCTCATGTAAGAAGTTCAGTATATGAACCTTGTCCTCAGGAAACTCTGGGATTTTTACTCCTTAGGCCAGGGGAGTCAAGCAACTTTTCAATGTGCTCAAGGAACTGTGGGTTTCTGCCTATCTCCACAAGAGTCTATGGGACTGTCCACATCTGCACAAAGGAGTCTAGGACATCCTCCACCTGCTCAAGGGCTCTCAGTAACTTCATCACATACACAACATACATGCTCACAGTCCACATCTGCACAGAGCACAGCAGCATATTCATCTTCTACCCAGTATCTCAGCCAGCATGCAATAAAGACAGTAGAAACTTTGAAATCTGACCCAGGGTTTCCAAGAATTTTTATCACAGCACAAGCATCTGTAAAACCTTTACTAACTCGCCAGGAGACCCCAAGATATTCATCATCTATACCAGGTGTATGCAAAACTTTGACAGCTACCAGAGGACATGTGGTATCTGATGATGGGCCTCTGGAACTTTCCATATTTGCCCAGGAAAACTTGAGTCCTTTCCATTCTTCCCAATGCCTTTTGAAACCTTCCCTGTCTGTAGAAGGGACTTTTGGTCTCTCTACACCAATGCATGGCACTCTAGGACCCTCTGTTTCTTCCCTGGGACATCTTGGATCCTGGCAGTCTGCCCAAAGGGTTCAACAAACAAACCATCTGCTTCATACACTTTAGGATCTCTGCCTTCTTCAAAAGGGCAAACAGTCATTTCTTTATCTGGGCAAGGGACTCTATCATCTTTCCTAGAGCCATTAAAAATTTCCTTATCTGTTCAAGTGAGTTCCAGACCTTCATTGTCTTTACAAGAACCTGGGGAATCTTGCCTTTCTTCACATGGAGAAAATACTCTGGAAGTTTCTAGCTGTGCACATAGCAATCTAGTGTTATCCAATTCCTCAAGAGGAGATTTGGGATTTTCATCATCTACTCCAGTGACCCTAGGATCTTCTCCACCTGACAAAGTGGATTTAGGAATGTTTCCTTCTGTTTTATGGACTCTGACAACTTCTGTTTCTGCCCAGGGTGTTCAAGGGACATCTACATCTGCACAGGAGGTTAGGAAACCTTCATTAGATAGTGAGGGGAGAACAGAAACTTTGCCATATTCCAAAGATGACCTGGGACTCAGGTCTCTTTCCCCTGGCAACTGAGGCAAATTCCCAATTTTCAAAGGAGGAATTAAAAGTCTTGCCATCTGCCCAAGGGGGTTTTAAACCTGCTCTGTCCATCCCAGGGTCTGTAGAAAAATTGCTATCTGCCTCAAGGACACAAAGGCTTTTCAATTCTACACTCTAAGATGCTGGGAGCTTTTCTCTTTCCTCCAAAAATAACTCAGAACTGTCCATAACTTCAAAGATGCATGTTCCATCTTCACCAACTACCAAACCTTCTCTGAAACATTCTCCATCTTCCCAAGAGTCTTGGAGACCTACCCCATCTACATCAGATACTCTGAAACATTCGCTACAAGACCAAGGGTGGCAGAAACTGTCTGTACCCACAAAAGTGACTCTAGAACAAACACCACATCAGAATGGTTATGAAGGAAGTTCATTATCTGTTCAAGGAACTGTGAAATTGTCTGTATCAGGACAAGAGTCTCTAGGACCTTGCTCGTTCAACCAAGGGTCTCCAGAATCATCCACATCTTCCCACAAAGTGCATGACCCTTCTTATAATCAATGGTCTGTAGCACAATTTCCATCTGTCCCAGGAGATACACCTTTTCTCTCTGCCCAGGGAATATTGCAAAGTTTGTCATCTTCCAAAATTACTCTAGAAACATCATCTTCTCTCCAGAAAGATACAGAAGGTCTATTAGATGTGCATGGTGCTCAGAAACTTCAACATCATTTCTGAGGGAATCTGGGACATTCACAATACACTCCAGAGTCATTAGAAACTTTGAGGTCTTCCCGAATGGTTTTTTAAATGTTCAGAATCTTCATCTCTGGCTCTAGAAACTTTGCCACCTCTCCCAGTAACTCTAGGACATTTGCCATCTTCGCAAAGTGCTGTGTTCCCTTCTGATTCTGACCAACAGATTCAGGAATCATCACCATCTCTCCAAAAATCTGTTCAATTTTCTCCATCTTCCAAAGGTTCACTGAGACCTACTCCATCTGTACTAGGGACCTCCCAATCTTTATTATTATACCAGTTGTGCCCCAAATTGACTGTATCTGCCCAAGGGATTCTAGGATTTTCACCACCTCAGCAAGGGTGTTTAGGAGATTCATTACCCATACAAAGGGCTCTTGGAACTTCGATATCAGCACAAGAGTTTGTAGGACATTCAAAATCTGACCAAGAGTCTCCAGAAATGTTCACATTTTCCCAAAAGAATCTGGGCCCTTCTTTACTCCAAGAGGCTTTAGTACACTCATCATCCATTCCACAAAATTGTGGACTTTCTCAATCTTCAAAAGATATATTAGGAACATCACTATCTACACAAGATGCTAGGAAAACTCCATCATCTCTCCAAGGGTCTATAGTAACTGTACCATCAGCTCAAAGTGTTCTAGAATGTCAGACTTCTTTGGAGCGGCCTCTGGGTACTTCCCAATTGCTTCAGAGACAACAAAACCTTTGCCTTCTTCTGAAGAGGTTTTTAGTATTTTGAAATCTCTCTCAAGGTCTATAGAATCTTTGACATCTATTTTAGAGACACTGACATTTACAACATTTGCCAAAGGTGCAGCGGGCCCTTCTAAATCTGACCAAGTAATTCTGATATCACCAACAGTTTCCCACAAACCTCTGGAATTTTCTCCATCTGACCAACAGTCTGTGAAAACTGCCTCATCTCAAATGGGGCCTGATAGAACTTCACTAACAGACAAAGGTTTACAGGAAATATCTTCAGGTGAAAAGGTGCCTTTAGGAGATTCACCACTGCAGGAAATCTGTTCAGGAAATGCAATGTCTAAACAAGGGGCTCTAGGACTGTCCATATCAGCACAAGAAGTTCTTGGATATCCACCATCTGCTCATGGGTCTCTAGATACTTCCATGTCATCTGGAGAGGCTTCAGGCACTTGTTTGGACCAAGGGCATTCAGGACAGTCATTATCATTATCTACTTTAGGAGATCTTGGACTATCTGAATATTCACAGTGGCCATTAGAAACATCTCCATCTACCCATAGCAATCTAGAAATACTATCTTCTACCCATGGGATTATAGAAACTTCACCACCTGCCCAAGATTCTCTAAGACACCTGCCTCCTTCAGTGCAGATTCTAAAACAGGCTCCCCTTATGCCAGAGACATCAGAACTTTTGTCATCTACCAAAGAGACTTGTAATGTATCAGAATCTTCCCCAGGAACTTCAGAAAGTTTACCATCTATATCAGGATCTCTGGAAATTTCATTCTCTTCCCAAAGTACTAAGGGACCATCTGTATCTGAAAAGGAAGTCTTAGGACCATCAGTGTCTCTGGAGGAATCCCTGGGACCTACTTTTCCTGACCAAGGGTCTCTGAGAAGCACTCCACCTGCATCTGGGACTAGGTCACTCTCCCACTCAGGACAAAGTTGCCAGAAAGTATCTTCATGTGTACAAGGACATTCACCATCTCAGCAATACTATACAGGAAATTCATTGCATTCACAAGAGGCTTGGTATCTGTCCATATCAGCACAGGAATCACTTGAATATTTACCATCTGCTCAAGGGTCTCCAGATATTCTTTGTCATCCCAAGAAGCTTAAGGCCCTTCTTTGGACTTTGTGTCTTTAGGACTTTCATCATTTGATCCAAGAGTGCTTGGAATTTGTGACTCTGATGACGGGACACTAGAAACTCCACCATTTACCCAAAGCATTCTAGAAATGCAAGCTTCTAACAATGGCGTTACAGAAACTTCAACAACTTTCCAAGATTCTCTAGGACATCTGCCTCCTTCAGTGCAGAATCTGCAACCTTCTCTTATACCAGAGACCTCAGAACCTTTGCCAACAGCCAAAGTCTTCAGAATCTGTATTACGTGCTCTGGAATCTTTACCATCTTTTTTAGAGGCTATGAGACATTTGAATTCTGACCAATGTACTCTGGGCCCTTCAGTATATGACCAAGGAAATCTGTAGCCATCAACACCTCTCCACGATACTCTTGGAAACCCCAAACCAACATAATGTGTTTTAGAACGTATACCATCTACCCAAAAAGATGTAGGAACTTTCTTTTCAACGGAGTTTTTGGGACTGTCCACTTGTGCACATGACAACTTTATTCCTATTCATTCTCATGGTGACTGCCGGAAATATTCCTCTTATCCCAGTAAAAGACATATGTTCTAATTCTACCCAAAAAATAGCGAGTCATGCTCCATTTCCTGAAGGACATATCAGATATTCACTTTCAGAACTTGATACCTTTAGATCATTCCCATCTGCCAAAAGTAGACTCACATCTTCCATATATGCCAGAAAGAACTCAAGTTCTACCTCTACTCCTCCAAGGAGTGTCTCACCCCCAGCATCATCAGAATTGATCTTCAGATCTAGGTCCCCTCCTAAAGAAGATCTCAGATGTTCTCCCTCTGCACGAGGTGGCTCCAGACATTCGAAATAAAAGAAAACAAAATTGAAACATGCTCCTAAAGAATCATGCCTCAAATCTGTCCCATCAGAAGATGAAGGCTTGAAATTTCATCATTCTCCCACAAGAGTGGGTAGAAATTTGGTTTCTAACAAAGTTGGTGCAAGGCTTAAAACTGAGCCCAAAGAGAGCCTCACTACTACTTCTGCAAAGGAGGTTGTAGATCCTCACAATCTCATGAGGAGGGACTCAGATGTTCTCCATCTCTTCAAGGCAGGCCTAGATGTTCCAGATCTACCAAAATCAAATTGGAACACGTCCCCTCTAACAAAGCAGATGTTCATGTTTCCCATTCAGAACATGAGGGCTGCAAACTATGGTCTTTGTCCAAAATAGAGTCTAAGCATTCATCCACCAAAAGGGACCAGAAACCAAAAGCTACTCATCAAGAGTGCATAGAACCTTCCATCTCTAAGGGAGGCTTCAGATCCTCATGATCTCATGAGAAAGGTGGAAGAAGTTCTGCATCTCCCCAAGCCACCCATAAATATTCCAGGTCTATTAAAACTAAATTGGAACAGGCCCCCTCTAACAAAGCAGATGTTCATGCTTCCCATACAGAACATGAAGACTGTAAGCATTTGTCTTTGTCGCAGAGGATTTAGTCATGCTTCATCTGCCAAAAGGGACAAGAAAGGAGACACTATTCCCCAAGAGAGCATAGAAGCTTCCACGTCTACAGAAGAGGACATAGGAACTACTCCCTCTCATGAAGAGACCCTCAGACATTCTACCTCTCCTCATGGGACTTCCAGCCTTACTTCTACTTCTATCAGAACAAGACTAAGGCATTTCCCTTACACTCAAGGAGGCATCAAAACTTCCACTGAAGCCCAAGGAAACTTCAGGTCATCTCTAGATGGAGAAAGTCCCTGGGGGGAGTGTCAAGTCTTCCTCTTTGTCCCAAAACAATGATGTCAGACATCCTGTTTCTACAAAGGAGGACTTTAAACACACTCTTTCCATTCAAGAAGGACACAAACCTTCCACTGGTGCTAGAGAGTGGAGTGGGACTTGGATTCCTGTACAATGGGGACTCATATATCCACCAATTCCAAAAGGGAGTGGCACACCATTCCCTGTTGTCCAAGGAAATTTCAGACATTCCCGACCTCAACTAGTGGTCCTAAGATCTTCCCTCTCTTACCAAGGCAAAGACACAGCCTTCCAATATGAACATGGGACCGCCATATGTAACTCTTCTGTCCTTGGAGGGCACAGATATTCACATTCAGTCTCACGCAGTCTCTGAAGGATCCCGCTGCAAAAAAAGGAGCCTGAGTTCTTACCTCTCCACTCAAGAAGACATCAGACCTGCTCAATGTGATCAAAGGGGCCTTAGACTTTCTTATGGCCACCCTGTCCAAGGCAGCTTTAGAATCTTTCAATCTGAAAGAGAGAGCCTCAAGAATATCCCATCTAAATCACTGAGCCTCACATTTGCTCCTTGTGACCAAAGGAAATTAAGAAATGTGCCCTCTAATGTAGAGTGTGTTAGAACTTCAGCTTCTGCTCCAGGAAGCCTCCAACATAATCCTTCTGCCCATGGAGGCTACAAACCTTACAAGCCTGTTAAACCAAAGTTCTAAAGATGCTCATCTCAAGAGGGGGATCCTGGGTCCTACTCTCTCTTATCATGCCATCTTTAGATCTTCTTATTCACAAGCCAGCCCCATATTTTCCTACTCTGTGTCCCACATGAACAAAAGGAGTTTATAAATTTCCCTTCTCATCAAACACCTGTTAAACATTTGATTTCCATTCCTGGCTATCTCAGATGCACATTGAGGCATCAGATTGGTCCACCTGACTATAAAGAAGGCAGGTATTTTCCATCTGATTTTTAATAGGTCACAGTTTCTACATAGAACATGATATACAATCTATTACCCACAGAGAATAGCATGTGCTTCTTCTGACTAATGTGGCCCTAGACTTACTTCATATGGCTTAGTGGGTAACAGATCAACTCCCTCTGTCTAAGAGGTTCTGGGTGTTTCTTATTCTAATCATCTGACTTCAAAGCCTCTGTCCAAAAATAAAACTACCCTGGTGCCTGAAGTTCTAGAATGTTAGATCACCCAGCAGTGCCCTAAACCCAGTATATGAGCCTTAACTTCATCAGCAGAAATAAAGAAATCACACCCTTCATGTTCAGATGTAGATAGCTGAATTGGTACAGAGACCTAGCTGAGAATTGCCTCCTAGCAGGTTGGAGACTGATCACACTGTTGCCTGCCCTGCACGACATGGATATTCTATATTGCCATGAAGATTTGATCAGGAAATTTTCAGACTTCTCTAATTCCCAAATTAACTGTTGATATCCCACACTTCCCACAAGAGTCTTTGACCTTTCTGTATTTATCAAAATAGAACAAGACTTTCTGTCTCTGAAACCAAAAATTTTGTACTCAAAATTCCCTGTGTTGTCTGTGGATGCTTCATTCTCATTCTGTACAGGGCTTCTCCATTGTTTTTTCAGACAAAGGGTCCCCAGACTTATTCTTTCAGGCTCAGGAGGACTCATCTTTTTTTCCCCAGTAACTGAAGTGGAGCTCAAATTATTTTCAAGGGCTTAAAGGGTGCTCAGGCACAACTCTTCTGAACCAGGGTGCAGAATGCAATCCACTAATTCTCAAGCTGGCTATAGCCCTATCTATACAGAACCAGAGCTATTCCAAATGGATGCATGGATGAAGGGATATTCTGACCTCTCCTTCAGTACTGGGGGGTCTCAGATCTTTCCCAATAGACAAGGTGGCCTCAATCTTTTCTGTCTAGAACAAAAGTAACTCACAACTTTTACCAGTAAACTAATAACCCATCAACAACAAAAGCTTCAGTCATTACCTGGTGTTCAAGGGAAGATTGACACACCATTCCATTGAGAACCAGGACACCCCAGACATTCACTAATTGCCCAAATGGACCTCACACTTACAACTTCAGAACAAGGGGTGCCATACACATCCTCAATGCTGAAGGAAGCCTGAGACATAACTTGAGAAGTAAAGAGGCCTCAGACTTCCACAATGCCCCAAGAAGACCACAAATACAAACCCTTTAGTATTAATGAGCAATAGAATTTCTGCTAAGTTTCACTGGAGATTCAGATTTATTCCAGAATCAGGACAGTTCACACCTCTAGCTACCAACTCCATCATGTCTTAGATATTCCCTTCAAAATTAAATTAATTCACTAGTTGAGGAATCTTACACCTTGGTGCGCTTTCTTATGAAGAGTGATTTTGAAGTTATTTCCTTCAACCACAGTAGCCCCTGACTTTCTTACTTTGCCAAAGGGGGTTTCTATAACATGCTGCTTTCTTTGTCTTTACTGGGGCAATCTGAGACATCCCAGTTTGATGAAGTAAAATACAGAACTGGCCCAGCGACTGAAAAATATCTTAGATATTCAGACTTGGTTTACAGGTACTTGATATTGACTCCCTATTACTAGGTAAACATCACAGCTTCTCTTTGTATTCATGGCTGAGTCAGGTCTACCAAATATAATCGAGACTAGAGCTTCTCCCTCAGAACTGAATGGCTAGGAATTATGCTTCTGACCACCAAAGGAACCTCATGGAACTCTAGATTGAAGTTGCATGGCAGAAGAATAAAAAGTACCCTGGATCTAGGATCATCTGTTTTGAAGCTGCACACCAGATATATGCCCGTCCTCCGTGTCTACACCTGTGTAGCTTTTCCAGAGTTTAAGTAGGGAACAGTCCTCGGGACTATAAGTCAACTTGTAAGAAGAACCCTCTGATTGCCGTTAAGCCCCAAAAGGAGTCTTCAGAGATAAGAATTTTCTAGAGTTCACTGAAGAGTTGGAGAAGGACTGGGGAGTGCCTGGATCTTCTGCTTTACAAAAGGTAAGCAGTGGCACTCCCATTTGCCCAACAAGGTCTGGGATATGTCTCCTTTATTTATTATTATTATTATTATTATTATTATTATTATTATTATTATTATTATATTATTATTTGCTCTGAAAACTTAGGCCTAAAAATACCTTTTTTGGCCCAAATGGCCTTCAGAAATTTCCCTCTGAGGAAGGGCACATGGAATATTTCAACAATGAACAAAGAGCATTGGTCACTGTGGTTAGTTCCCAGAAGTCAAGAAGAGTAGACAAATCCAGGAACCCATGCCACTTCCTTAAATAAAGTAGTCATGTTATAGACTTCTCAGTCATACCCAGTTCTGTTTGCCTACACAGAATTATTAGGCATCAACCACACTGTGTCTTCCACCAAGTAGCTTAATGAATCCTGATACTGATGCTTGGTCTCTTGCAGATTCAGCTGAAGATATGGACATCCTAAACTATGAAGAAGAGTTAGATGGTGAGGCAATTCTAGTAGCTTATGAGGTATCAAAGTCAATTGAATTTTTGATTATGGTTATATGGGATTTTCACATTCTGATCATATCTCCCCTGCCTCATGGGTCTCAGAAACTCCTTTCTTCACAGGGTTACTCACTCTTGCCTTTGGTCAAGGAGCTATCTGATCTTCATCCTGGAATAAAGGGAGTCCTACATCTTTCCAGTTTGTTCAAAGGAGGTTTAGATGTTCCTTTCATGTGAGAGGCCCATATAATTCCTGATATTATGGAATGGACCTTGGATATTATTCTTAATAAATGGGTCCCAGATTTGCACTTCAGTAAACTGTAGACACAATATTGATCCAATGAGAGCCTCTGATAATAAATACCCTGTGAAGGATGGTGGTCATATTCTACTTTCTTTGAAAAAGGGGACTTTAGACATACCATTTACCTTCATGGGTACTGATAGAAACTCATCTGATTAAGGGGATACAGACCAGACCAATGACATGAAGACTTGCTCAGATGTTCATCTTTTTGTCATGTAAACTCCAAATAAGCACGCGCTGACCTTGGCTTCTTCAGAAAAACTACTTTTATCTGCAGAAACCTCAGCTCTATTTCTCTCACTGAGAAGATGTTAATTTTTTCCCTTCTGACCTGGGTGTTCAGGCATGCCCAAATGACCAAAGGGATGTCAGAGTACTCGGGACTGATATCCTGGGACAAAACAGTAAAAAACTCTTCCCTGATTAAACATTTTTACTTTTAAGATTCTTACCAGAAATGGAGTGGTCTCATTTTGTCTCATATGCCTGTGCTACCGATGAAAGGCTTCTGGAAGACACAGAGCTAGGAGCTGCCAACCAATCTGTAAGAGAAAAGCTTTGCTTCCCATGTGGATCTCCTGAGGAAACTGGGAGCATGGGGACATTGGAAGAGAGTTGAAGGGGAGGGGAGATGCAGAGATGGGAGCAAAGAAAAATGTAGACCTCAATAAAAATCAATTAAAAAAAGAAAAAGAACTCTGATTGCTTGAAACCAACCTTCAGAGCCCCAAAACGCATGGGTATTCCATAGTGTGAGGACATTTGGACCTGATAAGATATTGGCTGATCCTTCTAGTTTTCAAAGTAACCTGGGGACTTCATCTTCTCCCTGAGGGTTTCTGGAACTTAGGGCTCTTCCCTACCTTCCCAAAACACTCTACCTTTCAAACATGGGACCTGAAACTTTCCATGAATGACCTAATAGGTCTTCTATCAAGCTGTTCAAGAATAGGTCTGTGGGAGACTCTCTCTATAAACAAGGGACAATAGTCCACTCTGGTTTGAGGTCTCATAGGCATGTTTGGCAATCCGAGCATAGAACCCCATGCCATCTGCCTTCAGACCAGTCAATATAAATGGAATAACTACAACATCTCTGCCGAGATCAGGACTGCTGAACAAAAACTACAGGAAGTAACGTAGCCAGGAACAATCATCCAGGTCTTTGGAAGAAGACAGATTGTTACTGCCTTGTCTCTCTCAGAAGGAACACAAACTATGAATAAGAGTTGGAAGCTCATGTTCAGTGCTGGGGACTTTCTCCATTATATGAGGTGCCCAAGATATTCTCCTTCAACAGAAATGTGTATGACACTTTCACACTCTGCCCAAAGACGATCTATCCTCATTTTTCAATGGGGTCTCAGAGGTTTCCTCCATTACATTGGGCTCAGAATTTTCACTGTTCTTCTTCTTCTTCTTGTTTTTGTTCTTCTTCTTGTTTTTGTTCTTCTTCTTGTTTTTGTTCTTCTTCTTTTCTTCTTCTTCTTCTTCTTCTTCTTCTTCTTCTTCTTCTTCTTCTTCTTCTTCTTCTTCTTCTCCTTCTCCTTATTCTTCTTCACCTATTATTTCTCAATACATGGAACGGGATGTCAGAACTCTCCTAAGATGTAGATTTTCCTAAACCCTATTTTCCAATGAGCCCTACCCTAAAATATTTGTTTGGTGTTATATGGTCCTTATATATTCCCATTCCTCCCAAGTGATTCTGTCTTTTATCTTCTCATTACAGGGGTGTCAGACCAAGAGTGCATTATACCACCAAGTAAAACAAGTATCAGACATTCAGGATCTTCCCTGAAGGTTTGTGAGCCAATTATCTACTTCCACCCAGGAAGAGGATTTCAGAAATTCAGTTTCCACAAAAGGAAATCTGAAAAAATCAAACCCACTATTGAATGGTCTCTTGAAACTGGCCCCTGCATACAAGGGATGTCTCAGACCTCCATCCTCTGATCTTCAGCACTTTAGTCCACTCTAAGACTAAAGAACCATCAAGCTTTCCTTCTTTAGTTGGTGACCTTGCATGTTCCCCTACTAAGATTGGTTTGGAGCTGGCCCCTCTGACCAAGACAACCATACAAACACATATGAGAACAATGGGATCTCACAACTTTCTGCTTTAAGATTACAGGACAGAAGCTCTCAAGCCATCTGTCTCCAAGTTTGGTTATCAAAAATGCACTGTTTCTTTTATTCACAGATATGTACAGCTGAACACAACCTTGAGGAAACATCAATGCTTACATAACCACTTAGCCTGTTGGAAGATTGTTAGGAGACTTGCCTTAGACTCTCAAAGATTTCACACAAGGTATGCGTTTCCATTGGGAAAAATAACTGATGTTAGTGCAGAGCCAGAACCTTTTCCCATTACCCAAGATGCCTTGGGACCTTCCTGTTCTGATCATGATTGAAGTGCATAGTAGTATTCTACCAAATGTGACTGCAGCCCTCCTCGCTGTGAATAAAGACATTTGGGATTTCTCATTTGCTGAAGGTAGTCTCAGAACTTCCCATTATGAGAAGAGGTTGTCAGAACTTCCCCTGTTTACAAGAGACCTCATGTATACTTTGTTTATTGAAGTTTTCATGAGAACTACCCTGGGTCAGACTGGGCCATCATCCTTCCCTCCGTTAAAAAATGTGTACTTACACCTTATCCACCTGTACAAGGGACACTAGGAAGCACTGTCTTTGACTCCAGGGAAACTCATGCATTTCTTTTTTTCACAAGGTGACATTAGAGATGTTATTTTGAATAATACTGCATCCTACCTTGTAGGATTCTATCAAAAATCCTCAAACATTCCATTCTGTCTTTGAAGTACCTCCAAAATATGCTGCTCTAAACAAAAATGATTTAAACCTTTTATATTTGGTGCTGGTGGCTAGGGACCTGCATTGCTCCACTCTAGGTTGTGGGCCCCTGTCATAACTTTAGAATTAGAAACTGAATCCTAAGCTATGTTTTTCAATCCAATCACTAGAATCAACTGACCCCATTACTGCTGCCCAGACATGGACTATGAAAACAACCTGAAAAAAGAGGAGACCTAGCTGTTGACAGCCATCCAGGTACATTGAAGAAGGCTCTCGTTGCTGCCTGAACTCTCTAAGATTCAACACAAGATGAAGAAGCTCTAAAGAAGAGTTGGAAGCTGAAGTGCAGTAATGGGACCTTCCTTCACTGAATAAGGTAGTAAGGGCATTCGCCTTCAACAGGATGGTGCATGACATTTCTCCTCTCTGTGCAAGGGTTTTCCAACTCATACCCTTTCCCTAAACAGGTCTCACAAAGGGCCATTGCTTCCACTCTCGTCAAGTTATCTTATTCCTTTTACTACACTGATGAAAATGGTAGACCTCCCTCCTAGGACAAAGCCTACTGCAGACCTTCCCCATTTTCCTAAGGTGGTCTCAAGTATTCATTTTGTGGCAAAGACCCTCAAACTTTACCTTTGAATAAACAGGCCCCATATTAAATATTCCTTACACCACTCACACTGTAACAGTGAGAGTCAGATTTGCCCACATTCAGTCCAGCGTAGTGAAAGGGGGAGCTATGATTACAAACTTCAACCACAAAAATTACAAAGATCCCATTTTTTGCCAAGAGGTGTCTGGGCTATTCCACACTGATGAATAAGAGCTCAGAATTGCAACCAAAGGGGTTGCAAATCATTCACTCTATATTTAATTGAGCTACAGGTCTAGCCACTGACCCTGGGAGGCCCTAGAGCATCCTCTTCCTTTCATGGACACATTTCACTTGACCCTTGGACTCATATTACCTTAGTGCGAATCCCAGGGGCTAAGATTGCTAAGAAAACACTTTTGTAACCATGGGATTACAAAAGATTCTAGGTAGAGGAAAAGTATAAAAAGCTAAAACTAATAATTATGCCATCTGCCTAGAATGTAGCTGTCAGAAATGCAAAATGTTCTCATCTTTTATGTAAATGAAGACTGTGCTTATGTTTCCCAACTGCCCAAACACATATAATTACATAGAAAATATATTAATTACAATTCCATGTAGCCTATTAGCTCAGGCTTCTTATTAACTAACTCTTACATCTTAAATTAACCCCTTTTTATTAATTTATGTATCACCATATGGCTGTGGCCTACTGGAAAAGTTCTGGTGTAGTTCTACTTCAGTAGCTACATGTCCTCTCCTGGACTCCACATAATTTCTTTTTATATCTCTTCCAGCCTGGCTATATTCTGCCCTGCCATATGTCGAAGCAGATTTATTCATTAACCAAGAAAAAAAAGAAACGCATATACAGAAGGACATTCCACATCACTTATATTGTTGGATAAACACAGATCAATACAACCCTGAGGAAGCTTCAAAGTTTACACAACCACTCATCACGTTGAAAGAGTGTTGTAATTGCTTCTTGTACTCTTCCCAACAGTTGATGTAATATATCGATCTTGGAAATTGGGAGCACAGTAGGAATCAAATGATGCTGAACAAAACTACTCAAGTAAAACTAGAATTTTACCTTCTGTACAGTGGGGTGATTGGATCTTGCTATTTGGTCAAACATAATCAGGCACTTTTTCTCTAAGCAAGACAGTTCAAAATGACCTCATAAGTTTCCCCTCTGAATATAATGTGGGCTTTCCAAGCTGTTCCTATTCTCAAGGCTTCTCACACTGTGCCTTTTTGGTGACTGGTTATAAAAGTTCCCTTTGCTTAAAGTAGCTGTCAGGCCTTTCTGTTATTATAAATAACACCCAAGGTCATCCCTCTTTGTTTAAGGAAATTCATAAGAATAACTGATTTTTTAACTAAAGTTATCTCAGAATTTCCATTTTTCTCAAGGTGACCAAGATCAAAGTATTCTCAGATCATCCCCTATAAGCATGTGGGCCTCAGAATTATCCCCTTAATGGAGATCTTTCCCCTCTAACTACGTCCACTATGAAAATATATGTGTGAGCAAAGGGACTTCATCTTGCTCTGCTTTGAGGTGACAGAGCCTGAGACTTAGGTCATCTTTGCTTCATTAAAGTCAACAGAATGAAGAGGTCTCATCCTTGATACACACACCACTGTATCTGATGAGAACTGGAGCCTGCCAATCATGACCGATAGATGATGCTCAGATTACTGCCAGGCCTGCCACAGTGTGCTTGAAGATGTGAATATTCTAAATGGTGATGAAGTCCTTCCTCGACTGCAGAAGGTAGACTAGGATACTCCCTTTTGCCTAAGTGGTTTGTGACTTCGCTTCTCTCTTTAAGTCTGCCAAAGTCTTCCATTCCTAACCACCATCCATTTCTGTCAAATAGACTTCAAATGCACACGCTGTAACCAAGAGGGCCTGATAACTATCCTGCATGACTGAGGGGGCCAGGGAAGATCTATACATGCCCAAGTCCACCAAACTTTCAAATTCCAATCAAAAAGACCTTCAAAACTTCACTCGCTTAGTAAGGATCCAATTATTCCGTTTTGATGAAGGAAGGCTCAGACCTTCTCCCCCTTTATTTAAATATGCATCACCTATTTTTTCACCCTTCATCTGAAAGGGTCATCATTATCCTCTTTTTGTCAGGGTCCTCAAGTTTCTCCCTTCTGGCCAAAAGGTCTGAAAATGTCTTTCTTTCATAGAGGAGATTCAGAGCATCATATTATAGCATCAGACACTATTTGGAAATACTTGGCCTTTCCCCCTTTATCCAGGGGGAAGTAAAACCTTCTCCCAAAACCCAAGATGGCTTGGAATATGTTCTCTTTTGCCCAAGGATGGCTAAGGCCTACCATATCTACTATGGGTCTTATATTCTCTTGACTATGTATGTCTGCTATATTCCCAACTGTCTAGGATTGCTTCAAACTTTCTTCTTGCTACATATATCGGATTATCTTACCTGACCAATAACTTCTTAGACTGAAAATGGCCATCCAACCACTTGGAAAACATGCAATGATTACTTCCTGGCCTTTCACAAGCCCACAAAGGTATGAATATTCTCAATACTGAAAAAATTTGGAAGCTGACTAGGCCAAACCAGACCTTCCTCAGCTCCATAAGGTGTTTACTTTATGCTTATTGAAAAATTGCCATTCCTATTTTATTGAACATTGCCATATACTTTACAGAACCTGACAAATAGGTGTAAACCTTCACTTGTGCACAAAATGTCTCAGAAATTCCAGTTATGACCAGAGTGCATCAATATTTCTCATTATTCAAATGAATTTTGCTACATAACATTTTTGAGGAAGGGTGTAATAGTCCTTCTATTTCTATCCCAAGTACCAAGGCCCTACCCCATCTTACATAGTGTATTTAGACATTCACATCAATAAAGAGTGCCTCAGGCCTGCCTTGTGTGATCAAGGAAATTTCAGTTGATTCCATACCTATAACTTCTAATTTGGGTGGCTTGGGAAGTACTGTTCTGACTAAAGAGAACTCAGATCTCTCTGGACTGAGGTATCTGAACACAAGAACAGCAAGATGGTGATAACTCATAATACTGCCTTCACTCTAGTCCCGTAGACAGAGAATTCCTGTCCTAAATGAAGAGAAATTTGTGGATGAACCTGTACCAGATGAAGAAACTGAGTCACAGACTTCTGTCATGCACCTCTTAGAAGACTTCTAAGACTGCTGACATGCCTGACATGGACATTCAGAAAATGTGTGTTCTAGATTGTGATTTCAAGTTTGGTGCCGATGAAGAAGTGAGTGTCTAGGACTTTCTATATGTCTCAGGGTATCATTCAAGTTCCAGCTTCTGCCCAATAGGTACACAGACATATGACCAAGGGAGGCTGAGATTATCCCACCTAGTCCTAGGGAGCTCCTGACTCCTCCTTCTAGGTTAGGGGGATTTTAGATCTTTCACCTGCTTTCAAAGTGGTAGCAAGAATTCTTCTTCTGCCCACATAGGCTTTCTCTGCCTACCCAAGTTCTGCATTGCTATAGGTCCAAAACAGTATCTTATTTATTAATGGTTATCACTGCACCCAGAGGGGACTCCCTCATCATGGATATGCTCCACCTACCCAGAGAAGTCTGAGAGTATCCTCTCTTTCTTACTGAAGTGTATCCCCTCTCCCAAGTATACCCCCAAGTTTTGTCTTCTGACCAAAGTGTTTCAGACCTGCCTGCTCTACTAGAGAGGTACATACAAGGGTTCTCAGATCTTCTGAACATGACCCTGTGAGAGTACAATTACTAGGACCATATAATTGGGCCACATACCATTCTTATGTGACCAAAGGAGTTTCAGTTTACTGCCT
Organism: Microtus obscurus; assembly: GCA_963919715.1. NCBI lineage: Eukaryota > Metazoa > Chordata > Mammalia > Rodentia > Cricetidae > Microtus > Microtus obscurus. Next base: position 619,250 of record CAWTZC010000001.1, read on the forward strand.
ATGATTTACTAGACAGCCTCAGATCTACTCATTCTGCAAGTTGTCTTCAAATAGGCCCTTCAGTCCAAGGAGAGCCTCACACTCTTCTCCTCTGATTCAGTGGCCTCAGACATTCCCCCCACCCAAACCTGAGACCATAGAATACTTTTTTTCACACAATAATTTCTCCAGACATCCCAGGCTTAAAGACTCCAAGTCCATGTGTAGGAAGTAGAGTCTAGAAATGAAGCCCACTGCCTCAAAGCCAAAATCAATATAATGTGGTACCCATCATTCAAACTTAGATCTGAGCAGCTGAACATATGCTTGAGAAGGAGAACAAGCTTGGGACTCTCATGCAGACTTTTGAAAAATACTCAGACTGCTGCCTCACCTATCACACATCTTCTACAGTGGACAGATATTCAAGTATCTGATGAAGAGCTGGAAGCTAATAAGGCAGTTCCTGGAATGTGGTCCATTGTATGAGGTGGGGTGGGACTTTGATCTCATGTCAAGCAGTGGGTGTGCTCATTTCCAACTTTACCCAATCCAACATGCTATTCAATACCCATAATAACCCCCAGATTTCCACACTCCTCACAAGACAACATCAAACATTTCCCCTCTGACCCTGGGGTCCTTGTATTTTCTCTAGGGCTCTTCTTTCCTCCCTTCTTCCCCATAAACGTTGGCAAGCCTCTGACCTCTCATCACTGACCCTTTGATCCCTATTTGTATATTTCTGACTTATGTGGGGGGCATTCAAGGTCTGAATATGAGGCCTTCCATAGTGTTCCCATTGACCAAGGGTGTCTCACACATACTCTTTTCCTTTAATGGAGTATTCAGATTCCACATCTGGCCAAGAGAATTTCAGATCTTCCTTTTCTGTAATGTATAATGTCTATACTAACATGCTTATCCAAAGGGCCTCTAATTTTACCTTCTGACCAAGCAAGTGTCTGACATTCCCACTCTGCTCAAAGACACATGTACATGAGGTAGACAGAAGTCTTGGGCACACTCCTTCTAATCAATAACATTCTTCCCCTCAAGATCGAGTCCTCAGAGTGCAAGAGTAACAAGTAACAAGGAGTGTCTGAAAAAGAGCCATCAGTCTTCAGGGGCATTCATCAGAACATCAGAAGTGGACTTCTTCCAACGTTAGTGCCCTAAACAGGATGACTGAACACCAACCTGTGAGGCTTAAAAAGTGACAGACACCAGCCACGCTCCTGCAATAATGTTCAGATTACTGCATATCCTTCTGAAGATGCCACAGATGATACTGTTACTTTGTTGTTGTTTTGATTGTTGTTCTCTTCTTGGTGTTATTGTTTACTTTTAAGTTTAGAAGAGGACATCTTGATATTTTCTTAGTATGTTAATTATCTACTGGCATTAAAATCTGGCAACCAATTGCATAAATGTTTCACATGTTCTACTCTATTTGGAAACCACAATGTATGCACATCTTCCACCTTTTTTGTATCAAAGACATTCTGCTATGTAATTCTATTTTACAAATGTAGTCATTTTAGCCAACATTCGTGTGTGTGTGTATTTTCAAAACTGCTTCCTGTGCTATGATTTATTCTTTAAAAATTAAATTCATTCATTTATTTACTTTACATCCCAGATGCAACCTCCACCCTCCCCTCCTTGTCCTATTCCATCCCCTTCGGTTCCCACCTCCAATCCACTCCCCCTCTATTTCTGTTCAAGAAAGGGCAGGTAACCTATGAAAATCAACAAAACATAGCAAACAAAGTTGCAGTAAAACTAAGCACCTCCCATGCACCAAGGCAGTGCAAGGTGACCCAGAATGAGGAGTAGGTTTCCAAAGCCTGTAAAAGAGCTGGAGATAGTACCTGTTCCCATAGTCAGGAGGCCCACAGTAGGATCAAGCCACACAACTGTAACACATATGCAGAGAAAATTTCATTTGATGCCATTTAGAAGATCCTTTCTTACATGTGCTGGCCCCTCCTCCTGCAATTTCACAGTGATTAGAAGGATGTTATAAGTACCATATTCAGAAATAAGCCCAATACAACCTGGACAGCATCATCTGTCTAAGAAAATCTTTCTGATAAATGTCAGTCCTTTCTTGGGAAAGCTGAGAGCAGCTTTCCTCTCTGGATTCAAGCATGGCTTTGTGCAAGGAAATTTGCTTTAGGGTGAAACTGGTTTAAGCCTTCATGGGGGCACAATGATCTTGTTGTCTCTGAGACCAAGTGGAACAAGAGTGACATAGAAGCACTGAGCAGAACCAAAAGAGAGAGAGAGAGGGTGAGCAAAAGGAACATTGCATGGAGTAGAAAACTCTTGGATGACAGAAAGAGCAGGTTTGACCAGGGTCTCAGAGGGAATAAGCAGAACTTGCTGGGGCAAAGATACTGTGTGTAGCTATCATGAGGAGAAACCAAAGTATGATTTGAAAATGAAGGTCATGGGTGGAGAGGGGTGAAGTAGCTCTCCAGGGCTGAGGGAATACTGGATGCTGTCCAGGAGAGAGGCTAGGAAGACTTTGTACCTATGGAGCTTCATTTGCTTCCTGTCCTACAAAGAGCTCTGTTGAAGTAGGCTTTTTTAAGAAGTAACTCTAAAAACTTGTGTTCCTGATAAAAGTGGGCTTAGAACCAATGGAACTCAAACTTTCCCATGTTAATAAAGGGTGATACAGAAATTCCACTTCTGTGCAATATAGCCTCTGTGGTTATCTCTGTGGCAATAAGAGCTCTATAGATCCTCCCAGGAGGTGATGGTCCTCAGGCATTCCCATTCTGCCCTAGGAAGCTTATATTTTGCCAAGAGAATTTAAAAAATAACCCTGATAGCCAAGGATCCACAGATATTTCCCAGCTTTGCATGAAGTTTTGTATATAATCCCTATGGCCAAGGAGGTCTATGATTTTCTTCCTGTGACCACTGATTTGGAATAATTTCATTGGACAAACACATTTTGGATCACACTGGTTAGAGGTCTTGGGTGTCAAGCTTACTTTCTGCGAATAATGAGAAATACAATCACATAATGAATTGTTCAAGAGTGTCCTTATTTCTGTGAATCCATTATATGACCCCAGAAGGCAATTGACACCACAGGTTTGAACCCTATTAGACACAATTCTCCAATACTTACATCCTGATGATAAACTTTAACTAATCATGTTGGTGCAATAGATGATTAGCAGACACTAACAATCCATAGAAGAATTATATTGTAAAAACATAAAATAAAAACTGTTCTATGTCACCTATATGTATTCATTTTAATACAGTTAATACTATATTTTGTGCTTTGGATAAACTGAAACATGAAATAGGTTTTCCAACATAATGAAGAAGAAAGAAACATTTTTATGGATCCTGTGTATATTTTCTGTATATTTTCTTTTTCCCCTTAAAATATCTCTAAATATGGCTTATTAAAGAGCCATGTGGCCTTCCAGATGCAGGATGACATTAAAAGGAGATTCTGGAGTGACACTCTAAACATGCAAGTTTATCTTTGAAAATCCATGCCCCTTTGACTTATTTCCCCCATTCATTCTGATTGAGTTTCATTAAGTAGTATTTTTTAAGGCAGTTAAGTAGAATCCCTTCAAAAATAAAACAGAAAACAGTCTCTGCTCAGGTGAGATACATTTAGAGGGGTGACAGCAGCAGATGAACATGAGTGTGTCCTTTTTGGCAACACACTAATAATATCACCGCCACAGACAGGAGCTTTCTGATTTGTTGAGCACATTTCTCATGGAGGCAATGGCAAAGTAGGAGCTATAGATATTGGGGAAGTTGCAGGAAGTATAAATGAATAAGGGATTGTTGATTCTTGATCTGCATGGCTCCCCTTTCCAGTCCCCATATCCATCATCACCACTTCCTGGAGATCTCCCATCAGCATTTTGAGACTTTAAATTTGCACATTTCCCCCCTGCCTCCACTACTAGTGCAGTCCAAAAGCTAAGGAAAGTGGATCTCAAGACACATGAATTCAACCCTGTCCCTAGACCAGCATATCATACACAAAGATCAGTGCTTTGGTCAGTGTTTTACTGCTGTGAAGAGACACCATGACCATAGCAACTCTAGGAAAGCATTTAATTGGGGCTCGATTATTGCTTCAGAGATTTAGTCCATTGTCATCATGGCAAAGAAGGAGCATGTGATGTATAGGCAGACATGATGGCTGAGAGTTCTACATCCAGATCCAAAGACAGCACGAAGAGTGAAACTCCAGGTTTGGAATGGTATCAAATGGTATCAAATGTCAGCAGGGTCCAGCTCTGCTGACTTCCTCCCAGGGTTCTGTCAGGTTGCCTCAGCATAACAAAAAGTATCTTAGGATAGCTCTAATTTGAGGGAAAATACTCTTGCTTTCAGCTCCAATCATGTCTCTTTATAGTTCAGTATTAATTCTAATTTTCTTGCCCTAAGTATCAATAATTTCTTAGCTTCAATTCTCTCTCAATTCTAATTCCAATTCTCTATTACAAATTTCTGTTCCAACTCATTATTGTTATAATTACTCTACATTCTTTCTTCTTCTTTTTCTTCTTCATTTTTCAGCATTCTTTACTCTTTCAATCTTATTTTTTCTGCTGCTGCAAATTCCCAAATGTGTGTGTGTGTGTGTGTGTGTGTGTGTGTGCACGTGTGTGTGTATCCACTCATTAGCAATTTGTTAGTAATAAAAAACTACAAGGAAAATTCTTAGAGACACATGCATTCTTTGAAGATATGTAACAAAACTTATCAGCTTGTTTGTAGCTAACTGCAGCTGCAGCTGTGTGGAGATCTTTGCTCTCTCTTAAAGGGAACCTCTACAGGTTACAAAGAAAGAGAACTAAACCATTGAGAGATCTAAGAGACAAAGAGTACATATACTATTTTACATTTCTTTATTTTTAGTTGAGCTATATACATTTTTCTCTGTTTCCCTCTATTCACCCTTCCCTTCTACCCGCTCCCATTATCCCCATGTTCCCAATTTACTCACATGATCTTGTCTTTTTCTACTTTCCATGTAGATTAGATCCACATATGTCTCTCTTAGGGTCCTCTTTGTTGTCTAGGTCCTTTGGGATTGTGAATTGTAGGCTGTTTTTTTTATTTGCTTTATGTCTAAAAGTTACTTATGTCTGAATACATATGATATTTATCTTTCTGGGTCTGGGTTACCTCACTCAATATGGTGTTTTCTAGATTTATCCATTGGCCCACAAATTTCAAGATGTCATTATTTTTTCCACTCTGTAGTACTCCATTGTGTAAATGTACCACATCTTCTTTATTCATTCTTCAGTCAAAGGGCATTTAGGTTATTTCCAGGTTCTGGTTATGACAAATAATGCTGCTATTAACATAGTTGAGCACATGTCCTTGTGGTACGATTGAGCATCCTTTGGGTTTATACCCAAAAGTAGCATTGCTGGGTGTTGAGGTAGGCTGTTTCCTAATTTTCTGAGAAATCGTCATACAGATTTCCAAAGTGACTATATCAGCTTCCACTCCCATCAGCATTGGAGGAGTATTCTCTTTACCCCATGACCTCTCCAGCATAAGTAGTCATCAGTATTTTTTAAATTTATTTATTTATTTATTTATTTATTATGTATACAATATTCTATCTGTGTGTATGGCCAGAAGAGGGCACCAGACCCCATTACAGATGGTTGTGAGCCACCATGTGGTTGCTGGGAATTGAACTCAGGACCATTGGAAGAGCAGGTAATGCTCTTAACCTCTGAGCCATCTCTCCAGCCCAGTCATCAGTATTTTTGATCTCAGCCATTCTGACAGGTTTAAGATGGAATCCTATAGTTGTTTGATTTTTATTTCTCTGATGGCTAAGGATGTTGAGCATTTCCTTAATGGCTGAAAAGCCATTTTAGATTTATCTGTTGAGAGCTCTGTGTTTAGGTCTATACCCCATTTTTATTACATTATCTGTTCTTTTCATGATGAATTTCTTGAGTTCTGTATATATTATGGAGTTCAGTCCTAGTCTGATATGAGTTGGGTGAAGATCTTTCCCATTCTGTAGGCTGCTGTTTTGTCTTTTGCTTTACAGAAGCTTCTCAGTCTCCCATGTTCTTGGGTAGGTAGAATAAACATAATAAAAATGACAATCTTGGAGGCTGGAGAGATGGCTCAGAGGTTAAGAGCATTGCTTCCTCTTCCAAAGGTCCTGAGTTCAATTCCCAGCAACCACATGGTGGCTCACAACCATCTGTAATGGGGTCTGCTGCCCTCTTCTGGCCTGCAGGCATACACACAGACAGAATATGTATACATAATAAAAAAAGAAATATTTAAAAAAAATAAAAATAAATAAAAATAAAAATGACAATCTTACCAAAAGCAATCTACAGATTCAATGCAATGGCCAGCAAAATTCTTCATGGACCACAAAAGAATAATTCTCAACCTCCTATAGAAAGGCCAAAAAAAAAAACAGGATAGCCAAAACAATTCTGTACAATAAATGAACTTCTAAAAACATCACATCCCCTGACTTCAAACTCTACTCCAAAGCTACAAGTACTGAAAACACCCTGGTATTGGCATAAAAACATACAGGAGGCCAATGGAATCGAATAAAAAAAATGGATATCAATCCACACACCTACCAACTCATGATTTTTTCACAAAAAAGCAAAAATATAAAATTGAAAAAGAAAGCATATTCAGAAAATGATGGTGGTGTAACAGGATATTAACATATAAAATAATGAAAATCGACCCATATCTACCACCATACACAAACTCAAGTTCAAATGGATAAAAGACCTCAACATAAAACCAACAACACTGAACCTCATAGAAGAGAAAGTGGGAAGTACACTTGGATGCATTGGCACAGGAGACCACTTCCTAAATATAAACCCAGTAGCACAGACACTGAAAGCAACAATTAATAAATTGGATCTCTAACCATATATTCCTTAACATTTTAAGGGTCACTGCTGCATTCAGTGACAGACCTGTTATGTCAAGGAACTTCATTAAAAATTTGCTTACCACCTGAGCCTTTGACTCCATGTTCGATGATGATTTCTGTAATGACAGCTGGATGGTTATTTAGGAATAATAATAATAATAAGAAGAAGGGAGGGTGTGTTAACACAGGAGGATTAAGTGAAGGATGGGACCATTGTTTTCCTTAGACTGGAGTAGAGGGAGCTGAACCTGGTGTCCTCTGGAACTTAAGAGAACAAGGTCCTGTCTGAGTTACCATGTATGGAGGATTATCTTGAGCCGTGGAGATGAACGGTTTAAGATGTGACAGGTGAATCCAGTGAGGAATTCCTTCAAGCTTGGCAGCTGTGGGAGTTAGAAAGATTACTCTAAGGGGACCCGGCCATTTAGGGGAAAGGGGGTGAGGGACGTTGGCTTGGAGGTGAGAATATATGGTTGAAGTCTATTTCTTTTAAGATATTTTCTTTATGCTCCAAGACACCAGCCTGACCCACCTAAATGAAGCAGACACAAATGGATCATTAACGGAATAAGTACCATTTAATTTTTTTATCATTCTTAACCCGAGACCTTCTACAGCCCCCCACCCCAAATCTCCCCTTTAATTTTCCAAACCCCCCTCTCCACTTTAAATTTTTCTTTCTCTCTACTAATGCAACTTTTGTTTTCCAGCATCTTAATGATGATCCAGCTACTCAAGAGCCAGACAGATGCGATTTCTTCAATCAGGCACCTCAAAAAGGCTGCGGACAGGACATAATCAACATAACATCATCAGAAAGATTGGACACTCCCCGGATCCCTCGATGCCCAAAGCCAGTAGGAAGCAGTCATTAGAGACCGGGCTATGCCCCCATTCCCTACCCATTAAGACACCCCCCCCAATTTTTTTTAATGAAACCAAAAGGGTGAAATGCTGTGCCTTTTGGAGGCAAGGCCACACATATGCAGAAAGTTCATTGGTCTACAATTCCCAGCATCCCACCGAACTACAAATCCCAGCTCAATGGAAAGCCACGCATGTGCGGGACATTCTCCCAGATGCACCTGGATCCCCCTTTAAAAAATGGGGGCTGCCATAACTCGCTCCTTTTCCTTTTTGTCTCTTCACCCCTGTCCCTCACCTGTCATCACCCCCCTATTAAAGTTCATCCACGTGGGAAAAATTGGATCTCCTGAAATTGAGAAACTTCCATTTTACATTTCTTAAGTGTGATTATAATATCTGGACATGGTTAGTAAGTTAGGTGCTGTTGATCTTTTGGAGACTAAAATATAGGAAGGACAGATACCTGCAATACAGTTCTAATTCAACATAAATCTTTGAATGACATAGATCTAGCAAGGCCAGACACCTGCAGTTTCTCTTTGTGAATGTTCCTCCTGTAATCATTCCACAAAGACTTCTGTCTGGCCGAATCAAATCATACTCTCAGGGAATTACTTATAGAGAACAGGCTTCTAAAGCATTTTTTCCTTTTCTTTCTTTCTTTCTTTCTTTCTTTCTTTCTTTCTTTCTTTCTTTCTTTCTTTCTTTCTTCCTTCCTTTCTTTCTTTCTTTCTTTCTTTCTTTCTTTCTTTCTTTCTTTCTTTCTTTCTTTCTTTTTTCCTCTCTCTCTCTCTCTCTCTCTCTCTCTCTCTCTCTCTTTGCAGTTTAGGACTAAAGGTTTGGCTGTCTTATTTTATTTGCCAGAATACACAGTTTGGGGAAAAAGTTATCCTACTTCTAGAACATAGGAAGACTGTGCCTGAAATATGAGGAATACAATGGTTAAGAGTCCCAAAGCTAAGTTAGAGTGGGAACATATTATCTATCACACAAGAGAATTTGTAGAGACAGTATTTTTCATGGGTCATGCCTAAGTGAATTTAACCTCTATCAAATAGGTCAATCTCTGATGGATTGGTCTTCTAAATGCCAGATGATCTACTGTGTAACCTAGCAGATCCCATGAGAATGTCCTCTTTGAAACTTCAAAGCACATCCCAATGACACACTTCTCTAACAAGGCCACACCTTGTAATAATTTCAATAGTGACATTCCCTGGTGACCAAATATTCAAATCTATAAGCATATGGGGAACATTCTTATTTCAACCACCATTACCAGCATGTCTTGAACACCAATGTTTCATTCCTCTAACACAGTCTACGGCCTCCCCTTAACTTGGAAACTCCACTGCCTCAATAAGGCTGCCTCCACTCAAGTGGCACTGAGCGTTTGCAGCAGCAGGCTGTCCTTGGGCAGTGACAATCTTGCTGGTGGGCCAGCTCTTGCAACCGCTCAGCAGGAATATTCCAATTAGTACTAGGCTCCTGCCGTACTTTGTTTCTTTGCCTGCATACTTGCAGGATCATTTCAGTAACTAGCTGGGCTGCCATGAGACCCAGTGTATACTCTATTCAGGCATAGAGTCCACTGAACCCAGAAGGGTATGAGGGCACAGCTTAACTGCTAATTTTTCAAGGCTAAAGTGAGTCTATGTGGTGGGGTAGTGATGAGAGTAATAGCCACCTCTAATTCCAGTAGGGCATGAAAACACATCTCACCTATTATTATCTCACTTTGTATAGTGCCTGCTGACTTGCGCAGTGACCCAAGCTGTAACAGTCCTTTTCCAATTCTTACTCCCAATCTATCTCCAACCAAAAAGCAGGGAATGAAAGCACATGGTGGAATATTCCAGATTCGCCACAAGAGTTCACAGTTTATGGGTGAGGCCCACAAATTGATGTTCACCATGAGCTAATGTGAATGGCCAAAGTTCTGGCACATGCGCAGTGAGTCTAAGAGATTGTACCCTCTGTCAAGAATGATTCAAGTCAGATTACAAGATGATGTGAGGGTCCGTGATGAAGTATTTCTGGCAACTGGTTCACAAGGTGGCCCCAACTGGTTGGCATCCACTCTGAGACAATATATGTGACCCTAGTACTGATGTGTGTTCAGTAACCTCACCAGAGAATTGTCTGTTGCATTGGCTCCTGTTTGCACTTCTAAAATAGAAGAATAGATATGAGTCCATTTACTTCTTTGGCAACTGTGAAGGACTAAAAGTTTGGCAAATGAAAGCTGTTTGAGAAGTTTAAATACACACATTTAAAAGGGATAAAAATTAATGAGAAATATTTTTCTAGACATCAAATTACCAACTAATCCAATAAAAAAAATGGGGTCTGATCTGAACAGAGAATTCTCAGCAGAAGAATTACAAATGGCAAAAAGACACTTAAGAAATTGCTCAACATCCCCAGCCACCAGGGAAATGCAAATCAAAATGACTCTGAGATGTTGAATGAGGAGCAGCAGGGCTGTGTCCCCGGCAGCCCACATGGCTTAGCTCGGCCACCCGCATGGCTTACTTATGCCCCGAAATAACCACACGGAAACTGCATTCCTCTAAACATTGCCTGGCCCATTAATTTCAGCCTCCCATTGGCTAGCTCTTGCACCTGGACTAGCCCATTTCTGATAATCTTGTAGCACCCCATGGTGTGCTTACCGGGGAGATTTTAGCCTGCGTCTCTCTGGAGTGGGAACATCATGGCGACTCCTCACTCAGCTTCTCTCTCCCAGAATCCTGTTCTGCTTACTCCACCCACATAAGGGTTGGCCTATCAATGAGCTCAGGCAGTTTCTTTATTTTAACCAATGAAATCAACAGATTGATATATGACACTCCCACATCACTTCCTCTTTTTTCTGTTTAAACAAAAAGGAAGGCTTTCATTTTAACATAGTAAAATTACATATAGCAAAACAGTTATCAAGTAAGAATTACAGTTACAATATTTATATCTATTTTATCTTTTATCATAACTAAGGAAAACTACAACTATAACTAACCATTCTTCAACTCCATCAAAGACTCCAGAAGGATATAATACTTCCTAAGTAAACAGGAAGTCAAAAGCTCTAGAAATGACAGAGACATCTCGCTGCCTGGACAGTCACCCAAAGTTCTTTTGTACCATTGGGGCATCTATCTATTCAGGCCCACAGTATCCAGCAGACATATTGATGAAGCAGGAAATTTCAAAGACAGTTCAGTCAGTTTCTGTTGTGTCCTGCAGAATGTCTCATAGACTCTTTCATGAATCAGGAACCTCGAAAGATCATCTCACCTTTAGGCAAGTTTAGCAGTCCTCTCTCTGCGGGTTCTTTGTGTCCAGTTTATGCATCAGTCCAGGCAAGAGCAGGTTCTTGCACAAATGGCTATCAAACTCCATAAGGATCCTCTTTGATGCCCATCTTCCTCTCAAAGTAGATTGGTGCTGCCAGGAGCAGACGTGTCTCAATGTCATGAAAAGCCCTAAATTATTAAAACATTAAATGCCATATTCTGCAGCCTTTGAAAGATATGAAGAATGCCTATCTAATTGAAATATATCTCCATATACATAGAAAATCTAACATGACTACAAGCTTGACTATTATTTATGATTATTTAACAACAACCTATATTTCCTAATTATACATTACATTTTAAAAATGAACTACACAATCACAATACCTTAATGAAGATCAGAAATACATATACATATAACAAAATTGACCTTAAAGTCCACACCAATGCAAATTATTTATACCTAAATCATTTTCCCCTTTAAATGTAAAAGAACATATATAATCAATATTTGGAAACATAGGCGCAGGTTTTTCTCTCCAAACTGCTTCCCGCTGAATGGGGGCGTCGTTAATTAGGTCTTTCATGGTATAACCTGTGTGCCAGGGTCATCTCAGTTGGCAGTTGGGTGAAGTAATTTTTTGAGGGTGTTCACAGCAACATTTCAGGAGGGCGTGGTCTATCATACCAAATTGGAATAGAAGAAATCCATAGGGTCTGGTCCTCTGTGAAAACAAAAGAAGACCCTTTTCGAAGCATCATATCCTTAGACCCAAATTTTGAAATCATAATACCCTTATATCCATTCTGGTTTAGCTTGGCAGCCCATATAATGAAATGTCTGTCTGTATTTAGCTCCTTCAGTCAAAAATTTTAAAGAAAACACAATGTACATAATCCAGACTCTCTGTGAATTTTTCATTTTTACGTGGCTTATTTTTCTGTATTTCTTTTACTCTCTTAACTATCTGTACTCTGTCTCTTTAAAGACTTTACCTTTTTATTTTTAAAGGCATTAACTTTATTTTCTCTCTCTCTCTCTCTCTCTCTATATATATATATATATATATATATATATATATATATATGTATTTTGTCTCTCAAGCCTACGTACATTCATCCAACACTGTGATCCATTTAGTGGTCTGTCTGAATCTGTTTAATTGTGAATCTGTAATTTTTTTACTATCCAGGAGCATTTCTTAAAATGTTAAGCACTTCTTAAAAACTTAAGTTGCACCATGTAGGGGTAATACGGTACTGCCTGTGTCCTACAAAGTCTAAACCTTAAGTGCGCTGTTATCACAGTAATTACGGTAGTTCCTGCTTGAGACCAGCTCAGTTCAGCATGGAGGAGCTGAGCCTCTCCTGCCTCAGAGCCATTTGGTGCCCCTGAGCTGCGCACAATTCCAGGCATACAGCGAGTCCACATTGGAGCCACATTCAGCAGTTTAATTCTGAGACTGAGCGTGCAGCATAGAAACTCTTTTCATCCAAGTTACAACCAAATCTGACAGGCAGAGCATTGCGCAGTCTGAAAACAAGTCTCTCAATGGTGGAAGGAATCTGCCATGCTCTTTTGCCTGCTTAAGCCTGAATTTGCCTTCTGTCCAGGTGCAGGCGGGAACGCTGAGCTGCTGAGCCATCGGCAAGGTCTCAGAGCATTTTCCTCCAATCCCAAGCGGGAACAGAAACATCCAGTTCCATAAAAGCCTTGAAATGCTTTAAAACCAGAGTTCATGCTGGCAGTACAGCCCCAGGAAGCCGCACTTTAAAATGACGCAGCTTTTTTCTGCTGCTGTTGCTGAATCAGGAAATCTCTCTATGGCACGCCACCAACAAACAACAAAACTCTGTGTTAAACTCTGTTTAAAATTAAGCTCTCTCAGGTTTTTAAGTGGATTTAGCCCATCACGTCCGGGCGCAAATTTGTAGTAATAGGAGCGGCAGGGCTGTGTCCCCGGCGGCCCACATGGCTTAGCTCGGCCACCTGCATGGCTTACTTATGCCCCCGAAATAACCACATGGAAACTGCATTTCTCTAAACATTGCTTGGCCCATTAATTTCAGCCTCCCATTGGCTAGCTCTTGCACCTGGACTAGCCCATTTCTGATAATCTGTGTAGCACCCCATGGTGTGCTTACCGGGGAGATTTTAGCCTGCGTCTCTCTGGAGTGGGAACATCATGGCGACTCCTCACTCAGCTTCTCTCTCCCAGAATCCTGTTCTGCTTACTCCACCCACATAAGGGTTGGCCTATCAATGAGCTCAGGCAGTTTCTTTATTTTAACCAATGAAATCAACAGATTGATATATGACACTCCCACATCACTGAGATACCATCTTACACTAGTCAGAATGACTAAGATCAAAAACACCGAAGAGAGTTTATGCTGGAGAGGATGCAGAGTAAGGGGAACACTCCTCCATTGCTGATGGGAATGCAAACCTCTACAGACACTTCAGAAATCAGTGTGGCAGTTTCTTAGAAAATTGGAAATCCATATACTTCAAGACTCAGCAATACCACTCTTGGACATATACCCAAAGGATGCAAACTCATATCACTAGGACATTTGCTCAACTGTTTTCAGAGCAGCACCTTATTTGTAATAGCCAGAACCTAGAAACAGCGCAGGTGTCCCTTGACTGAACAATAGATAAATAAAATGTGGTACATATACACAATCTAGTACTATTCAGCTGGAAAATACAATGACATATTGAAATTTGGAGGCAAATGGATAGAACTTGAGAAAATCATCCTGAGTGAGCTAACCCGGACCCAGATAGACAAACATGATATGTTCTGACTCGTAAGTGTATATTATACATTAGCAAAAGATAACCAGCCTACAGTCTCAGAGATCTAGGTAACAAGCAGAACCCTAACAGATACACTCATGGATCCCTCTGGGAAAGGGAAACAGACAAGATCTCCTGAAAAATTGGGAGTATGGAGGAAGAAAAGGGAGGGTGCAAAGGAAGGGTGGGATAAGAGGAGAGAGGAGGAAAGCATGAGGAAACAGAATGCTCAAGAAGGGGAAGGACAGAGAGGGAGAACAAGGAAAGAGGTATCTTGATTGAGGGAACTATTAAAGCACTAGCAAGAAATGCGGCACTGGGAAATTCCCAGGGAATCTACAAGGATGACTCCAGCAAAGACTCTAAGCAACAGTGGAGAGGACACCTCAACTGGTCTTCCCCTGTTATCAGACTGATGACTACCTTAATTGTCCATCCAGCAACTGAGGGAAGCAGATACAGAGATCTACAGCAAAGCCCTGGGCCGAGCTACCTGAGACCAATCGAAGAGAGAGAGAGAGTGATGATATGAGCAAAGAGGTCAAGACCATGACAGTGATACCCACAGAAACAACTGACCTGAGCTAATGAGAGCTCAGACTCTGGACTGATAAGTTGGGGAACCTGCATAGGACCAATCTAGGACCACTGAATGTGTAGGACAGTTTTGAGGCTTAGGAAGTCTATAGGGCCACTGGCAGTGGGACCAGGCATAGTTATTACTAGTGTTTGAACTGACATCTTGGAATACATTCTGGCTGGAGGAATACCTTGCTTAGCCTAGATATAGCAGGGTGGACTTTGGTCTTGCATTGAAGTGAAGTGTCAGACTATTTTTTTCCTTTTTTTAATTTTATTTATTTATTTATTAAAGATTTCTCTCTCTTCCCCACCGCCACCTCCCATTTCCCTTCCCCTCCCCCAATCAAGTCCCCCTCCCTTATCAGCCCAAAGAGCAATCAGGGTTCCCTGCCCTGTGGGAAGTCCAAGTACCACTCACCTCCATCCAGGTCTAGTAAGGTGAGCATCCAAACTGCCTAGGCTCCCACAAAGCCAATACGTGCAGTAGGATCAAAAACCCAATGCCATTGTTCTTGAGTTCTCAGTAGTCCTCCTTCTCCCCATGAGAAACTTTACCCTCTCTGAGTAGTGTATGGAGGATGGGGCAAAGGGAAGAGAAGGACTGGAAATGGGGATAGCTATAGCTATGCAAAATGAGAAAAGATTATATTAAAAATTCTTAATAAAAAGCAATATATATATTATTTTTTTCTTTTTTTAAATTGTGTCACTGAATTTTTTGATAGAGCAGTGGTGTGACAGGTCTCTTTGGGTAGAGATTTTTTCTTTCAAAATTTATTTATTTATTTATTTATTTATATTAAAATTTTCACCTCCTCCCAGCCTCCCTTTTCCCTCCCCCTCCCCCCAGTCCCCAGGCCCCACTCCCCTCCCCCTCCCTCTCCAGTCCAAAGAGCAGTCAGGGTTCCCTGCCCTGTGGGCAGTCAAAGGTCCTCCCCCTCCATCCAGGTCTAGGAAGGTGAGAATCCAAACAGGCTAGGCTCCCACAAAGCCAGTACATGCAGTAGGATCAAAACTCAGTGCCATTGTTCTTGGCTTCTCAGCAGCCCTCATTGTCCACCATATACAGAGAGTATGGTTTTATCCCATGCTTTTTTCAGTCCCTGTCCAGCTGGCCTTGGTGATCTCCCAATAGATCAGCCCCACCATCTCAGTGCGCGTGCCCTGCTCGCGGTCTTGACTTCCTTGCTCATGTTATCCCTCCTTCTGTTCCCTCATTTGGACCTTGGGAGCTCAGTCCATTGCTCCAATGTCGGTCTCTGTCTCTATCTCCATCCATCGCCAGATGAAGGTTCTATGGTGATATGCAAGATATTCAGTAGTATTGTTATAAGACCGGGCCATTTCAGGCTCTCTCTCCTCAGCTGCCCAAGGACCTAGTTCAGGACATCTCTCTGGACCCCTGGAAACCCCTCTAAAGTCAAGGCTCTTGCCAACCCTTAAATGGCTCCCTTCATTAAGATATATACTTCCATGCTCCCATATCCATCCTTCCATTATCCCAATCATCCCATTCCCCCAAGCTCTCCCCATCCTCCTCTCCTCACTTGTCTCTCCCCATCTTCCCTTTTCCCTATCCCACCCCACCCCCAGTTCCCAATTTTTGCCCAGCAATTTTGTCTACTTCCCATATCCAGGAGGATAACTATATGTTTTTCTTTGGGTTCACCTTCGTATTTAGCTTCTCTAATTATAGGCTCAATGTCCTTTATTTATGGCTAAAATCCAATTATGAGTGAACACATCCCATGTTCATCTTTTGGGTCTGGGTTACCTCACTCAGGATAGTGTTTTCTATTTCCATCCATTTGCATGCAAAATTCAAGAAGTCATTGTTTTTTTACTGCTGAGTAGTACTCTAATATGTATATATTCTATACTTTCTTCATCTATTCTTCCATTGAAGGGCATCTAGGTTGTTTCCAGGTTCTGGCTATTACAAGTAATGCTGATATGAACGTAGTTGAATAAATCCTTTTGTAGTATGTTAGGGTATCTCATGGGTATATTCCCCTAGAGTGGTATTGCTGGGTCCTGGGGTAGGTTGATCCCAAATTTCTTGAGAAACCACCACACTGCTTTCCATAGTGGTTGAACAAGTTTGAATTCCCACCAACAATGGATGAGTGTACCTTTTACTCCACATCCTCTCCAGCAAAGGCTATCATTGGTGTTTTTTATTTTAGCCATTCTGACAAGTGTAAGGTGATATCTCAAAGTTGTTTTGATTTGCATTTCCCTGATTGCTAAGGAGGTTGAACATGACCTTCAGTGTCTTTTGGCCATTTGAAGTTCTTCTGTTGAGAATTCTTTGTTCAGTTCAGGGACCCATTTTTTAATTGGCTTAATTAGCATTTTAAAGTCTAGCTTCTTGAGTTCTTTATATAAGTTTAACAGATGTGTGTGGAGGCTTGCTTCCCGCTGCTGGTGGATGAAATTCAATAGATCACTGTATTGCATGCATTCTCTCCTTTTACATCTTCTTCGAATCTGAAGGTTGGATTCGGATCCCAGGACCAAATTGATTTTACATCCTTGAGAGTCAAGCGCCATTCTCTACCCCTCCATTTTGCAGAACTTGGCCTCTTGGTCTAATGAAACAATACTTACTGTTTCATTTTTTAATAGCCTATTAAGATTTATATCTGCTATTATTTTCATAATAATGACCAGTATGATGGATATCCTTGATTTTCAACTTAAGAACATCGTGAATTAACTACAACTGAAGTGGCTGTGTACACCTATGAGAATTTTTATAATATCATTTTAAGTGAGAAGACATACTCTAAATCCAGGTCTTTTGAGATGGGAATATACACCTTGTTTCTAGGCCACACCTTCTGGTGGCAGTCTCTATAAAGGAAATGGAAGAAAGACACTCTTGTCCCATTTATATGTAGAAAGTCATTCTGACTAATACACTCAATGTAGGCTTTTTTTAAAAAAATGCCTGTATTATTATAGTATGAAATAGAAATACAACTCAAGTGATGAAGTAAATGAGGTAATTCACCTTATTTGTAATACAAATTTGTTCAATTATAATTCATAACAGTATCCTAGAAAAATTCTAAATGATGATTTGTGAAGCCTAGGAAATATAGAAATGAGTATGACACCAAGGAATTTGCCTGGAAGCAATACAAAGTAATTGGATGATTTGATAATAAGGGATTTTTCTGTCCATTTTTTTAATTTTACATATTGTACAATGGCTTGAAAGGTCATTTGGTGATTTAAGTGCTCTGCAAAAGCTTGAGGATTTGAGTTCAGATCCCTATCCATGTAAAATGTATTCTCAGGGCTGGGACAAGGAATGTGCAGATCATCAGATTCTGGAGCTCACTGGCCAGTCAGTCAGGGAGCCTAAATGAATCAGTAAGCTACAGATTCAGTGAGAGATTCTGTCTCAAAATGAGATGGATTGCAATAGAAGTAGACACCCTCTGTCAACTTCTGGCCCCTAACTGTGCTTCTACTGTTGCACATGTGCACGTGCACATGCTCACACATAGACACACATGCATATACTACACATAAATCAATTTTAAATTCTTGACAAGTAGTTGGAGTTTAAAGTTTCTCTGTGAAGAACAATTTGGAGTGTGGTAAACCTAAAAGTAAGGAGAATGGAAATCTTTTGTGGTAACGGAGATGATGAGTAACATCAGAGTGAATTATGTTTAGATGATAGGCTATATACATGTTTGTGCTTGGGGTTATAGGAGGCAGGAGAGTAATGAATAACACCTAACATGCTTGTATGTGTGTATGCTTGTGTGTGTGTGCATGTGATTGTGTTGTCTAGTGCATGTTATGTATGTACTGAATTCATAGATTCTGTCATAAATTTATCCAGAAAACACTCAAGTAGGCTATCCATAAAATACAAAATATTATTTGTAATATATGATACTTTGCCTTGTTCATTACACTTCAAACAAATGTATCTAAGGTTGCATTGCTGGGTTTTGAGGAAGGTTGTTTCCTAATTTTCTGAGAAATTGCCATACTGATATCCAAAAGGGCTGTACAGTTTGCACTCCTACCAGCAATACAGGAGTTTTCCCTTTACGCCACATCCTCTCCAGCATAAGTTGTCATCAGTGTTTTTATCTTGGCCATTCTTACAGGTGTAGGATGGAAATCTCAGAGTTGTTTTGATTTGCATTTCTCTGATGGCTAAGGATATTGAGCATTTCCTTAAGTGTCTTTTAACCATTTTGGATTTCTTTGTTGAGAGTTTTCTGTTCATGTCTGTATTCCATGTTTTATGGGATTATAGGTTCTAAGTAAGTATGGCTACTATATATTGATAGTTTATTACCTTTGTAAGATAAGGAGTATCTTCACATCCTACTTTATGAGATTTTTTCTAGTTATTCATAATTGGTACTAGATTCAATGATATATTTTATTTGCACACTTTGGATAAGAATGTTTTTATTTGTATCATTGTGTTCATTCATATTGACATATTCGATTGGTAAACTGTCCTTTCATTCATATTATCAAGCGGCTCTCATGTTAATGGTTGTTTTCAAAACCACATCTTCTTGAGTAAATTCTTTTTCTTATAATATTTATATTTCCTTGAAAGATAAATTATTCTGTTTTATTGATTTTACTTAATACAAAGTTATTTCAAGTCTACTAAATGGTTATTTTGAGATTTAGTTATAGTATTTGACTAAAATTATAGTATTTAAGTATTTTGAGTAGTATCTATATCTGTTTCCCCTTTAATTATGTTCTTATTCTTTTATAACGTTCACTCTTTATGTTTTGACAAGTCTAGATGGATATCAGTCTACCATATTAATCTTTTTAGAGATAAAAGTATTTCTACCATGCACTCATCCTCTGTACTGTGAGCAAGACTCAAATTAAATGCTTTTTAAAATAGTTTGTCTTGGTCATGGTGTCTCTTCAGAGTAATACAAAAGTAATATATACATCATCCTTAGCACCTAGGGAAATGTTAATTCAAATAAACTTTGAGATTTTTGTCTCAGCTCAGTCTAAGTCTGAATGGTTAAAATGAAGGAAACTACCAACAACAGATGCTGGTGTGGTTAGAGAGAAAGAGAAAAAGTCATAACTGTTTATGAGAATGCAAATTTATGCAGCCACTCTGAATATCTGTATGAAAAATCTACAAAAAAATTAAATCTATTATATGCTCTAACTATGCCCCATGTTCTCATAGGACCAAAGGCATGTCATCCTACTCCACAGATACTTATACTGTGCTTTTAAGTTGAAATCACAGTTAGTTTACAGATCATTTTTTGAGAAATTTTTATAAAACAATAAATTTCTCTCCAAGTACTTGTTTAACTCCAAGCTTTGGCATTACTCAGTGAGTTCTGGAGCAGTGGTGTGCACTTGAGACATTTACTGGCTTTTAAAACAGAATTCAGATTACCTCACCAGAATTTGTTTAGGGTCTCTTGATGTGGGAGTGATTTCTTATTAATAAAGAAACTGCCTAAGGCCCATTCGATAGGCCCACCCTTAGGTGGGTGGAGTAAACAGAACAGGATTCTGGGAGAAGGAAGCTGAGTCAGGGAGTCGCCATGATTTTCCTACCAGAGGCAGAGGCAGGCTAGAATCTCCCTGGTAAGCACACCTTGGGGTGCTACACAGATTACCAGAAATGGGTTAGGTCGATATGTAAGAGCTAGCCAAAAATGGGCCAGGCAGTGATTAAATGAATACAATTTTTGTGTAATTTTTTTTATTGGAAAAAAAAATTTCTGTCTCCTCCCTGCCTCCCATTTCCCTCCCACTCCTCCCTCTCCTCCTTCCCTCCCCCCACTCCTCCCCCTCCCTCTCCAGCCTGAAGAGCAGTCAGGGTTCCATGCCCTGTGGAAAGTCCAAAGTCCTCCCCCCTCAATCCTGGTCTAGGAAGGTGGACATCCAAACTGGGTAGGCTCCCACAAAGCCAGAACATGAAGCAGGATCAAAACCGGGTGCCATGGTCCTTGGCTTCTCAACAGCCCTCATTGTCCGCCAAATTTAGAGATTCCGGGTTTGTCCCATGCTTTTTCAGTCACAGTCCAGCTGGCCTTGGTGAGCTCCCCAAGAATCAGCCCCACTGTCTCCACGGGTGGGCGCACCCCTTGTGGTCTGAACTTCTTTGCGC
Organism: Microtus obscurus; assembly: GCA_963919715.1. Taxonomy (NCBI): domain Eukaryota; kingdom Metazoa; phylum Chordata; class Mammalia; order Rodentia; family Cricetidae; genus Microtus; species Microtus obscurus. Next base: position 639,886 of record CAWTZC010000001.1, read on the forward strand.
ATATTCTCTCTCCTTCTGCTCCTCATTGGGACATTGGGAGCTCAGTCCAGTGCTCCAGTGTGGGTCTCTGTCTCTATCTCCATCCATCGCCAGATGAAATTTCTATGGTGATATGCAAGATATTCATCAGTATGGCTATAGGGTAGGGTCATTTCAGGTTCCCTATCCTTAGCTGCACCAGGAACTAACTGGGGGCATCGCCCTGGGCACCTGGGAGCCCCTCTAGATCCAAGTCTCTTGCCAACCCTAAGATGGCGCCCTTAATTAAGATGTGTGCTTCTCTGCTCCCCTAACCAACCTTCCTTTATCCCAATCATCCCGTTTCCCCAAGTTCCCTCCACCCTCCCCTTCTCACATTTCTCTCCCCTTCTCCCCTTACCCCCCTCCCACCACACCGCCAAAATCCCATTTATTTGTCCAGCAGTCTAGTCTACTTCCCATATCCAGGAGGATAGCTATATGTTTTTCTTTGGGTTCACCTTCTTATTTAGTTTCTTTAGGATATCATATTATAGACTCACTGACCTTTATTTATCTCTAGAAACCAATTATGAGTGAGTACATCCCATGTTCATCCTTTTGGGCCTGAGTTACCTCACTCAGGATAGTGTTTTCTATTTCCATCCATTTGCATGCAATATTCGCGAAGTCATTGTTTTTTACCGCTGAGTAGTATTCTAATGTGTATATATTCCACACTTTCTTCATCCATTCTTCCATTGAAGGGCATCTAGGTTGTTTCCAGGTTCTGGCTATTACAAATAATGCTGCTATGAACATAGTTGAACAAATGTCCTTGTCATATGATCGGGCATCTCGTGGGTATATTCCCAAGAGTGGCATTGCTGGGTCCATGGGTAGGTTGATCCCAAATTTCCTGAGAAACCGCCACACTGCTTTCCAAAGTGGTTGCACAAGTTTGCCTTCCCACCAGCAATGGATGAGGGTACCCCCTTTCTCCACAGCCTCTCCAGCAAAGGCTATCATTGGTGTTATTGATTTTAGTCATTCTGACAGGTGTAAGATGATATCTCAATGTTGTTTTGATTTGCATTTCCCTGATCGCTAAGGGGAGGCTGAGCATGACCTTAAGTGCCTTTTGGCCATTTGAACTTCTTCTGTTGAGAATTCTCTCTTTAGATCAGTGCCCCATTTTTTTAATTGGGTTAATTAGCATTTTAAAATCTAGTTTCTTGAGTTCTTAATATATTTTGCAGATCAGACCTTTGTCTGTTGCGGGGTTGGTGAAGATCTTCTCCCAGTCAGTGGGTTGCCTTTTTGTCTTAGTGACAGTGTCTTTTGCTTTACAGAAGCTTCTCAGTTTAAGTAAGTCCCATTTATTCAATGTTGCCCTTAATGACTGTGCTGCTGGGGTAATACCTAGGAAGCGATCGCCTGTGCCAATCTGTTGTAGGGTACATCCCACTTTCTCTTCTATCAGGTTCAGTGTGTTCAGATTGATATTGATGTCTTTGATCCATTTGAACTTGAGTTTTGTGCATGGTGATAGGAATGGGTCAATTTTCATTCTTCTACAGGTTGACATCCAGTTGTGCCAGCACCATTTGTTGAAGATGCTTTCTTTCTTCCATTGTATACTTTTAGCACCTTTATCGAAAATGAGGTGTTCATAGGTTTGTGGGTTAAGATCCGGGTCTTCTACACGATTCCATTGGTCAACTTCTCGATTTTTATGCCAATGCCACACTGTTTTCATTACTGTGGCTCTATAGTAGAGTTTAAAGTCAGGGATGGTAATGCCTCCAGAAGTACCTTTATTGTACAAGATTGTTTTGGTTATCCTGGGTTTTTTATTATTCCATATAAAGTTGATTATTGTCTTTTCAAGATCCGTGAAGAATTTTAATGGGATCTTGATGGGGATTGCATTGAATCTATAAATTGCCTTTGGTAGGATTGCCATTTTTACTATGTTGATCCTCCCAATCCACGAGCAAGGGAGATCCTTCCATTTTCTGGTATCCTCTTCAATTTCTTTCTTCAATGCCTTAAAGTTCTTGTCAAATAGATCCTTCACTTCTTTGGTTAGAGTTACCCCGAGATATTTTATGCTGTTTGTGGCTATCGTGAAAGGTGATGATTCTCTGATTTCCCTCTCTGCTTCCATATCCTTTGTGTATAGGAGGGCGACTGATTTTTTGGAGTTGATCTTGTATCCGGCCACATTACTAAAGGTGTTTATCAGCTGTAGGAGTTCTTTGGTGGAATTTTTGGGGTCGCTTATGTAGACTATCATATCATCTGCAAATAACGAAAGTTTAACTTCTTCCTTTCCAATTCGAATCCCCTTGATCCCCTTATGTTGTCTTATTGCTATTGCTAAAACTTCAAGCACTATATTGAAGAGGTATGGAGAGAGTGGACAGCCTTGTCGTGTTCCTGATTTAAGTGGGATGGCTTTGAGTTTCTCTCCGTTTAGTTTGATGTTAGCTGTCGGTTTGCTGTAAATAGCTTTTATTATATTTAGGTATGACCCTTGTATCCCTAATCTCTCCAAGACTTTTATCATGAAGGGACGTTGAATTTTGTCAAAAGCTTTTTCAGCATCTAATGAAATGATCATATGGTTTTTTTCTTTCAGTTTATTTATATGATGGATTACATTGATAGATTTTCATATGTTGAACCAGCCTTGCATCTCTGGGATGAAGCCTACTTGATCATAATGGATAATTTTTCTAATGTGTTCTTGGATACAGTTAGCCAGTATTTTGTTGAGAATTTTTTGCGTCGATGTTCATGAGTGAGATTGGCCTGTAATTCTCTTTCTTGGTTGAGTCTTTGTGTGGTTTTGGTATCAGAGTGACGGTAGCTTCATAAAAGGAATTTGGCAATGACTCTTCTGTTTCTATATTGTGAAATACCTTAAGGAGTATAGGTATTAGGTCTTCTTGGAAATTCTGGTAGAATTCTGCATTGAAACCGTCTGGACCTGGGCTTTTTTTGGTAGGGAGGTTTTTTGATAACAGCTTCTAAATCTTCGCGACTGACAGGTCAATTTAGATTGTTCACCTGGTCCTGATTTAACTTTGGTATATGGTATTTATCTAAAAAAAGTGTCCATTTCTTTTACATTTTCCAGTTTTGTGGCATACAGGCTTTTGTAGTAAGATCTAATGATTCTCTGAATTTCCTCTATGTCTGTGGTTATATCCCCCATTTCATTTCTGATCTTATTAATGTGCAAATTCTCTCTCTGCCGTTTGATTAGTTTGGATAGGGGTTTATCAATTTTGTTGATTTTCTCCAGGAACCAGCTTTTTGTTTCATTGATTCTTTGGATTGTTTTCTGTGTTTCTATTTTGTTGATTTCAGCCCCTCAGTTTGATTATTTCCAGTCTTCAACTCCTCCTAGGTGAGTCTGCTTCTTGTTTTTCTAGAGCTTTCAGGTGGGCTGTTAAGTCTCCAATGTATGCTTTCTCTGTTTTCTTTAAGTAGGCACTAAGGGCTATGAACTTTCCCCTTAGGACTGCTTTCAAAGTGTCCCATAAGTTTGAGTATGTTGATTCTTTATTTTCATTGAATTCAAGGAAGAATTTAATTTCTTTCTTTATTTCTTCTTTAGTCCAGGTGTGGGTCAATAGTTGACTATTCAGTTGCCATGAGTTTGCAGGCTTTCTGGGGGTAGCTTTGTTGTTGAATTCTAACTTTAGTCCGTGGTGATCTGATAAGACACAGTTGGTTATGGATATTTTTTTGTAACTGTGGAAGTTTGCTTTGTTACCGAGGATGTGGTCAATTTTTGAGAAGGTTCCATGAGCTGCAGAGAAGAAGGTATATTCTTTCCTATTTGGGTGGAATGTTCTATAGATGTCTGTTAAGTCCATTTGATTCAATACCTCCATTAATTCTCTTATTTCTCTGTTAGGTTTTTGTCTGATTGACCTGTCCATTGGTGAAAGAGGTGTGTTGAGATCTCCCACTATTAGTGTGTGCTGTTTGATGGCGGCTTTGAGTTTTAGTAAGGTTTCTTTTACAAATGTGGGTGCTTTTATGTTAGGGGGCATAGATATTCAGGATTGATACCTCATCCTGATCAATTGTTCCTGTTATGAGTATAAAATATCCCTCTCCATCTCTTCTGATTGATTTAAGTTTGAAGTCAACTTTGTTAGAAATTAGTATGGCCACTCCTGCTTGTTTCTTAGGTCCATTTGCTTGATAAACCTTTTCCCATCCCTTTACTCTGAGTAGGTGCCTGTCTTTGTGGTTGAGGTGTGTTTCCTGTAAACAGCAGAATGTTGGATCCTGTTTGCGTATCCAATCTCTTAGCCTGTGCCTTTTTATAGGTGAGTTGAGTCCATTGACATTAAGGGATATTAATGACCAGTGGTTGCTAACTCAGGTCACTTTTTTAGTCATAGAGTTTGTGTGTTTGCTTTCTTTTAGTTGCGCTGGTAAAGGGTGTCTAGAAGTTTGAGTTATTGTGGACATTGTTGGTCTCCTTGGTTTGTGATTTTCCTTCTATTACTTTCTGTAAGGCTGGATTTGTGGCTACGTATTGTTTAAATTTGTTTTTATCCTGGAAAATTTTGTTTTCTCCATTTATAGTGAACGAAAGCTTGGCTGGGTATATTAGTCTCGGCTTGCATCCATGTTCTCTTAGCTTCTGCAGTACATCTATCCAGGACCTTCTGGCTTTCATGGTTTCCATAGAGTAGTCAGGTGTAAGTCTGATAGGTTTACCTTTATAACTAACTTGACCTTTTCCTTTGCAGCTCTTAATATTCTTTCTTTATTTGGATGTTTTGTGTTCTGATTATTATATGGCGAGGAGATTTTTTTTTTGGTCCAGTCTATTTGGTGTTCTGTATGCTTCTTGAACCTTCAAAGGGAATATCTTTCTTTAGGCTGGGAAAGTTTTCTTCTATAATTTTATTAAATATATTTTCTGAACCATTGAGCTGTACTTCTTCTCCTTCTTCTATCCCAATTATTCTTAGGTTTGGTCTTTTTATTGTGTCCCATATTTCCTGAATGTTTTGTGATGAGAATTTGTTGGTTTTATTGTTTTCTTTGATCAGTGTGTTAAATTTCTCTATGGTATCTTCAGTGTCTGACATCCTTTCTTCTAACTCTTGTAGTACTTGTCTCTGTAGTTCCTCTTCTTTTACCCAGATTTTCCATCTCCAACCTTCCCTCGGTTTGTGTTTTCTTCATTACTTCCATTTCATTCTTCAGGTCTTGAACCATTTCCCTTACCTGTTTGATTGCATTTTCTTGTTTCTCTTGGTTTTCTTGGGTATCTTTGAGCGATTTATTCATTTCCTCTACCTTTTTGTTTGTAATCTCTAATTGTTTATGGCAGATTTTCACCTCCTGTTTAAGGTCTTCTATTATTTTCAAAAATTCACTTTTGAGTTGATTTCTTCTACTTCTTCTGGAGTAGGGTGTACAATTCTTCTTATTTCGGGATCCCTGGATTCTGGTGATGTCATGTTGCCTTTCAGGTTGTTGGAGGAATTCTTACATTGGCGCCTTCCCATCTCCTCTTTCAAATGAAGCCAAGAGAGGCCTGGTTTCTTGGTCCAGTCTTTGATGTGACTGAGTCTCTGGGTGTATCTCTTCAGTGTGGAAGCAGGGACCGTCCTGCTGAGCTTGAACTCCCAAGTGATGTCTCTCCTGGCAGCCGGTTCTGATCTCCCTGCTGCTTGGGTGTCTCACGAACAAAGGGCCGAGCTTGCTGCCGCAGGGCAGGCAGGCCACCTAGACAAAGGAGCTGCTACCATCCCAGTTACCCTCCCAATTTGGACCCTGTTGCAGCACCCAAACAGGCTGAGCTGGGAGCTGTTGTGTGGTTCAAAGAGGGGAGGGTGGTCAGAGGGGTGGGGGAGGGCCGTGGATGCTAGCTGGGTGGGATAGGATTAGAGAGGAAATATTGGGCAGTATAGCCTCTGCAGACTGCCCAGGAGGTCCAGGAGTGGTGAGGAATGCCTGAGTTCTTTGTCCTGGGCTGCCGCCGCGGTCAGAAACTCACTCACCTGAGTGATGTCTCTCCTGGTACCCGGATCTGGTCTCCCTGCTGCTTAGGTGTCTCACGAACAAAGGGCCGAGCTTGCTGCCGCAGGGCAGGCAGGCCACCTAGACAAAGGAGCTACTACCCTCCCGGTTGAACTCCCAATTCGGACCCTGTCCCAGCGCCCAAACAGGCTGAGCTGGGAGCTGTTGTGTGGTTCAAAGAGGGGAGGGGGTCAGAGGGGTGGGGGAGGGCCGTGGATGCTAGCTGGGTGGGATAGGAATAGAGAGGAAATATCGGGCAGTATAGCCCCTGCAGACTGCCCAGGAGGTGCAGGAGGGGTGAGGAATGCCTGAGTTCCCTGTCCCGGGCTGCCGCTGCGGTCAGAAACTCACTCACCCGAGTGATGTCTCTCCTGGTACCCGGATCTGGTCTCCCTGCTGCTTAGGTGTCTCACGAACAAAGGGCCGAGCTTGCTGCCACAGTGCAGGCAGGCCGCCTAGACAAAGGAGCTACTACCCTCCCGGTTGCCCTCCCAATTCGGACCCTGTCCCAGCGCCCAAACCGGCTGAGCTGGGAGCTGTTGTGTGGTTCAAAGAGGGGAGGGGGGTCAGAGGGTGTGGGGGTGGGCCGTGGATGCTAGCTGGGTGGGATAGGAATAGAGAGGAAGTATTGGGCAGTATAGCCCCTGCAGACTGCCCAGGAGGTGCAGGAGGGGTGCGGAACGTCTGAGTTCCCTGTCCCGGGCTGCCGCCGCGGTCAGAAACTCACTCACCCAAGTGATGTCTCTCCTGGTACCCGGATCTGGTCTCCCTGCTGCTTAGGTGTCTCACGAACAAAGGGCCGAGCTTGCTGCCGCAGGGCAGGCAGGCCACCTAGACAAAGGAGCTGCTACCCTCCTGGTTGCCCTCCCAATTCGGACCCTAAATTTTTAAGATATTAAACATAATTATGGTTAGGCAAACATGAGTTTTTCTAAAATATAAAATGTCAATTGTCAAGAAATAATGTGACCTATCACCATACACAAAACTCACACCCAAATGGATCAAAGTCCTCAACATAAAGCCAGCAACACTGAACCTTACAGAAGAGAAAGTGGGGAATACACTTGAATGCATTGGCACACAACACCACTTTCTAAATATAAGTCCAGAAGCACAGACACTGAGAAAAACAATTAATAAAAGAGAGCTCCCCGAAACAAAAAAAGCTTCTTTAAAGCAAAGGACATGGTCAACAAGACTAAACAAAGGTGTACAGAATGGGAAAAGATCTTCACTAATCTCACATCACACAGAGGTCTGATCTCCAAAATGTACAAAGAACTTGAGAAACTGGACACCAAAAGATCACAAAATTCAATAATAAACTGGAGTACAGCACTAAACAGAGAACTCTCAACAGAGGAATCTAAAATAGCCAAAAGACACTTAAGGTCATGCTCAACCTCCTTAGCGATCAGGGAAATGCAAATCAAAACAACTCTGAGTTACCATCTTACACCTGTCAGAATGGCTAGAATCAAAAACATCAATGATAGCCTATGCTGGAGAGGATGTGGAGTAAGGAGAACACTCATCCATTGCTGGTGGGAATGCCAACTTGTGCAACCACTATGAAAAGCAGTGTGGTGGTTTTTCAGAAAATTAGGGAACAAACCTCCCTCAAGACCCAGTAATACCACTTTGGGGTATTTATCCAAAGGACACTCAATCATGCCACAAGAACTTGTGCTCAACTATGTTCACAGCCGCTTTGTTTGTAATAGCCAGACCTCGAAAAAACCTAAATGCCCCTCGACCAAAGAATGGATAAGGAAAATGTGGTACATTTTACATAATGGAGAACTACACAGCAGAAAAAAATTACAACAGCTTGAATTTTGCAGGAAATTGGATGGAGCTAGATCACATTATTTTGAGTGAGATAACCCAGACACAGAAAGACACTTATCACATGTGCTCACTTATAGGTGGGTTTTAAACATAAATCAAAGAAAGCCAGTTTATAAACCACAATCCCAGAGAACTTAGACAACAAGGAGGACACTAAGAAAGACTTACATAGACTTACATGGGAAGTAGAAAGTAGAAAAAAGGTAAGATCTCCTGAATAAACTGGGAGCATAACGACCTTGGGAGAGAGTTTAAGGAGGGGGTGGGAAAGACACAGGTAGGGGAGCAGAGAAAACTGCAGAGCTCAATAAATATCAATAAAAAAATAAAAGAAAAACACCCAAAAGGAAATAATGTAATCCTAGACAAGTACTAGACCAAAAGTGGAAAAGAAAAAAAAAGATAAAATATGCACACTTATGTATCCATTATCTCCATAGTGATGATTATATATTATAAATTCTTACTTTTGTTGTCTATGAGTAATCATTTAAACAGCCTATGTAAAAATTTCATGACAATCTTATTGTTTTCTTATGGTTTGTCTTGCTAGTAAAACTAAAAAGTTTTCATTAAATTAAGGCAGGGTAACTTTCTGTTATTAGTTTAAATCTGTTCTATAGATAGAGAGCAACATATCTGTTTTGGTACCGGCTTTAATCTGTTCTATAGAAAGACTGAGGAACATAACTATTTTCTTGCAAGAAGGTCATTGTTAAAGAATGGCTTTCCCTTTTCATTATTTATATTATGTATAAACTGCATTGAACCAGGGTGATTAAATTCAATCAGGGTAGTTTTTGTTTGTTTTTTTTTTCCCAATTTTCAAGAGAGGATTTCTCAGTGTAACAGCACTGGCTGTGCTGGATGGACCTCCCTCTGTAGACTAGGCTACTTTTGGACTCAGAGATCCCCCTGCTTCAGCCTCCTGAATGCTGGGATTAAAGGCCTGTCCACCACAGTCCAGTTCTAATTGCTTTTAAATAACAAAAGGCTGGAAAGATGGTTCGGCAGTTAAGAGCAGTGGCTGTTCTTACAGAAAATCAAGGGTTGATTTCCAGCATCTAAGCAGAAGCTTTAGTACTGGCCAGTTCCAAGAGAAATACTACTTGTTTCTGTCCTGTGAAAGCACTAGGCATACAGTGTGCACATATATGCAAGCTAAATATTCATTCATATAAAATAAAACAATAAAAAGGTTTATAAAAAATGGAAAAGTTTAAAAACTATGTACTCAGAAGCTTACATTGGGCCAGTATGAAAACATGTACCATATAAGTATATGAGAAGATGTGCCACGTTACTTATCCATTAACGAGGGGCCTACAAAATAAAACCCCCGAACAAGAGTATCCTATACATTCACTAGAATAAAGTCAAATAAAGACTGAAGGAATTGAAAGCTCAAGAGCTGCTCATAGGAACAGAAGAGGAAAGTTATCTGGAATACTACTATTTAAATAAACATAAATTCAACTAATATTTAAATTAACATTCAACAATTTTATATCCTCAAACCAACCAAAACATAACTGAAAAACTGATTCTGCAAAATTAAGTTCTTTTCTGTCAATTTAACAGTCTCAAAGTAAAAACAACCCAAATGTTAACCGACAAACGAGTAAAGTGGTTTGTGCATACAATGGAATACCATTAGTATGCCATATACATACCAGTAATTTAAAATGCACACTATTCAATAATATAACATTAATTTCCAAAAACAGGGGGGAAAAGCTATACCCTAAGATTACATATTGCCCAGGTGGCATTGGCACTTGCCTTTAATCCTAGCACTGCAGGAGGCAGAGGCAGACAGAGGCATGCAGAGCTCTATGAGTGCAAGACCAGTCTGGACTACATAGTTAGTTTCAGGACAGCAAGGGTTGTTATACAGAGGAACCCTGTCTCCCGCACCCACCCTCCCCCACAAAAAAAATCAGATTATCTGTTTGCTTTATGTGTGACACTTGAAAATTACAAATTAATGATGAAAAACACCTATTAGAAATTATCTGGAGCTATAATAGAAAAGAAGCAAGCATTATTGTTTGCCTAAGAATGGGCTACATTAGATTGAAATAGCTTTCAGAATTCTATACACACAATTTACTGAAAATCAGAGGAAAAATTTAATATGGAAATATCTTTGTGACACTATTAAGTTAATCAGTACTATTATGAAAACAATTTTATTTATCTATAGCCTGTTGCAAAGAAATCAAAATAAGTAACTTTCTTTTTTCTGTTTTTGAGATAGTGTCATGATAGAGTTCACACCAGCTTGTAATTTGCTATGTATCTCACGCTACACTCAAACTCATGGTCCTCAATTTCAGTCCCACAAGTTCTGAGATAGGACTCTCTAAGAAACACACTTTAGAAAACAAAACAATATAATGGCTGCTGATAGAGCTGAGTGGGAGTGTGTGCTTAGCATGTTTTCAGGATTGGGTTTGAGGTTCAGCACTGTTAAAAGAAAAAGGTTTCTGGAGTTAAAACAATTATCATTCAGGTTAATCAAAAGTTTATTTGTACAAATGGTAACCTAAGTTTGTGCATTTTGCATACTGTAGTTTAAATTCCACTCTTCTAGAAGCTAAGTATTCATTTATATAACTCACAAAATCCTCTTAAAATTACTTCTCTAGGGATTGGAGGAAACAGACTGAACATTCATTCATGTTAATGCTGCTTAGGAATAGTAAAGAAAACAAGTAAATCTATCCAACTTATTTTAAAGCCAGAAGCAAACAAACAAAAAAAAAATCATTCTGAACTCACCAAATAAATTCAAGCTTTCATTCTTCCCACACTGGAAAACATAAAGTTTAAGATGTTAAAAGTAAAATCACATGAATGATCTTTGAATTAAGAGTAAACAAAGATACCTTTATATTCACATATGCCCAACTATCAGCTAATTAACATACCAAGGAAATGCGGTTTAAAGTTCTTTCAGCTTTTCAAGATATGCATTGCAATTATCAACACTGGTACAGTTAACACTTTTATCTTATAAACTTATTGATAACTAGCCTCAAGATACTGAAACTTTGTAACCAAAATACCCTAATTCATTTTGTAAAGATGTAAAAAAAAGTAATCAAAACACCTCAAATAATTTTAATGACAGTGGACAAACATTAGTTAGATTTACAAGATGAACAAGCAATGTCTCATTAAAAATTACAGCTTGGGTATTTAGGAATCCTTGAGTTAAAAAATTAAACAAAAATTTCAAACTGTAGGCAAAACCACACAAATTCTAACTTGTTTCCATTATGTAAGTTATGTACGTAACACTTTTATAAATACATCATAAAACCTAGTTTTGCATCGTTTGTATTGGTATGGCAATAGAAAAACAAATTTATTAAACATCACAAAAATCAGATCCACCAATAACTAAGCCAGATTTTTCTTTTCTGAACAGAGAAAACCAGATAAAGTGGCAGACCAAGGCCAGCTTAGGAAGGACTTTTGCATTAAAACATCCTTCGAGGTATGTTCAACCTCAGCAGCCTCAGGAAGGGCAAAAATGTATATTTCTCTGGAGAAGACACCACTTACATACCGGAAGTGGGTAGATGTTGCTTGGCCAAAAGCAGTACCCGAGGCTTAGCATGACTGTAAAATATTCATTGTCAGAAATGACATTTGGACCAACCCTCGGGTGTACAAAAAACAAGACGCGAAGCTTTAAACAAGGACCAAGCTCTTTCCGCACTCAGTCCTAAAATAACCGGAAAGGGAAGGGGAGGGTCACCCATTTCCTCGTCATATGCAAATTTTAACTATTCGCAACAGCCTGCCTTTTTTAAACACGTGACAGAGAGCTTAAACTAAGAGTGATAGATCTACTCTACAAGCCACTGCTTCATTCTCCTATCCTGTCTGAATTTCACTAAGTAGTGCTTCATCTCTACTGAGGCCACAAGTGTAGTGGTCGTGTCAAGAATCAAGAAGCAAATTTCAACAAATTACTGCCTGTGGCAAGAGTGAGCTTTACCACAGAGACCTAGGCTACTATCCCGGCTTCTCGCCACAGAAAAAAAAATAAATAAAAATAAATAAAAAATGAGCTACTTCTTATCCTTTCTTCTCTGTGCTGAGTCAGGAGTCGCCATGATTCTCCCCCTCCAGGCACAGGCAGGTTAAGGTCTCTCCTGGTAAGCCAGCTCATGGGGTACATAGATTATTAGAAATGGGTTAGATCGATATGTAAGAGCTAGCCAATAAGAGAATGGGCCAGGCAGTATTTAAAGAATACAGTTTCCTTGTAATTATTTCTGGGTGAGAGCTAGACATGTGGGCGGACGGGCGCCGGGTACCCAGCCATACAGCTCCTATTACTACAGGTGGTGCCCAGATGTGATTGGCAAAATCCATTTAAAACCGTGGGAGAGCTTAAATTTAACAGAGATAAAACAGAGTTTCATGCAGAGTTTTGCTATTTGTTGGTGGCATGCCTTAGAGGGATTTTCTGATTCAGCAACAGCAGCCAAATAAGAGTCAGATCATATTAATGTGCAGCTTCCTGGGGCTGTGCCGCCAGAGCAAACTCTGGCTTTGAAACATTTCAAAGGCTTTTATGGGACTGGATGTTTCAGTTCCCGGCTTGGGATCAGAAGGAGAGTGCTCTGAGAATTTGCCAATGGCTCAGCACTCCCTGCATGCACCTGTGCAGAGGGCAGAATCTGGCTTAGGCAGGAGGAAGAGCATGGCAGATATGTATTTTCAGACTGTGCAGTGCTCTGCATGTCAGATTAGGTTGTAACTAGGATAAAAAGTGTTTCTGTGCTACACAGTCTGTCTCAGAATTAAACTGCTGAGTGTGGCTCCAATGGGGACTTGCTGTGTGCCTGGAACTGTGCACACCTCAGGGGCACCAAAGGGTTATGAGGGAGGAGCAGCTCAGTTCCACCATGCTGAAATATTCTCATCTCAGGCAGGAACTACCATATTACCATGACAGCAAAGTTATGGTTTCTACTGGGCAGGACAGAGGCAGTACTGTATTACCCCTACATGGTGCAACTTAAGTATTTAAGAAGTGCTTAACATTTTAAGAAGTGCTCCTGGACTATAAAGAATTGCAAATTCACAATAGGACAGATTCACACATAAAACTCATCTATAGATCACAGGCATGAATGAATGTACGTAGGCTTGAGAGAAAAAAGAAAAAGAATATAGAGAATAAAGTTAATGGTTAAAAAAAAGGCAAAGTCTTTAAAGAGACAGAGAACAGATAGTTATATTAACAGAAATAAAGAAAAATAAGCCACATAAAAATGAAAAATTCACAGAGAGTCTGGATTATGTACATTGTTATTTCTTTAAAATTTTTGACTATGAAGGAGCTAACTAGAGAGAGTCATTTCATTACATGGGCTGCGAAGCTAAACTAGAATGGATATAAAGTCTTACAATTTCAAAATTTGGGTCTAAGGATATGATGCTTTGGAGAGAGTCTTCTTTTGTTTTCACAGAAGACCAGACCCTGTGGATTTCATCTAGTCTGATATGGTATGATAGACATGCCCTCCTGAAATGTTGTTATGAACACCCTCAAAAAATTACTTCCCTCCCTGGCAACTGAGGTGGCCCTGGCACACAGATTATACCATGAAAGACATAATTAATGACGACCCCATTCAGCAGGAAGCAGTTTAGAGAGAAAAAACAATGCCCATGTTCCCCAATACTGTTTATAAATGTTCTTTTACATTTAAAGGGGGATATCATATAGATTTGAATAATTTGCATTGGTGTGGATTTAATGTCAATTTTGTTATATGTAAAAGTATTTCTGATCTTGATTAAGGTATTGTGATTATGTAGTTCATTTTTAAAATGTAATGCATAATTAGGTATTATAGGTTGTTGATGAATAATCATAAATAATAGTCAAGCTTGTAGTCATGTTAGATTTTCTGGATATATAGAGATATATTTCAATTAGATAGGCATTCTTCATATCTTTTAAAGACTGCAGAATATGGTATTTAATGTTTTAATAAATTAGGGCTTCTCATGACAAGGAGACACATCTGCTCCTGGCAGCACCAGCTACTTCAAGAGGAAGATGGGCATCGAATAGGATCGTTATGGAGTATGATAGCCATTTTGGCAAAAAACTGCTCTTGCCTGGATGGTCGCAAAAATGGACACAGAGTACCCGCAGAGAGAGGACTGCTGAACTTGCTTAAAGGTGAGACTGTCTTTTGGGGTTCATGACTCATGAAGGAGTCTGTGAGACATTCTGCAGGACACAGCAGAAAGTGAATGAACTGTCTTTGGAATTTCCTGATTCATGGAACTGTCTGCTGGAAATATGGGCCTAAAGGCTGAAGATGGATGCCCCAATGGTACAAAGGAACTTTGGGTGACTGTGCAGGCAGTGAAATGTCTCTGTCATTTCTAGAGTTTGGATTTCTTGTTTGTTTAGGTAATTTTATATCCTTCTGGAGTCTTTGATGGAGCTGAAGAATGGATACATAGCTATAGTTTTCCTTAGTTATAATAAAATAAAATAGATATAATTATTGTAACTGAAATTCTTACTTGATAACTGTTTTGTTATATGTAATTTTACTATGTTAAAATGAAAGCTTCTTTTTTGTTTAAACAGAAAAAAAGGGGGAAATTATGTGGGAGTGATTTCTTTCTAATCTGTTGCTTTCATTGGTTAATAAATAAAGAAACTGCCTAGGCCCATTTAATAGTCCAACCCTTAGGTGGTGGGAGTAAACAGAACAGGATGCTAGGAGAAAGAAGCTCAGTCAGGAGTCGCCATGATTCTCATACTATAGGCAGACACAGGTGAAGAAATTTCCTGGTAAGCGAGCACCTGGGTTACACAGATTATTAGAAATGGGTTAGATCGATATGTAAGAGCTAGCCAATAAGAGAATGGGTCTGGCAGTGTTTAAAAGAATACAGTTTCCATGTAATTTTTTCTGGGCATAAGTAGCCATGTGGGCAGCCAAGTGCTGGGGATGCAGCCCTGCAGCTCCTATTACTACATATGATTAATAGAATGGTTATTTATTTAAATGGGAAAAGATACAGATCACCATCCCAAAAAAAGCCCTCTCTAGAGTTGGGAAAGGAGCCTTGTAGCCAGAAGTGAAGCTTGAAGCAAGAGATCAAGCTGAATCAGATGCTGCTTTTTGAATGAGAGAGAGAGAGACCACACACAAATGGGCTGGTATCTCAGTGCTATTAATTGTAGGAGTGAAGAAAGCTCCTGCAACACACATATTTGGTCATAGGAAAAAAAATCACTAGTATTTGAGAAAAACCCATTATATTTTATTTTTTTCAGTCCTACAGGATATATCACAGAGACAGATTCTGCTTCATACATGAGTATCAACAGTGATTTTCCATTAAGAAGAAACCCACAAACACTCCCAACAACATCATCAGCATTCAACAACACGTCCATGAATTCTTAGCCTTGCCTTTGTTGGTGTAGTAAATGATGCTGCTAGTTAATCTGTGCAAGGAATATGAATTTCCCTTTAACTAAATATACATAATTGAGAACTTTTCTTACACACACCAGGGAGTCTTGCTGCAATGGTTTTGGTTAATTATCACCAGTGTTACAGTGACATATTTAAGATGCCTCCTTTAGCTTTAAACCTCAGAATTTTCAACATGATATGTTGACATACAGATTTTTAGGATTGTGTCCCACTGGTGGTTTGCTTGGATGTATGATTTGGTATGTTTATATGATTTTTGCAATATCCATTCAGTTTTTGCCATACACTCTCAGCTCTACATCATTGTTTTACTCTTAGATTCTAGTTCTAGGAATTTTAGACATCTTGTGACTGCTGCACAAGCTCTCATGTTCCACCTAATTGATTTGTGGTATTATTTAGGCTGATCTTTATCTGCCAGCCCTGAGTTCATTGGTTTTTCTTATCCATCATTTCTGGTCCACTGAGTCTAACTACTTGTCTTTCAACCATTTACTTCTGCTTGCTGGTATAGCTTAAACACTCAGTACTACAGTGACTGTGTTTCTATAGCAAATATTCTTCTTAAGATAAGATAAATTTCAATATTACAATCCCTCTGTTTTATTGTGATTTAAACACGCACAAAAGTAAATGCACATAAACTGATGATATCTCAACTTAGGGGGGCATTCTGGGGTTGGCAAGAGCCTTATCTCTTGTGGCCAACTTCGCAGAGCCATGTGTTGACCCCAACTAGAACCTTAGTCAGGTGAGAAGAGGTTGCCTTCAGTGTGCCATGTCCCTAGGCACTATGGGTGCCTTGTCCCATAGTCAGACTGATGACTATCTTGAAAATCACCATAGAAATTTTGTTTGGCAGTTGATGGAGATAAAGACAGAGCCCACATCAGAAAACAATACTGAGCTTCCAATCTCCAGGTAAAGTGCAGAAGGAGGGAGAATATGAGCATGGAAGTCAAGAATACAAGGGCTTGGTCCACACACTGAGACACTTTGCCTGAGCTAATGAAAGCTCTACAAAACCAGCGGGACTGGGAATAAAAATGCATGGGATCAAACAGGAAGCTTTGAATGTGGCAGACAATTGAGGCAGACTGAGAAACAAATGATAATGGCAGTGTCATTTTTTCTGCACTGCATAAACAGGCTTTTTGTGATCCTATTCTATGTGGATGCATATCTTCCTAAAGCTCGATAGAGGGAGGGAGCAATGGACTTCCCACAGGTCAAGGTACTCTGCCGTCTATATGGACTGTAGTTGGAGTGGAGAGGTTTACTGGGGAAGCGAGAAGAAAGTGAGAGGAGGAAAGGAAGTGGACATATTGATATTTATTATGATGTGATAAAAAAATTAATAGAAGATAATCAATAAAGAGATGATAGTTATAAAAAAATTCATGTGAGTTGTTGACTCATACCCCAATTTTTTTCAGAACAAAAACAGATAAAGGGATTGAGTTACTTGGGCAAGAGTTTGACTCATGTAATTGGGAAGATGAGGGGGATTTTATTTTGGGTCTTCAGGGGACTGTATGAGCAGCATTTTAGGACCTGTATGCTGGATGTTTCTGTGGGTAAAATGGAAAAATCCAGGCAATGAGGGGTTTTATGACATAATTAGAGCCTGATGATGTCACAAAGCCATGGTTGGTGGTGGCAACTCTGTTCCATATAAAGCATTAGTCTTCTGTGAAGGTGGGTTTACTATCTTCATGGTGGCTGAGGAGGTCAATTCAGCTCCTCAGCTCTGCAACTGTTCAACAGGATTAGGGAGCTGAACATTTCCAGAAGATGAAATCTGGAGAACCAAGACATTTTCTTTTGGTAAATATGTTTAGGAACCAACTGGGACCTCTGTAGTTCCAGAAAGTTTTCCTTTAAATCTCCTGCTGGTCCACTATTTATGTGGATACCAGCTACTATATTTGATAGCTGTGAGAATGGGGAATCCCAGCTATTCTTCCCACTTTATCTTTGCTAAGAATATCCAATTCATCAGTCCACTAAAATGGCAAAGATCCTCTTGGTCCATATATGTTTTAAAAGATATTAATTACTTCTAAATGGTGCTGTTGCCCAGACTAATGAATCTTACTTGTTGCAGAGGGTCTCACAGTACTCCTTCACTAATGAAGACATAGAATGGCTTTATATAATAAACCTTGGTCTAGATCAGTAGACACACTACAGAGAGCCAGTGAGCTAGACCTCAGGCAGGTGGTATGGATCAGCCACCTAATAGATTGATGGAAAGGAGAGAAGAGGCTGTCCTTTGGAAATTTTTGCCATCTGTTCAGTTTTTTCTCACTCACTTTGGGGATAGGCATATCTTCTCCTCTCATTGATGTAGTCAGTCAGGAACTAGGTTTCTCAGCAAAGGTCAATTGCCTTTGGGCAGCAGGAATATTTCTCTGATACAGATATACTGAGCTGTAGACAATAGTTTGTTAATTTTCCTATTAATTTCTTAAGACAAAATTACATTTAGGTATCCAAACTATTTCAGCACTGCCTTTGGTGACTTCACCAAAGTTCTTCCAGAAAAGAGCTCTGACCTCACATCATCCCCTTATTATTATTGTAGGTACTCAGGGTGGAGGAAAACACTTTGTGTCTGATTTAAACTAAAGAGTTCTACCAACCTAGAGAGTGGGAAGCTATGAAGCCCAAGCACAGAAAGATAGCCAAGAGTGAGCTTACCAGGAGTGCTGTGGCCTACCTGAGTAAGTCTCCTGCAATGATGAGGATGCCTCTTAGTATGAGAGGCATGTCATCTGTCCAGAAGAGCAATGGGCCATCTTTCCAGAAGCAAAACTGAGTAGGCCTCTTGAGGCCCTGGAGAATATTGTTGGCCGCAGAATTTCTCACCGCTGCAAGGAAGACAATGGACCTGTCACCCAGTGGAAAGCCATCATTCTAGATCAACTGCCAACAAATCCCTCTCTCTATTTGTTGAAATATGATGGGATTCATTTTGTCTATATCTTAGAGATTCACAGTGATGAAAGGATTTTAAAAATTAAGATCCTACCTAAAAATGTGCCATTTCCTCAGGTACAGACACTCATCTCTCAAAGATCATAGTTGGCAGAGCAGTAAAACATACATTTGTGGGCACAAATGGCTCTAAGGATGACTGGAAGCAGATGTTACTAGAAGAGGTGCCAATCATGAAGACCTGGTTCTATATTACCTACAAGAAAGATCCGGTGTTGTACATTTACCCTCTCCTGGATGACTACCTTGAGGGAAACCTTCACATCATGCAAAGCTCTAACAAGCAGTGGAGTATGGTGGTCCCAGATGAGGTGCAAACCATGATGACCTGTTTCTACATTATATACAAGAATGATCCAGTCCTGTACCTTTACCAACATCTTGATGACTACATGGAAGGCAACCTCCAAATTATACCAGAATGTCCTCCAGTAGAGATGACTTTGGAATTAGGCAGGGATTACTTGGCAGGCAAAAGTGTGCAGTACAACAAAACAGATGGAACCCAAGAGATAAGTAAAATTATTTACCAATTTCTCACCAAACCTTCTGTGTATTTCATCAAGTTTGATAATGACTTCCATATCTGTGTCTATGATTTGGTGAAGATCTGTTAAAGGGAAATTCTCAAATTTTGAGGGACAGACTTAAAAATTTTGTTTGGGGAATGTTTTTTTTGTAGAAATTTAGGTCTTCTATTAATCCTGGTATCTTTTCCAATGGAATATTCTTGCTCTAAAAATAAAAATTTGTGACCATGTTGTGTTGTTCCATCAATGATGTATTGTGTCTTGTGGATGGGACATCACAGAGACATGCCTTTGATTCTCAAGATACATCTCAGGATGCCTTCAGCATTGAAGACGTTGCATGAGACCCGTGTTCTGAAGTTGTAACCATGAGGTCTCTTTGGTAATTAAAAGGATGTCTGAGTGACAACCTTCTTTTGAACACAGGGTAATTGCTGAAGCTTTTGTTGTTGACATGTTATTAGTTTATTTATTTATTTATATATTTATTTATTAAAGATTTCTGTCTCTTCCCACTGCCACCTCCCATTTCCCTCCCCTTACCCCAATCAAGTCCCCCTCCCTCTTCAGCCCAAAAAACCATCAGGGTTCTCTGTCCTGTGGGAAGTCCAAGAACCACCCACCTCCATCCAGGTCTAGTAAGGTGAGCATCCAAACTGCCTAGGCACCCACAAAGCCAATATGTGCAGTAGGATGAAAACTTATAAACTCCTGTTCTTCATGTGGTCCACAGAGTAGGAAAATATGAGGCTGGCTTGTCAATAAGAAGATGTAAATATGGCATGATAAGAGAGAGTAGCACCAACCCCCACACCCACTTAAATGATCATCCTTATAACCTTAGTTTGACATGCTTGTAAATTTTGAAGCCGCCATGGGCAGAAGGACTATGTTTTTGTCTTCCTGGGGAGATGTTGATGTTCTTTCCCAATCTACATTAGAGGGCACATTTCTAAATTCTTTTTGGTCACAAGCAGCAATTCTGTTGTTCGGTGATTAAGATGGGCAATTCTCAAGGATCTCGCTTTCACATTGAAGCATTCTGAAGCTGCCTTGTCCATAGGAAAATCTGAAGGCCCTTAGTTCATATTGTATGTTCTGAAGCCTTTCTGAGGGGCATGTAAGAACTTAGGCCCTTTTTGTGAGTCCCATTGCCTTTTAATCTAACAGGATCCTCATCATATTCATTTAGTAAACACAGTTCTAAATGCAGAAACAAAAATCCAAAATATTCAGGCATCTGAGAATTTCAGTTTGTTGAACACATTCCACTGATTTAAAAAGCAGTTCTCCAAAGCAGGATTGATGGCTCAGTGATTCAGAGAACTAACTGCTTTTCTACAGGTCCTCAGTTCAATTCCCAGCAACAACATGGTGGTTGTTATGAGATTGGTAATGAGATCTGCTACACTTTTCTGGCTTGCAGGCATGCAGGCAGGCATAATATTCTTTTTTTTTTTGCAAGGGGATATTTGGAAACTGCATGCAACTGAACATGATTATCTATGGCCTTTTAAGATAGAAGGGATGTGTATTTGTATACAATATTTATATTGAAAGGCTGTGTATCTGCCTTAGGACATGCTGGAAGATCTCAGGTCCACTAGTTCCTGTCATCTATGTCTGAAAGTTTTTGGAGAACAGAGAATGATGTTGTACTCCCCTTTTAATATTGGTGAATATAAACTATAGGCATTTCTGTGAAGGTAAGATGCCAGTGTTTAAGAATACTCTCACTCTTATTAGGGTAAATATCACTGAGTTCACTGTTTTCCTTTAGCCTAAAAAGCCAAGATTCTACATTTCTTTTATAAAGGTACACATATACATTTGGAATAATTGTGGTCAATGGAATTTGTCAGCTTTTTCTTTTGTTTTGTTTTCACATGACATAGAATCTTCTACTTACCTTACCCGGCCATCTTCTATAGTATCATTCAGTTGAACACTTATGGAAATGCATTTCTGAAAGGCTGTCTGCCCACTTTAGTGTGAAATCTAACCTTTCCTAGATCAGGAGATGAGTAGCTATGTCCCCTGACAGATGCCTTCTTTGTAGCTTTGGTAGTGCATGATAATACTGTGGTGTCCAATATGTCAATTTTTTTTTTCAGTTTGCTGAAGGAAAGGAGTGATACATATCCATGGATGATGGTGAGTAAGGTGCAAAATCTAAGCAAATCAAGGAAGAGTTGAAATATAGAAACGGAGACATTGAACAGCTTACAACAGTGTTGTAAGTGAGGGACAGCCTTGATTTGCAATAGGTTATCTGAGCCTGCACTTGAATCTCAGGCTTGGAGAAACATCAGTGTCTCCCTCAATCGCTTCTCTAGAGCATAATCTCATATCTGAGCTGGCTTCATTCTCTAGAGCCCACCTATTCTAACAGCAGACTTTTCAGTTGCAAGTGGTAAAACACAATTCAAACTGGCTTTAGAGAATGCTGTAGTTTAGTGAAAGAAGAAATACATCTAAGCATCAAAAGACAGTGAGTAAACTTCAGGTGCAGCTGGATTGCGTAATCAAGAAATCTTTACCAGGATCCTGGTCTTGACCACTATTTTTTACTGACTTTACTATGAACACAATGTTAGGATGTTATCCTTGGCTAACTTAAGGTCATGTGAAATAGCACAAAGCCTAATATGGACAAGTGAGGGCAACTTTAACAAAACCAGTATGCCATAAGATGACTGGCCTAGCTAAATGAGGAAGGTAGAACATACAGTGTCCAACAGTTTTCCACAGCAAGAGAGGAAAAGCCACACATGCCTGAATATGGAGGACATTTTTAGCAAGAAGTAAAGGTGAGGGGCAGGAAGGTCCTTGTGGCATCTGGGCTGTACATGTACTTATTTTTATTAACTACTCCCTGTCATTTTTGATATTGTTTTTTAAATTTGAACACCATAGGGATTCTGTAATCACTCTGATGTGAAGTCTCCAAGACCCTCAAAAATACAATGGAAAATTACTGAAGAAGTACCCTAATACTGACCACATTTTATGCACATACATATACTCATATACATATGTGTAAACACCCATAGTATGTATGTATGTGTATATATATATATCGGTGTATATGATACTATAGATAATGGAATAATGGAAATAGCATTTACACCACTGACTATGATATCTAACACATTTCTCAGTAATGAAAATCAGTAGACATATGTATCTTGATCCAGCACCACCATCCTGTATGAACTCATAAGAAATGTAGAAAAGCAGAGTATAAAATACTCCACCAAACACAGGTTGTGTATTCCCCAAGAGATCCTTGATTTTAGATAGCAGGTCTTGAAAATCAAGGCTATAGATTCCCTACAGTAAGCCAGCTGTCACTGACAACCTGCTAAAACACTCACAGTGTTTTTTTCTTTGGTTTTCAGCTTTGAGCACCATAGACCTACCATCAGTTTGACTGGGATTTTCTCTTTTGTGGTATATGACCTCTCAGATTTAAAGTTTGATATTTCTATACCTTTAGCTATCTTACTTTCCAACATTCCCTAATCCCATTATCTACATTCATACACACAAACATGCAAGCAAAAACACACTCACTCTCATGATAACTTATGGTAGATGTATGGTGGATATGTTGGAAGCTATTTTTCAAAATTCAAACATACATACCCAATGGGAAATATTTGATAATCTAAGGCAAATCTCATAACAATTTTCCAAGAGACTAAGTAGAAATGAGAGCATTAATGTTTCCTCAAGGATGTGTTCAGCTGTACATATCTGTGAATGTAGAAACAGTACATTTTTGAAAAACAACCTTGGAGACAGATGGCTTGAGAGCCAATTTTCTCTTTCCACCTTTTGTCTTATGATCTAAAAACAGAAAGTTTTAAGATACCATTGATTACATATGTGTTTGTATGACTATCTTTGTCAGAGGGTTTCTTTTCCCTTTTGGCAGATGAAACATGTCAAAATCCTCTTTGTGACAAAGAGCCATGCTTCCAGCCCAATATTCTGTATGGGAAGCATGAACATCTGTTGCAGGAGGTCTTTCCGCCCCTCCAACCAATAGCTGCTGAGATACCAGCCCATTGGGGCGTGGTTTCTCTCCATTCATAAAGCCTCTATTTCCTTCCGCTCGCGCTCTCTTGACTTCCTGCTGGTCTGGCGACTAGAATCTTTTTCTAGTTGTGCAGAGAGCTGTTGTCTGGGATCTGATCTGTAAGTTTTTCCTCTTTAAATAAATACTTCCCTGGTAATAGTAATTACAAACTGGTGTGGCATTGTTCGTGGATTACGCCTTTACCTGGCACCCGACGAACGTTTGGCTTTTAGGACACCCCCTTGGCTGCCGGCCTCAAGTTCGGCTTGGCGGGAACGAGCCCTCGCTTCCTCTGCCCGGGCTTGCTCCTTGCGGCCGATCTCTGAGGCCGGACAGGTGGTGGTGGCATACACTCGGGAGGCAGAGAAAGGCGGATCTCTGTGAGTTCGACCAGACAGGTGGTGGTGCACGCCTTTAATCCCAGCCCTTGGGAAGGAGAGACAGGCAGATTTCAGATTTTGGTGAGTTCGAGGCCTGCTGGATAATAGGTAATATGGCAGTTTTTGTTTCCAACATGACTTTCACTGTTTGGGCTACCAATAAAATGGGTCTAATCATGCAAAATTTATATGACTATGAGGATAACTTAATTTACTGGTTACTAGGTTTTAGTATTCTTTTGAATATTCTATCATTTAGAAAGATTATGGTACTCTCAAAAACTCATGCAGGTCAGGAGATTCAGGAGATTCAGGAGATTCAGGAGATTCAGGATTCAAAAGAGGCAATAATAAACAAAATAATAAAAAGACTTGAAATGCTTGAAAAAATGATTGGAACTGGTGAACAGAATAATAAGGCACAAGGAGAGGATACAAAGCCAACACCAGCTATTAGAACTGGCTTACCCAGGGTTTTAGCGGCATACCCTATACTTAATTCTGACAAAGCGTCAACTTCTAAAGGCTCAAAGGGAGTCAGAGAAGCTAGATGGATGCCAATAGCAATGAATGATCTGAAAGAATTTAAACAGGCTATTGTTAATTTTGGCTTGCAAAATGCATATGTACAGGAAATGATAAGGATTTGGGCTTCTAATGCTAGAGCTACCCCCTATGATTTCCATCAGTTAGTGTCTGCAGTTTTAGATAAGGGACCTTCCTTGATGTTTAGAATTTATTTCAGAGAAGAATCCAAACATATGGAACAGCAAGGAAGAGCAAAAGGTGTCGAGGTTTCCCAAGATCAAATTCTTGGTGCAGGAGAATATGCTGATCCACAGGTCCAAGCTCTTTATGATGATGAAGTACTGCATCTATGTCACCAAGCAGCTTTAAATGCTTGGAATAGGATACAAGATCCAGCAAAAAGGGTTGAATCATATACCAGAATTAGGCAGTGACAGAGAGAACCCTTTATTGACTTTTTGCAAAGATTAATTCAGGCTCTGGATGTAGGGATAACAGACCCGGATTCTAGACAAATACTTCTTGATTCTCTAGCGTTTGAGAATGCAAACATAGAATGCAAAAAGATAATTGGGCCTTTAAAGTCTAGATCAGCACCTATGGATGAATGGATTCAGCATATGATGAATGTTGAGACATTTAGCTATAATGATGAATCTTGGGTAGGAGAAACAATTTACACAGCAATGAGGAGACATCAAACTGCCAGGTGTTTTAATTGTGGTAAATTAGGACATCTCAAAAGGGACTGCAGGCACAGAATTTCTAGGAATAATATCTCCTCTGGGAATGACAAAAATCGGAGACCTAGGCCTTCAGGTATATGTAGGAGATGTGGTAAAGGCCGTCATTGGTCCAACGAATGCAGGTCAACAACAGACAAACAAGGCAATCCGATCCCATCAGGAAACTCCTTGAGGGGCCTCTCGCAGGCCCCGAAGCCAAAAGTGGCCCAGTCATTCCCAGTCACAGTGGAGAACGTGCCTCACCAAGAAATCTAAAAGCTCCAATTTCTGCTGTAAAAAGTAATACTGGTCTAAATGATGAATTATGTGTGGAGGATGAGTCAAAAAACCCAGTAGGACAGAGTAAACGTATATTTTGGCAGACTTCTATTAACGACCAAAGACCAAAGCTAAAAGTCTGTATAAATGGCATTTTTATTGAAGGCTTATTAGACACAGGTGCGGATGTAAGTATCATTACCCCAGAATCTTGGCATCCGAATTGGCCTATTCAAGAGGTAGATGTTCAGTTTCTGGGAATTGGAACCCTATCTCGTGTAAAACAAAGCACAAGATGGGTTGAATGCATAGGGCCTGAAGGGCAAATAGGAAGACTAAGGCCATATATAGCCAATATTGCAATAAATTTATGGGGCCGTGACCTGTTACAGCAATGGAATACCCAGATTAACATTCCTGCAGTTCCAGGAATTCATAATTCTGGGAAAGATATGATGAGGTATTATGGGAAAAGGTCACCAGCCATTCAGGCTGTACAAGAACATATAGCAAATACCAAACCTTTAGAGGTACCAACAGCCCTACCTTTAAAATGGCTAACTGAGAAGCCAATATGGATCAAACAGTGGCCTCTAGCTGAAGATAAATTACAGGCATTGGAACAGCTGGTGCAAGAGCAATTAGATGCTCACCATATTGAAGAATCAACCAGCCCTTGGAATTCTCCTGTGTTTGTTGTAAAAAAGAAATCTGGTAAATGGAGAATGGTGACAGATCTAAGAGCTGTCAACAAAGTAATTCAACCTATGGGCCCATTACAATCTGGAATTCCTTTGCCTTCTCTATTACCAAAAGGATGGCCTCTTATAGTTATTGATTTGAAAGATTGTTTTTTCACTATACCGTTACAAAAAAAAGGATAGAGAAAAATTTGCCTTCACAGTGCCTACTTATAATAATTCTCAGCCTAATAGGAGATATCAATGGACTGTCCTCCCATAGGGTATGCTCAATAGTCCTACATTGTGCCAATATTTTGTAAGTAAGCCATTGGAAATAATTCGTAAACAATTTCCCAAGTCCATAATTTATCATTACATAGATGACATCTTATTATCAGATTCAAATAAAGATACATTTGAAAGGATGTTTGAAGAAGTAAAGAAAGTCTTGCCTAGGTGGGGATTACAAATTGTCCCTGAAAAGATTCAAAGAGGAAATTCTATTAATTACCTAGGTTACAGAATAGGGTTCGAGAAAATTAAAACACAAAAGGCACAAATTAGGAGAGACCGGTTAAAGACTCTTAATGACTTCCAAAGATTGTTGGGAGACATTTCCAGTCTATGACCAGCTGTTGGGATAACACCTGATCTAATAGTTCATTTAAACAAAACCTTAGATGGTGATAAAGATTTGAATAGTCCAAGAAAACTGACAGCTGAAGCAGAAAAGGAACTGACAATGATTGAGGAAAAATTACAGGAAGCACATGTGGATAGGGTGAACCCAAATCTTAGCTGCATCCTAGTCATATTGCCTTCCAGAATCTCTCCTACAGGGATTCTAATGCAGAGGGAAGATATTATTTTAGAATGGATATTTATACCCAATAAACCAAGTAAAAAATTAAAAACTTATGTGGCAAAAGTCTCTGAACTGATTATAAAAGGTAAGCTGAGACTTCGTCAACTAGCAGGTATAGATCCAGCAGAAATTAGAGTGCCTTTTACTACTGAAGAAATAAAAAAGTTATGGGAAGACAATGAACCGTGGCAAAGAGCTTGTGCTAATTTTTTGGGAGAAATTAATAGCAACTATCCCAAAAAGTGGTAGACTTAACCTTATAAAGAGAACTTCTTGGATTCTTCCTAAAATTGTACATGATGCTCCAATAACTGGAGCCCGTACATTCTATCCTGATGCAAATAAATCAGGGAAAGCAGGTTACAAATCAGATGAATTGAGTAAGGTGGAACAAAGCCCTTTTAATTCTGTCCAGAAGGCAGAATTATATGCCATTCTTATGGTGCTAAGGGATTTTAAAGATCCTCTTAATATAGTTACAGATTCACAATATGCAGAAAGAGTTATCTTGCATATTGAAACCGCTGAATTTATACCAGATGACACAGAGTTGACTTCATTGTTTATCCAGGTACAGGACATAATCAGGAAAAGGCTTTGTCCGATGTATATAACACACATCCGGTCCCATACAGGTCTGCCTGGTCCTCTAGCACAAGGCAACGCTGACATTGATCAATTATTGATTGGAAGCGTGTTGCAGG
Source organism: Microtus obscurus (assembly GCA_963919715.1). Classification (NCBI taxonomy): domain Eukaryota; kingdom Metazoa; phylum Chordata; class Mammalia; order Rodentia; family Cricetidae; genus Microtus; species Microtus obscurus. The sequence continues at coordinate 667,038 of CAWTZC010000001.1, forward strand.
CCTCGGAATTTCATAAAAAGCATCATGTCAATAGTAAAGGCCTAGAGAAAGAATTTTCCATTACTTGGCAACAAGCTAAGGACATTATAAGGAGATGTCCTACTTGTTCTTTCTATAATCAAACACTGTTGCCTGCAGGGAGTAACCCAAAGGGTACTAAGAGAAATGAAATCTGGCAGATGGATGTGTTCCACTTTATGGAATTTGGTAAATTAAAATATGTACACCACACCATAGACACGTATTCAGGTTTTCAATGGGCTACTGCCCTGAGCTCAGAAAAGGCAGATTCAGTAATCACACATTTATTGGAAGTTATGGCCATCATGGGTATACCTGCACAAATAAAGACAGATAATGGTCCAGCATATGTATCTAAGAAAATGAAACGCTTTTTTATTATTATAATATAAAACACATTACAGGTATACCAAATAATCCTACAGGTCAGGCAGTTATAGAAAGATCAAATCGTACTATAAAGGATATGCTGAACAAACAGAAAGGGACCGAAAATACCCCCAGAAATAGATTACATAATGCTTTATTAACCTTGAATTTTCTTTTTTTTATCACTATGAAAAATTTATTGTAATTTCATAGGAAGTCATGCAAAATTTCCAAAAATATCCTATTTTTTGTAGAATAATAACATACCACAACTTGAATCACAGATAATAAAGGGAAATCTAAAAGTATAATACATAATTATTGAGAAAAAATTAAACATGAAATATTATTCTTCCTGAGAGGGAAGAGTCAAATACACAGGGAGCATTGGTTTCTCCTTCAAGTTCTGATCTGTATTCATATACATGTTTCTGCATTTTTTTTTAAGGATAGTCTGTATCCTTTAATTCCAGTTGTCTTGACAAAAGATGATATACAAACATTTAGCAGTATGAATGGGGGCTATTCGGGGGGACTAATCTGATCATCCCAAATGCAACAATATTGGATTTTAGCACAATTAAATACTCCTTAGAAAGTTCTTGAAGTGCAAACTATAATTTTCTGAAGCTGATAAAAGGAATATCTGATGAAAGGGGATTATTACTGTACCTAACTATCTGTTGCCTATCGTGTAGAAAATAATCTCTGCCTTCATTTAGCATGTGACAGTCAACGAGAACAATATCTTTGTATTAGAAAAGACCTGTCTGTTCCTCGAATCTTAAAAGGAAACCTATATGGCATTGGAATAACTCATAAACACTATGCATAAATAGCGGGGGGACGAAATAGAATCGACCCACACTCATTCATATTCTTTTTTTTTTTTGTCAAAGCCTCCATTTATTAGGGACAGGGAAACAACTTATATACCCCCTGAATGAGGGCTTGGGGAGCAGGGCACAGGAGCATGGAATCTGGCCGCGTGGTCCCAGTCACGTAACGTACATCCGGTCAGGTAGGCCAAGAAGTCAGGAGTTGCCACACCTAGTTCCCTGGATAGCTGGAATTTGAGGCAGTTCCGCTATCAGATTAGGTTCGTTAGCAATTAGCGAAGAGCTAATTGGGTGTGGGGCAGGTTTTGCCAATAGGACTATTCTTAACATAATTATGGGTTTGGGGTTCCCTGCAGGCTCCCCAAGGTGATGGTTTCTGTAACAATCTTTAGGGGGGGAAACGGCTCCCAACATATTCCTCCTTTCTTATATAAAGGCAAGTAGTTATAGGTGGAGGGCACCAAGACAGAGTCAACCATGGTGTCAGATCTAAAGGAGAAGGGACTGGGACAAGGAGAGACCCTCCTCTCGACTGGTGAAGCAATTTACCTCTCCTGGGAACAGAGGGGTGCCTTATGAGTAGCATTAGTTTCTTGGAGCTTCTCAAATAAAAGGTATCTAGTAGGATTAAAGTAAGCAGATCACAGGGCACCCTGTCTTAGGCTATGTGGAGAGCGCCCTCGTACCTAAAAACCATGCCATGTTGAGCCGGCCTGTACGGCCTCTGTATGGTTTGAAATTTAGGTGAGGATCCACACTAACTCCCGTCATTGGGCCCCTGTATCTATCATTAATGAAAAATCTGTGAGGTGCTCCTTAAACAAAAGATATGATATAATTTTGGCACCAATAACTCCATCTCCAGACAAGAAGAAAGGGGCACCTTCCAAACCCAGTATTCACCTTTTAGTCTGGCCCATGGTATGTCCTCCTTCCTAAATGCCTACTCCACAAAAAGTTACGTGTGCTTGCCTGCCATCAATTAGGAAGGTGAAAAAGGGATCAAAATCTAAAATTCTTAACATATGCATTAAAACCAAACACTTTACAGCATGTGTCAAACCTTTCCCAACATCTATAAGCAGTTACAAATATCATTAGATCAATTTCAGTAAGAGTACAATGACATACATTGTTGTCAAATACCACCATTTCCAGACTCTGAGCAACAGTCACAGGAACCCCAATCTTTCCCCTTCTTAAGTGAAGAGGTTAGTATTTTAATTAAAATGAGTTCTGTGTCCCAAAGATTAAAACAGTCTGATGTCCAGTCTGCATCTCAGCTCCAAAGCAGACCAGAGTTCAAGCTGCAGAAGCAGTTTAGCACTTGTGCTTCAGGGCCGGTGGGATTCCTGGGTGAGGTGAGCTGGATTCAGCTATCTGAAGCACATCCTGGCATTATCTCAGCCGGGTCTCCCTGGACTCAGGAGGCAGAATTGACACCCTGTAGAGTGGAGCAGCAGGTTCTGTTATCAGGGACTCCTCTCCTTGGGGGCAGGAAAAGCCAGACTAAGGACCTCTCTGCAATCGCCTCAGGAACTCCTCTGTGTCCGCAGCGCAGCCTCGACATCAGGCCCAGCTTTTATTTTCTTTCTGTGAAAAAAGCATAAACATATCCTCGACCCCAAATATATATAGGTCGGGTTTTTTCATAATGCATTGCAAGGGCTTTTCCACCTTGCCCTAGCAAAGGTCAGCTTGGTGTTATCATGTCAGATCCGTTTGCATCTGGATCTACTTGCAAGTTTCATAAGCTGCTTACAAGGAGCCTTATTATGCTCCATAATATTTTTTTTATTATTATTAGCCATATATGCAGTTCTTCCATTGGAAGAGCCATTTGTAAAATTTAGCATAAAATCCTTTAAGGGATTTTTTTTGCTATAACATTAGCAAAATACAGTTGTGTGAATTGTAGCAATAATCATCTGGGGATCAAGCCATTTTTTAGCTTTTATCCTGCCCTTTTGTACCAGACAGGCTACTGGTTTAAATTAAGAGTTTAATATCTTAATTGGCAAAACTTGAGAAGATTTTGCCATAAACAGCATTTTTTTATAAAAATGTTGTAGAATAAGTTTTATATTTAATATGCACACTTGCCATAGCTGCATTATAATTAATATACTGTATTTGTTGATTATTGTATACTTTACCTGTTGATTTATATTTTACCTGTTTGAGTACCTGTTAGGCAGCTTTAAGCTCTCTCTATTGGAAACTGTTTTTTTTTATTTTATTTTTTTTTCTATTCTAAGATGGCTCCCTTAATTAAGATGTGTGCTTCTCTGCTCCCCTAACCAACCTTCCTTTATCCCAAACATCCCGTTTCCCCAATTCCCCCCATCCTCCCCTTCTCACATTTCTCTCCCCTTCTCCCCTCACCCCCCCTCCCACCACACCCCCAAGATACCAAATTTTTGCCCGGCAATCTGGTCTACTTCCCATAACCAGGAGGATAGGTATATGTTTTTCTTTCGGTTCACCTTCTTATTTAGTTTCTTTAGGATATCAAATTATAGACTCACTGACCTTTATTTATCTCTAGAAACCAATTATGAGTGAGTATATCCCATGTTCATCCTTTTGGGTCTGGGTTACCTCACTCAGGATAGTGTTTTCTATTTCCATCCATTTGCATGCAAACTTCGCGAAGTCATTGTTTTTTACCGCTGAGTAGTATTCTAATGTATATATATTCCATACTTTCTTCATCCATTCTTCCATTGAAGGGCATCTAGGTTGTTTCCAGGTTCCAGCTATTACAAATAATGCTGCTATGAACATAGTTGAACAAATGTCCTTGTCATATGATCGGGCATCTCGTGGGTATATTCCCAAGAGTGGCATTGCTGGGTCCATGGGTAGGTTGATCCCAAATTTCCTGAGAAACCACCACACTGCTTTCCAAAGTGGTTGCACAAGTTTGCATTCCCACCAGCAATGGATGAGGGTACCCCTTTCTCCACAGCCTCTCCAGCAAAGGCTATCATTAGTGTTTTTGATTTTAGCCATTCTGACAGGTGTAAGGTGATATCTCAATGTTGTTTTGATTTGCATTTCCCTGATCGCTAAGGAGGCTGAGCATGACCTTAAGTGCCTTTTGGCCATTTGAACTTCTTCTGTTGAGAATTCTCTCTTCAGATCAGTGCCCCATTTTTTAATTGGGTTAATTAGCATTTTAAAGTCTAGTTTCTTGAGTTCTTTATATATTTTGGAGATCAGACCTTTGTCTGTTGCGGGGTTGGTGAAGATCTTCTCCCAGTCAGTGGGTTGCCTTTTTGTCTTAGTGACAGTGTCTTTTGCTTTACAGAAGCTTCTCAGTTTCAGTAGGTCCCATTTATTCAATGTTGCCCTTAATGACTGTGCTGCTGGGGTTATACCTAGGAAGCGATCGCCTGTGCCCATCTGTTGTAGGGTACTTCCCACTTTCTCTTCTATCAGGTTCAGTGTGTTCAGATTGATATTGAGGTCTTTGATCCATTTGGACTTGAGTTTTGTGCATGGTGATAGATATGGGTCAATTTTCTTTCTTCTACAGGTTGACATTCAGTTGTGCCAGCACCATTTGTTGAAGATGCTTTCTTTCTTCCATTGTATACTTTTAGCACCTTTATCGAAAATGAGGTGTTCATAGGTTTGTGCGTTAAGATCCGGGTCTTCTACACGATTCCATTGGTCGACTTCTCTATTTTTATGCCAATACCACACTGTTTTCATTTCTGTAGCTCTATAGTAGAGTTTAAAGTCAGGGGATGGTAATGCCTCCAGAAGTACCTTTATTGTACAAGATTGTTTTGGCTATCCTGGGTTTTTTGTTATTCCATATAAAGTTGATTATTGTCCTTTCAAGATCAGTGAAGAATTTTAATGGGATCTTGATGGGGATTGCATTGAATCTATAAATTGCCTTTGGTAGGATTGCCATTTTTACTATGTTGATCTTCCCAATCCAAGAGCAAGGGAGATCCTTCCATTTTCTGGTATCCTCTTCAATTTCTTTCTTCAATGCCTTAAAGTTCTTGTCAAATAGATCCTTCACTTCTTTGGTTAGAGTTACCCCGAGATATTTTATGCTGCTTTGGCTATCGTGAAAGGTGATGATTCTCTGATTTCCCTCTCTGCTTCCATATCCTTTGTATATAGGAGGGCGACTGATTTTTTGGAGTTGATCTTGTATCCGGCCACATTACTAAAGGTGTTTATCAGCTGTAGGAGTTCTTTGGTGGAGTTTTTTGGGGTCGCTTATGTAGACTATCATATCATCTAAAATAACGAAAGTTTAACTTCTTCCTTTCCAATTCGAATCCCCTTGATCCCCTTATGTTGTCTTATTGCTATTGCTAAAACTTCAAGCACTATATTGAAGAGGTATGGAGAGAGTGGACAGCCTTGTCGTGTTCCTGATTTAAGTGGGATGGCTTTGAGTTTCTCTCCGTTTAATTTGATGTTAGCTGTCGGTTTGCTGTAAATAGCTTTTATTATATTTAAGTATGACCCTTGTATCCCTAATCTCTCCAAGACTTTTATCATAAAGGGATGTTGAATTTTGTCAAAAGCTTTTTCAGCATCTAATGAAATGATCATATGGTTTTTTTCTTTCAGTTTATTTATATGATGGATTACATTGATAGATTTTTGTATGTTGAACCAGCCTTGCATCTCTGGTATGAAGCCTACTTGATCATAATGGATAATGTTTCTAATGTATTCTTGGATACGGTTCACCAGTATTTTGTTGAGGATTTTTGCTTCGATGTTCATGAGTGAGATTGGCCTGTAATTCTCTTTCTTGGTTGAGTCTTTGTGTGGTTTTGGTATCAGAGTGATGGTAGCTTCATAAAAGAAATTTGGCAATGACTCTTCTGTTTCTATATTGTGAAATACCTTAAGGAGTATAGGTATTAGGTCTTCTTGGAAATTCTGGTAGAATTCCGCATTGAAACCGTCTGGTCCTGGGCTTTTTTTGGTAGGGAGGTTTTTGATAACATCTTCTAATTCTTCGTGACTGACAGATCTATTTAGATTGCTCACCTGATCCTGATTTAACTTTGGTATATGGTATTTATCTAAAAAAAGTGTCCATTTCTTTTACATTTTCCAGTTTTGTGGCATACAGGCTTTTGTAGTAAGATCTAATGATTCTCTGAATTTCCTCTATGTCTGTGGTTATGTCCCCCTTTTCATTTCTGATCTTATTAATTTGCAGATTCTCTCTCTGCCGTTTGATTAGTTTGGATAGGGGTTTATCAATTTTGTTGATTTTCTCCAGGAACCAGCTTTTTGTTTCATTGATTCTTTGGATTGTTTTCTGTGTTTCTATTTTGTTGATTTCAGCCCTCAGTTTTACTATTTCCAGTCTTCTACTCCTCCTAGGTGAGTCTGCTTCTTTTTTTCTAGAGCTTTCAGGTGGGCTGTTAAGTCTCCAATGTATGCTTTCTCTGTTTTCTTTAAGTGGGCACTAAGGGCTATGAACTTTCCCCTTAGGACTGCTTTCAAAGTGTCCCATAAGTTTGAGTATGTTGATTCTTTATTTTCATTGAATTCAAGGAAGACTTTAATTTCTTTCTTTATTTCTTCTTTAATCCAGGTGTGGGTCAATAGTTGACTATTCAGTTTCCATGAGTTTGCAGGCTTTCTGGGGGTAGCATTGTTGTTGAATTCTAACTTTAGTCCGTGGTGATCTGATAAGACACAGGTGGTTATGGATAGTTTTTTTGTAACTGTGGAAGTTTGCTTTGTTACCGAGGATGTGGTCAATTTTCGAGAAGGTTCCATGAGCTGCAGAGAAGAAGGTATATTCTTTCCTATTTGGGTGGAATGTTCTATAGATGTCTGTTAAGTCCATTTGATTCAATACCTCCATTAATTCTCTTATTTCTCTGTTAGGTTTCTGTCTGATTGACCTTTCCATTGGTGAAAGAGGCGTGTTGAGATCTCCTACTATTAGTGTGTGCGGTTTGATGGCGGCCTTCAGTTTTAGTAATGTTTCTTTTACATATGTGGGTGCTTTTATATTAGGGGCATAGATATTCAGGATTGAGACCTCATCCTGATCAATTGTTCCTATTATGAGTATAAAATATCCCTCTCCATCTCTTCTGATTGATTTAAGTTTGAAGTCAACTTTGTTAGAAATTAGTATGGCCACACCTGCTTGTTTCTTAGGTCCATTTGCTTTATGAACCTTTTCCCATCCCTTTACTCTAAGTAGGTGCCTATCTTTGTGGTTGAGGTGTGTTTATTGTAAACAGCAGAATGTTGGATCCTGTTTGCGTATCCAATCTCTTAGCCTGTGTCTTTTTATAGGTGAGTTGAGTCCATTGACATTAAGGGATATTAATGACCAGTGGTTGCTAACTCTGGTCACTTTTTTAGTCATAGGGTTTTTGTGTTTGCTTTCTTTTAGTTGCGCTGGTAAAGGGTGTCTAGAAGTTTGAGTTATTGTGGTCATTGTTGGTCTCCTTGGTTTGTGATTTTCCTTCTATTACTTTCTGTAAGGCTGGATTTGTGGCTATGTATTGTTTAAATTTCTTTTTATCCTGGAAAATTTTGTTTTCTCCATTTATAGTGAACGAAAGCTTGGCTGGGTATAGTAGTCTGGGCTTGCATCCATGTTCTCTTTGCTTCTGCAGTACATCTATCCAGGACCTTCTTGCTCTCATGGTTCTCATAGAGTAGTCAGGAGTAAGTCTGATAGGTTTACCTTTATAAGTAACTTGACCTTTGTCCTTTGCAGCTCTTAATATTCTTTCTTTATTCTGGATGTTTTTTGTTCTGATTATTATGTGGCGAGGAGATGTTTTTTTCTGGTCCAGTCTATTCGGTGTTCTGTATGCTTCTTGAACCTTCAAAGGAATATCTTTCTTTAGGCTGGGAAAGTTTTCTTCTATAATTTTATTAAATATATTTTCTGAACCATTGAGCTGTACTTCTTCTCCTTCTTGTATCCCAATTATTCTTAGGTTTGGTCTTTTTATTGTGTCCCATATTTCCTGAATGTTTTGTGATGAGAATTTGTTGGTTTTGCTGTTTTCTTTGATCAGTGTGTTAATTTTCTCTATGGTATCTTCAGTGTCTGACATTCTTTCTTCTAACTCTTGTAATCTGTTGGTAGTACTTGTCTCTGTAGTTCCTGTTCGTTTACCCAGGTTTTCCATCTCCAACCTTCCCTCAGTTTGTGTTTTCTTCATTACTTCCATTTCATTCTTCAGGTCTTGAACCATTTCCCTTACCTGTTTGATTGCATTTTCTTGTTTCTCTCGGTTTTCTTGGGTATCTTTGAGCGATTTATTCATTTCCTCTACCTTTTTGTTTGTAATCTCTAATTGTTTATGGCAGTTTTTCACCTCCTGTTTAAGGTCTTCTATTATTTTCAAAAAATTCACTTTTGGGTCGATTTCTTCTACTTCTTCTGGAGTAGGGTGTACAATTCTTCTTATTTCGGGATCCCTGGGTTCTGGTGATGTCATGTTTCCTTTCAGGTTGTTGGAGGAATTCTTGCATTGGCGCCTTCCCATCTCCTCTTTCAAATGAAGCAAAGAGAGGCCTGGTGTCTTGGTCCAGTTTTTGCTGTGACTGAGCCTCTGGGTGTATCTCTTCAGTGTGGAAGCAAGGTCCGTCTTGCTGAGCTTGAACTGCCCAGTGATGTCTCTCCTGGCACCCGGATCTGATCTTCCTGCTGCTTGGGTGTCTCGCGAACAAAGGGCCGACCTCGCTGCCGCAGGGCAGGCAGGCCACCTAGACAAAGGAGCTACTACCCTCCTGGCTGCCCTCCCAATTCGGACCCTGTCCCAACGCCCAAACAGGCTGAGCTGGGAGCTGTTGTGTGGTTCAAGGAGGGGCGGGGGGTCAGAGGAGGTGGGGGAGGGTCGTGGATGCAAGCTGGGTGGGATATGAATAGAGAGGAAGTATCGGGCAGTATAGCCCCTGCAGACTGACCAAGGAGTGCAGGAGGATTGAGGAACATCTGAGTTCCCTGTCCCGGGCTGCTGCCGCAGTCAGAAACTCACCCACCCTGGTGATGTCTCTCCTGGTACCGGGATCTGGTCTCCGTGCTGCTTTGGTGTCTTGCGAACAAAGGGCCGACCATGCTGCCGCAGGGCAGGCAGGCCACCTAGACAAAGGAGCTACTACCCTCCCGGCTGCCCTCCCAATTCGGACCCTGTCCCAACGCCCAAACAGGCTGAGCTGGGAGCTGTTGTGTGGTTCAAGGAGGGGCGGGGGTCAGAGGAGGTGGGGGAGGGTCGTGGATGCAAGCTGGGTGGGATATGAATAGAGAGGAAGTATCGGGCAGTATAGCCCCTGCAGACTGACCAAGGAGTGCAGGAGGATTGAGGAACGTCTGAGTTCCCTGTCCCGGGCTGCTGCCGCAGTCAGAAACTCACCCACCCTGGTGATGTCTCTCCTGGTACCGGGATCTGGTCTCCGTGCTGCTTTGGTGTCTTGCGAACAAAGGGCCGACCATGCTGCCACAGGGCAGGCAGGCCACCTAGACAAAGGAACTACTACCCTCCCGGCTGCCCTCCCAATTCGGACCCTGTCCCAACGCCCAAACAGGCTGAGCTGGGAGCTGTTGTGTGGTTCAAGGAGGGGCGGGGGGTCAGAGGAGGTGGGGGAGGGTCGTGGATGCAAGCTGGGTGGGATATGAATAGAGAGGAAGTATCGGGCAGTATAGCCCCTGCAGACTGACCAAGGAGTGCAGGAGGATTGAGGAACGTCTGAGTTCCCTGTCCCGGGCTGCTGCCGCAGTCAGAAACTCACCCACCCTGGTGATGTCTCTCCTGGTACCGGGATCTGGTCTCCGTGCTGCTTTGGTGTCTTGCGAACAAAGGGCCGACCATGCTGCCGCAGGGCAGGCAGGCCACCTAGACAAAGGAACTACTACCCTCCCGGCTGCCCTCCCAATTCGGACCCTGTCCCAACGCCCAAACAGGCTGAGCTGGGAGCTGTTGTGTGGTTCAAGGAGGGGCGGGGGTCAGAGGAGGTGGGGGAGGGTCGTGGATGCAAGCTGGGTGGGATATGAATAGAGAGGAAGTATCGGGCAGTATAGCCCCTGCAGACTGACCAAGGAGTGCAGGAGGATTGAGGAACGTCTGAGTTCCCTGTCCCGGGCTGCTGCCGCAATCAGAAACTCACCCACCCTGGTGATGTCTCTCCTGGTACCGGGATCTGGTCTCCGTGCTGCTTTGGTGTCTTGCGAACAAAGGGCCGACCATGCTTCCGCAGGGCAGGCAGGCCACCTAGACAAAGGAACTACTACCCTCCCGGCTGCCCTTCCAATTCGGACCCTGTCCCAGTGCCCAAACAGCAACCTTGAATTTTCTTAATGCTAATGAGAAAGGAACGACAGCAGCAGAAAGACATTGGATAATGGAAAAGTCTGCTGAACTAAATCAACCGATTTATTTCAAAGATGTGCTGACCTCTCAATGGAAGCCAGGAGATGTGCTACGTTGGGGAAGGGGTTTTGCTCTAGTTTCACAGGAGAAGAAAAATTGTGGATACCATCAAAATTAATAAAGTTTCGATTTGAAGAGGAGAAACCTCTTGGAAAGGAGAAATGACAACTCATCCACAACGATATTCATACAGGTGGTAAGAAAAACATATAGAATGGGGGCAGGGTTCTGTTCTTATCTCCACAGGAAAACACTCACCTTTTAAAAATTCAAGGGACCCTGGATATTTGGATACTGACAGATTGAAAAATACCTGCCCAATAGGAAATATCAAGAAAACTGAATGGGTAAGTAACACATACTAAACCATATTTCTAAATTTATAAAGCTGGTTTTTAAGTTGGACTCTGGCTCAGTCCCGCTCCAATTCCAAGCCTGTTAGTAAGAGAAAAACCCAGAGTTTCTGGAGGTTCTGTCTCATGTCAAGAGCCATGATATGGGACAGAAAGAAATATGAGTTTAGAAAACATCTTTTGCTTTTCTTCATATCTATCATACCTTTCATTGAATATATCTATCATGCCTTTCATTGAATATATGTATATATATATATGTCTATATAATTAATGTTTAAGTTTTTTACAATAATCAATGATTCTTTTCTGAAGTGACATTTGAAGTTTCAAGGAAGAAGATGGGGCCCCACAACAACAACTCTACCTGGTTGATATGACGTCATGATACTGATAGTGCTACTACAAGACCTGTTTTGGGTACCAGCTGCACAAGAAGATCCCAACTTGGTTAGCTGAAATGGTGCACATCTTGTACAACATTCTGGCCAGACCTCCACAAAATACTCAGAGACTATTTGCAATTTTCAAAGACATTGATCTTGAAATTTAACCATCATTTTGCTTTCACAGGATCCCCCAGAAAGAACGTCGCCCCCGTGACAGCTGGAAGTAATTCTAGAGAACGACGTCCCCTCTCCCAGTAAAGTTTGCCCCTGGGTTTAGGGACATCATTTAGGGGTTGGGAAGTTGGGGGAGGAATTTTATAAGCTCAGGGATCATTTTAGAAAAAAGAAAAAAAAAGAGGGTGATGGGATAATAGATTTGTAATTGTGAGTTACAATTTTTAGACAAACATATTGGTATTGATACTTGTATATTGATACAAAGTTAAATTATATTGACTATTGTATGCATGCATGTTTCTACCTCTGTTTAAAATATTTTTTATGTATTGACATATATTGTATCGATATTTACCATATTGCAATGTATATTTGTACATTGTTTATATTTGGAGGTCATTATCCTCATTTGTTACACAGATGTTTATTGTCTTAGTCTTTAAGTTAGATAGATATTGAGAATTATATAGATTAATAGTCATCTAGGTTTGCCATTTATAATTAGACTAATTAGGTTATTTAGATATATAGAGATTATACTCAGTATAGATAGATGATCTTCAACCTCTGCAAAGAGCTGTAGAAAATGGCCTTTAATCTAACTCAGAGTTTTGTGGTAGTGAGACACAATTACTCCTCACAACACCGCTCTATTCCCGAGAGAATGTTGAGCACCAAAGACACTCCAACTGGAGCCTTTCTTTTTGACAGAACTGGCCTTGGGGCAAAGAAATGCCCATACCTCAACCACTGACAGAGATACAGAGTGTGCATCAATGGATAAAACAGGACTGTCATATCCTGCCAAGACAGGGTAAGATAGTTTTGAAAAGTTGCTTGCCTTTGAAAATGGTATGTCAGTTATGTTAGGCCTTAGCCAAAGTTGGTTGCTTCAACGCTGCAAATGTGACTTTGGGTGATTGCCCAGGTAGCTAGTTGTCCCTGTGATTTGTTGCAGGTTTTGGAAGTTGTTTTACTGAACTTCCTAATTACCCAGGTAACATTATTTCCCCTTCTCAGATCTTCGATGGGGTTGAAGACTATATAACTATAGTTACTTTTCTCTCATGACTTGGCCAAGTTATTTATTATACAAGTCCTAAGCTAGTTAGAATAGGATATTTGTACTTATTGTATATAATTTCATAGTAGGTTTAGAACTCTCTTACTTAAACAAAAGGGGGAGGTGTTGCAGGAAGTCTTTCCGCCCCTCCAACCAATAGCTGCTGAGATACCAGCCCATTGGGGCGTGGTTTCTCTCCATTCATAAAGCCTCTATTTCCTTCCGCTCACGCTCTCTTGACTTCCTGCTGGTCTGGAGACTAGAATCTTTTTCTAGTTGTGCAGAGAGCTGTTGTCTGGGATCTGATCTGTAAGTTTTTCCTCTTTAAATAAATACTTCCCTGGTAATAGTAATTACAAACTGGTGTGGCATTGTTCGTGGATTACGCCTTTAAACATCTGGTTTGTCAGAGTCTGTTCCACTTTAATTTTGGTAGGTGTTGAATGTTTATGGCTTCCTTTGGGAGAAGCAATACCTCTCCCACACTTCTCATGAGATTGTGAGGATCTGCATCCTCCCTTAGTGATGGAAGTGTCTATGCCCTCTTGAGGAGTAGCTTTTGGTTTCTGGTCACTATTGGAGTATGAATGCTTGAACTCTGTTTTTGACAAAGAACATATTAGGCAGCCTTCATGTTCTGAATGGGAAACATGAACAACTCCTTTGTTAATGGGGACCTGTTCCTATTTGATTTTGGTAGATTTGGAATATCTAGTAATTCTTTGGTAAGAGGGAGAAAATATGAGGCCCTCCTCATAAGGTAGTGAAGATCTCAAAGTCCCTTTTAAAAAGTAGTAGGGAGCCTTTCTTGGGGTTCAGTTTTAAGCCTTGCAGGAACATTCTTAGAAACCAAATCTTGGCCCCCTTTTTGGCAGAATGGTGAAATTTCAAGCCTTCATCTTCGGTTGAGACTGATTTGAGGCATGATTCTTTAGAACCAAGTTTTGATTTTGATTTCTTTGATTACAAATATTTGGAGTCACCTTGTCGAGGTGAAGAACATCTTTGATATTTTGTAGGAGGGGAACTAGATTTGAAGTTCAATTCTGATGATACTTGGTTTTGAGACACTCCTTAAAGTGGTAGCAGTAGAATGTGAGTCCTTTCTGATATATATGGTAGATGTGAGCCTGCTTTTTGACAGATGTGAATGATCTTAAGTCATCAAATTCTAAAAGTAAATATCTTATACATCCTTTAAGGAATGAAGAATGCTTCACTATTTTTGGCAGAATTGGAACTTTTATAGCTTTTATTGGGATAAGAGTAATATCTCAGGCAGTCTCCCCTGAGAGAATAGGAAGAAACTGTCATGTGCACAAGTAGACATTCCTAAATAAACTATTGAAAAGAAAGTTCCCACTCCTGATTCAGTACATGGTATAGGTTCTAGAAGCCCTTGGAATGGTGTAGGATTTCCAATGGTATCAGAAATAGGTGTTGGGGGCTCCATATTCTTGTGGTTTAAACTGAAGGGCCTCGAGTACTTTTTTCAGAATTCCAAAGTCTCAGAGCCTCTAAAAAGGATGGTAAGGGTTCTAGAGTACCTGGAACAGTTTCTGAGGTCTTACAAACCTCTTTTGCTGTTGGCAAATTTCCTGAGGTCTCTGGCCTAAGGGAAGCTTACAGAGTCTACACTGAAGGAATTTAATATTCTAAGGAATCTTGGGAAGTTGTTGATATTTTTATAACCTTATTGTAAGAAGATGTTATTTCTAAAAACCTTTGTGAAATGGTGGAGTTTCTATTGTACCCTAATGAGAGTCAGAAATTCCAGCATTCCTGGATCAGATGATGACTGTCCTAAATGCTCACACGATAAAGAATGGCCTGAAGCATCTAAGGATGACAAAAGATTTTCTGGAGACACCTGCAAAGATGATGAATGATCAACTGATTCCATTGCTGATATGGACAGTCCCAGAGTCTCTTATGAATGCAATGGATTTCCTATGTAGCCTTGCTGAGAGGATAATCTTCTTGTACAACTTAAGATATTTCCAGACAATGTTGTTCTGAAGGGAATAATGACCAAGTCCCAGATACAGGTAATGTAGGTCTTAGAAAACCTTGTTCAGGTGGAGAAGGTCCCAGAGATTCCTCCAGAGATACTGGTGGTCCAAAAATTTCTTTTGCAGATACAGATGGTCATATAGTACTTTGGCCAGAGAATTATATTTTGAGAGTTTCTAGGGTAGATGAAAAAGTTTCTGAAATTCCTGGCTAAGAGTCTTTATATTGCAAGCTTCATGGGAGATGATAAAGTTTTTCATGTCTCTGGCATAAGAGGGGGGGTTGCATTTTAGTCCTTGTACTAAAAGTACCATATGTGGTACAGGATTTTGGGCAAATGCTAAATATGTAAAGTAAAAAAGTTCTTGAGGAAATGAAAAAAAAATCACAGATTTCCCTGTGCACACAAAGAAATTTCCAGAGGTGATCCAAAATATAGAAAATGTTCAGGATACCTTGAAATCGCAGGAATTTGGAACATTTGAAATTTGAGATTGAGGGCTAGATATTCCAGTACCTCAAGGAGAGAACAAAGATCCTAGTGTGCACTTTCCAGATTGGGAAGGATTGAGAAATCCTGGGAGCAGATAGATGATGATGTAGAGAATTCTGCACTGTCTGAGAAATTTTCTGAGGGTTTGGGATAAAGCAGAATGTCGTCTAGTTGCTTGATTATACAGCAATATCACTATCTTTACTTGTGCAGAAACAGATAATTTCAAAGTCAATTGGGGAAATAAAGAAGGGTCCACAGGCTCTTCTGCACCATGACACTCACAAAGAACTCTGATTACATTCCAAAAATTTTATCAAAATCTGCCTATTTTGAATAAACATCAGAGTTTCTGTCCCTGTTGAAAAAGTTATATGTTTTACAGATATCAAATTTCAAATTGTGCCTTTGGTAGCTAAGAGAATCGCCACAGTGCCCTGTTAAGCAGAAGAATTTTATGAGTCCCTTGTGCAGATTTGGACATTTTCAGAGTTCCTTGTGAGAGTGGGCATATTCCCACAATCATTTTATCAGAACAAGAACATGCTGGAGTTGTTTATCTTGGTGACAAAAGACCCAGATGCCGTGGTACAGATGGAATGTTCCCCTGGTCGTTTGGGTAGATAAAGCATTTGTATATGGCATTGGAACTGATTTGAAAAGTGTAGAAAGTTGTAGAATCTCTTCAGCAAATTAAGATAAATTCACCATTTCCTCAGATGACATAACATGTTCCAGAACCTACTGGCAGGTTTCAAAGCTCTTATATTCCTTAGGCCAGAAGGGGAAAAATTCTGAGATCAATTGGTAGAAGTAAAAAATCATCTATGTAAGAGTTGGTTACAAAGCTTTTATTATTATTCTGCTTGTAGATGACTGAGAAATTTCCATAATCTCATACCTCAAAATGCACCAAGGTATTCTGGGAATATTGCTGTTGTCTCAATAGTTTTGAAGAATATATTGAATGTTTTGAAAACCCTTGCATAAAGGACAGAGAACTAGGGTAGGCAAAGTTCCTCTTTAGCTGTGGAGAGTACTTTAGGCAATTTCAAAAAGAGCAAAGTTCCCAGAGACCATGGATTAGATAAAGGATTTTCCTGAGCACCTAGAGAAATGATAAATGTTCTATGTGCTCTAGTGAAGACAAAAATTTCCTGAGGTTTTCGGCTAGATTTGGTATGTTATGTAGTCCTTGTAATCCTTGTAGTATTTTGGATAGATGAAGAAAAAGTTTTAGACTATATGGAAGAAATTAGATGTTTCCAAGCCCTATTAAATGGTGCCAGAGTCCCTAAAATTTGTCGTGTTGATATAGATAGATTTAGAGACCCTTGTTCAGATAGTGAAGATCCTAGATTTTTGGGCAGATGCCCAAAATTCTACGGTTCCTTGTATAGGTAAAGAAATTACCAGCAGCCTTTGAGCAGGTGAAGAATCACTGAGTTCCTTAGGGGCACATTAATTAGTCTCTAACTTAGAAGGTGGATGATTTTCTGTGCTCTGTGTCTTTTGCGGCTTTACCAAAGTGGGGTTTGTATAAGGAAAATCTTTTTCAGGTATTTGAGTAGTAGGTGAAGTTTTCAGCAACACCTGCCTTAAGGTGTTCACTTCCAGTTTCTTGTGAAGATGGCCAAAGTTTATCATCTCTTTTCAAAGATGGAGAAGGAGGCTCATTGGGCTACCAGCTGTCCCTGTTTAGGTGCTGAAAGAGATCCATCTGGACGCGTGAGTGTGTGCTATCTAGGGGCAGATTGTCCCAGAAGAGAGCACAAACACTATCACCCAGCTCCTTCTGCAGGTTGTTTTCCTACACACAACACCCTCCCCAACCCGGTTTGTTATGCAAGGTCCTTCTCATGAACCGGTTTTTGCACCTACACTAATGCTACCCACATAGAGAGGTGAATGCCTCCCTACTGGGCAGGCATCAAGGACCCCCCAAAGGAACACGGGCACATTCAGTTTTGCTGGGTCTCCTGTGCTCTACTGCACACCGCCATGCACCCCAAATTTGCCCTTTTGTCTGCGGCCCATTTGTTTACCAACTGCCCATGTTTTGGTGCTGTGGAGTTTCATCTGGCCTGGAATGGTTTCTGCTTCTACACTGAGTAGATACACCCAGAGAGTCAGTAAAAGCAAAGTCTGGACCAAGACACCAGGCCTCTCCTGGCTCCATTTAAAGGAAGAGATGGGAAGGCACCAATGCAAGAATTCCTCCAACAAACTGAAAGGCAACATGACATCACCAGAATTTAAGGATGCTGAAATAAGAAGAATTGTACATGCTACTCCAGAAGAATTAGAAGAAATTGACTCAAAAGTGAATTATATCAAAATAATAGAGGACCTTATACAGGAGGTGAAAACTGCAATAAACAATTAGAGATTACAAACAAAAAGGTAGAGGAAATGTATAAATCGCTCAAAGATACCCAAGAAAACCAAGAGAAAAAAGAAACTGCAATCAAACAGGTAGGGAAGTGGTTCAAGACTTGAAGAATGAAATGGAAGTAATGAAGAAAAAACAAACTGATTTAAGGATGGAAATGGAAAATCTGGGTAAACAAACTGGAACTACATAGACAAGTACTACCAACAGATTACAAGAGATAGAAGAAAGAATGTCAGTCACTGAAGATAAAATAGAGAAAATTAACACACTGATCAAAGAAAACAGCAAACCTGAAAAATTCTCATTACATAACTTTCAGAAAATCTGGGACTCAATTAAAAGACCAAACCTAAGAATTAAAGAGGTAGAGGAGGAGAAGAAGTACAGCTCAACAGTCCAGAAAATATATTTAATAAAATTATAAAAGAAAACTTTGCCAACCTAAAGAAAGATATTCCATTGAATGTTAAAAGAGCATACAGAAAACCGAATATGGTGGCTCAAAAATAAAAATCTTCTTGCCATATAATAAGCAAAACACAAAACATAAAGAATAAAGAAAGAATATTAATATCTGCAAAGAAATAAGGCCAATTTACTTAAAGTTAACCTATCAGACTTACACCAGACTTCTCTATGGAAAGCATGATAGCCAGAAAGTCCTGGATAAATGTACTGCAGAAACTAAGAGACCATGGATTCTAGACCAGACTATTATACCCATCCCATCTTTCATTCTCTATAAATGGAGAAAACAATATTTTCCAGGATAAAAACAATTTTAAACAATACGTAGGCACAAATCTAGCATTACAGAAAGTAATAGAAGGAAAATCACAGCACAAGGAGTCCAACGTTGTCCACAATAACTCAGACATCTAATGACCCTTCCCCAGCACAACTCAAAGAAGAGAAAAACACAAACTCTACTAGAAAAAAAAGTGACAGAAGTTAACAATCACTGGTCATTAATATCACTTAATATCATAGGACTCAACTCACCTATAAAGAGGCACAGGCTAAGAGATTGGATATGAAAACAGGATCCAGCATTCTGCTGTTTACAAGAAAAAACACCTCAACTACAAAGACAGACATCTATTCAGAGAAAAGGACTAGGAAAATGTTTATCAACCAAATGGACCTAAGAAACAAGCAAGTGTTGCCATACTAATTTCTAACAAAGTTGACTTCAAATTAATGTCAATAGAAGAGATGGAGGAGGACTTTTTTTTACTCATAACAGGAAAAATTTAACAGGACAAAGTCTCAATCTTGAATATCTATGCCCCCTAATATAAAAGCACCCAATTATGTAAAAGAAACATTACAAAAACTCAAGGCAGTCACCAAAACACACACTAATAGTAGGAGATTTCAGCTCTCCTCTCTCACCAATGGACTGGTCAATCAGACAGAAACCTAACAGAGAAATAAGAGGATTAAGGGGGGTAATGAATCATAGGGACTTAACAGATATCTACAGATCATTCCATCCAAATAGGAAAGAATATACCTTCTCTGCAGCTCATGGAACCTTCTCAAAAGTTGACCACATACTCGGTAACAAAGCAAACTTACACAGTTACAAAAAATTTATTAGTAACCACCTGTATCTTATTGTATCACCATGGATTAAAGTTAGAATCCAACCACAATGCTACCCCAAGAAATCCTACGAACTCATGGAAACTGGACAGTCCACTACTGAACCACACCTGCATCAAGGAAGAAATAAGGAAAGAAATTAAAGTCTTTCTGGAAATCAATGAAAATAAAGACTCAACATACTCAAACCTATTGGACAATTTGAAAACAGTGCTAAGAGGAAAGTTCATAGCACTTAGTGCCCACTTAAAGAAAACAGAGAAAGCACACATTTGACACTTTACTGCCCAGCTGAAAGCTCTACAAAAAAAGAAGCAGACTCACCTAGGAGGAGTAGAAGACAGGAAATAATCAAACTAAGGGCTGAAATCATCAACATAGAAGCACAAAAATCAATCCAAGAATCAATGAAACAAAAAAGCGTGTTCTTGGAGAAAATCAATATGATTAATAAACCCCTATCCAAACTAATCAAACGACTGAGAGAGAATACACAAATTAACAAGATCAGTAAAGAAAAGGGAGAGATAACCACAGACACAGAGGAAAATCATTAGATCTACTACAAAAGCCCATAAGCCACAGAAATTGGAAAATGTTAAAGAAACAGATACTTTTTTTGATAACTTCCATATACCAAAGTTAGACCAGGACCAGGAGAACAATCTAAAGAGACATGTTAGTCACAAAGAATTAGAAGCTGTTATAAAAAACTTCCCTACCAAAAAAAGCCCTGGTACAGATGGTTTCAAGGCAGAATTCTACCAGAACTTTAAGGAAGACCTAATACCTATACTCCTTAATGTATTTCACAATATAGAAACAGAAAAGTCATTGCCAATTTCCTTTTATGCAGCTAGAGATACCCTGAGACCAAAATCATACAAAGACTCAAACAAGAAAGAGAATTACAGGCCAATCTCACTCATGAACATAGACACACAAATCATCAATAAAATACTGGGAACCTGAATTCAAGAACACATTAGAAATATTATCTATTATTATCACATAGGCTTTATTCCAGAGATTCAGGGCTGGTTCAAAATATGCAAATCTATTAATGTAATCCATCATATAAAAAACTGAATGAAAAAATATAATCATTTCATTAGATGCTGAAAAAAATATTTGACACAATTAAACATCCTTTTCTGAGAAAGGTCTTAGAGAGTTTATGGATACAAGAGACATACCTAACTATAATAAAAGCCATTTACAGCAAGCCAACAGCTAACATCCAATTAAATGGATAGAAACTCAACGACATCCCATTAAAATCAGAAACATGGAAAGGCTGTCCACTCTCTCCATACATCTTCAATCTTGTGCTTGAAGTTCTAGTAATAGCAATAAGACAACATGAGGGGATCCAAGGGATTTGAATTAGAAATGAAGTAGTTAAACTTTCATTATTTGCAGATGATATGATTGTGTACATGAGCCAGCCTAAAAACTTCAGCAAAGAACTCCTACAGCTGATAAACACCTTTAGTAGCATGGCAGGATACAAGACCAATTCCAAAAAATCAGTTGCCCTCCTATACACAAAGGATAAGGAAGCAGAGAGGGAAATTAGAGAAGCATCACCTTTCACAATAGGGGAAAATAGCATAAAAATCATGGGTAACTCTAACCAAGTATATGAAGGATCTCATTGACACAAACTTTAAGTCCTTGAAAAAGAATTTGAGGAGGATACCAAAAAAATGGAAGGATCTCCCTTCCTATTTGATTAGGGAGGATCTACATAGTAAAAATGGCAATTCTACCAAAGGTAATTTATAGATTCAATGCTATCCCCATTAAAATCCCATCAAAATTCTTCACAGAACTTGAGAAGACATTAATCAACTTTATATGGAAGAACAAAAAACTCAGGATAGTCAAAACAATCTTATACAATAAAGAAACTTCTGGAGGAATTACGATCCCTGACTTCAAACTCTATTACAGAGCTTTAGTAATGAAAACAGCTTGGTATTGGCAAAACAGAGAAGTTGGTTAATTGAGTAGAGTAGAAGACATGGATTTTATCCCACAAACCTATGAACACCTGATTTTTGATAAAGGAGTTAAAATTATTCAATGAAAGAAAGAAAGCATCTTCAACAAATGGTGATGGCAGATGTTTGTCAACATGTGTAAGAATGAAAATAGAACCATGCCCTGCAGTTTGCTAGGACCAGTGCTCAAGACTGGTTTTAAGCTCCTTCACTAAGTCTATCCACCCAGAGCGTGGAGGTCTCAAGATTCCCTGTAAGGGAGCTTGGGCACCTACAGCTGGTGCTCCATGGTCTCCAGTGGTCTTCTGGGCCCTGCACTGCCTCCCACCTCATTCCTCTTGTCCCCGGATCTTTGGGATACCAGGCAGCCCTGGTTTGGTGCTGAGGAGTTCCATCTGGATGGGTGAGTGTCTACTATTCAGGGGGCGGTGTTTCCCAGAAGTGAGCACAAATCCCCCCTCCCCAGCTCCTTCTGCAGTGCTGTCTTTCTTAGGCATGACCCAACCCCCCTGGCACCCCACCCCCAACACCTACCCTGCGGTTTGCTAGGACCAGTGCTCAAGACCGGTTTTAAGCTCCTTCACAAAGGCTATCCACCGTTAGCAGGGAGTGCCTGCCTTCCGGGCAAGTCTCAAGGTACCCTGTAAGGGAGATTGGGTACCTACAGCTGGTGCTCCAGGGTCTCCAGTGGTCTCCTGGACCCCGCATTGCCTCCTACCTTTTTCCTCTTTTCCCCAGATCTTTGGGCTACCAGGCGGCCCTGGTTAGGTGCTGAGGAGTTCCATCCAGGGGCGGTGTGTTCCAGAAGTGAGCACAAACCCCCCTCCCCCAGCTACTTCTGCAGGGCTGTCTTTCTTAGGCATGACTCAACCCCCCCCGGCACCTCACCCCCCAACTCTGCCCTGTGGTTTGCTAGGACCAGTGCTCAAGACTGGTTTTAAGCTCCTTCACAAAGGCTATCCACCCATAGCGGGGAGTGCCTGCCTTCCAGGCAGGTCTCAAGGTTCCCTGTAAGGGGAGCTTGGGCACCTAGAGCTGGTGCTCCAGGATCTCCAGTGTTCTCCTGGACCCCGTGCTGCCTCCCACCTCCTTCCTCTTTTCCCCGAATGTCCCACGCTACCGTCTCGCCAGCAAGAACGATGTGGCACAATCAGAATCCTTCTGCAGAAAAGCTTTATGTATCTTGAGAGGGAGAGCATAAGCTTACAGATTGGAGACCCCAAGGGATGAAAACCCAGCCCTTATATAGCTTAACAATCCTTGCCTCGATCGTGTCAAACTCTGACTGGCTGCAGCCTGTCTGATGTGGGAGTGTCATATATCAATCTGTTGATTTCATTGGTTCAATAAAGAAACTGCCTGGGCCCTGATAGGACAGAAAATTAGGTAGGCGGAGTAGACAGAGAGGATTCTGGGAAAGAGAAGCTGAGTTAGGAGTCGCCATGATGCCCGCATTCCAGACAGAAGCAGGCTAGAATCTCTCCGGTAAGCACACCTTGGTGTGCTACACAGATTATCAGAAATGGGCTAGTCCAGGTGCAAGAGCTAGCCAGTAAGAGGCTGAAATTAATGGGCCGGGCAGTGTTTAGAGGAATGCAGTTTCTGTGTGGTTATTTCGGGGCATAAGTAAGCCATGTGGGCGGCCATGCTAAGCCATGTGGGCCGCCGGGGACACAGCCCTGCCGCTCCTCTTACTACAAATTGGCGCCCGATGTGATGTGCTAAATCCACTTAAAAACCTGAGAGAGCTTAATTCTAAACAGAGAAAAACAGAGTTTAACACAGAGTTTTTTTCTTTGTTGCTGGCGTGCGTGCTGTAGAAAAAAAAAGCTGCATCATTTTAAAATGCGGCTTCCTGGGGCTGTGCTGCCAGCGTGAACTCTGGTTTCAAAGCATTTCAAAATGCTGCATACTCAGTCTCAAACTGCTGAGTACGGCTCCAATGTGGACCTGCTATGTGCCTGGAACTGTGCGCAGCTCAGGCGCACCAAATAGATCTGAGGCAGGAGCAGCTCAGCTCCGCCATACTAAACTGTGTGGTCTCAGGCAGTAACTACCGTAATTACCGTAATGACAGCACACTTAAGGTTTCTACTGGGCAGAATGCAGGCGGTACCGTATTAACTGTACAAGAAGCAACCTAAGTTTTTAAGAAGTGCTTAACAAAATGCTCCTGGATAGTAAAAAAAATTACAGATTCACAATAAAATAGATTCAGACAGACCACTAAATGGGGCACAGTGTTGGATGAATGTACGTAGGCTTGAGAAAGAAATAAATATATATAGAGAGAAAATAAAGTTAATGCCTTTAAAAATAAAAAGGTAAAGTCTTTAAAGAGACAGAGTACAGATAGTTATAGATTAAGAGAAATAAAGTAAAAATAAGCCACGTAAAAATGGAATATTCACAGAGAGTCTAGATTATGTACATTGTGTTTTCTTTAAAATTTTTGACTGTGAAGGAGCTAAGTACAGAAAGACATTTCATTATATGGGCTGCCAAATGGAACCAGAATGGATATCATGAGGGTATGACTTCAAAATTTGGGTCTAAGGATATGATGCTTTGGAAAGGGTCTTCTTTTGTTTTCACAGAAAATGAGACCCTGTGGATTTCTTCTATTCCAATTTGGTATGATAGACCACGCCCTCCTGAAAGGTTGCTGTGAACATCCTCAAAAAATTACTTCACTCAACTGCCAACTGAGATGACCCAGGCGCACAGGTTATACCATGAAAGACCTAATTAACAACGCCCCCATTCAGCAGGAAGCAGATTAGAGAGAAAAAGCTGCGCCCATGTTCCCAAATATTGATTATATATGTTCTTTTTCATTTAAAGGGGGATATGATATAGATATAAATAATTTGCATTGGTGTGGATTTTAAGGTCAATCTTGTTATATGTATATGTATTTCTGATCTTGATTAAGGTATTGTGATTGTGTAGTTCACTTAAAAATGTAATGTATATAGGTTGTTAATGGATAATAATCGATAATGGTCAAGCTTGTAGTTATGTTAGTTAGATTTTCTAGATAAATAGAGACATATTTTAGTTAGATAGGCATTCTTCATATCTTTCAAAGACTACAAAATAGGGCATTTAATGTTTTAATAACTTAGGGTTTTTCATGACAATGAGACACATCTGCTCCTGGCAGCACCAACCTCCTTCAAGAGGAAGATGGGCATCGAAGAGGATCTTTATGGAGCTTGATAGACATTTGGGCAAGAGACTGTTCTTGCCTGGACTGTTGCATAAACTGGACACAAAGAACCCGCATAGAGAGGACTACTTTACTTGCCTAAAGGTGAGATGATCTTTCGGGGTTCCTGATTCATAAAAAGTCTACGAGACATTCTGCAGTACGCAGAACACAGCAGAAAGTGACTGAACTGTCTTTGGAATTTCCTGCTTCATGGAACTGTATGCTGGATACTATGGGCCTGAAGGCCAAAGATAGATGCCCCAATGGTACACAGAGGAACTTTGGGTGACTGTCCAGGCAGCGAGATGTCTCTGTCATTCCTAGAGTTTGGATTTCTTGTTTGTTTAAATAATTTTATATCCTTCTGGAGTCTTTGATGGAGTTGAAGAATGGTTAGTTATAGTTATAGTTTTCCTTAGTTATGATAAAAGATAAAGTAGATATAAATATTGTAACTGTAATTCTTACTTGATAACTGTTTTGTTATATGTGATTTTACTATGTTAAAGTTAAAGCTTTTCTTTTTTGTTTAAACAGAAAAAGGGGAAGTGATGTGGGAGTGTCATATATCAATCTGTTGATTTCATTGGTTCAATAAAGAAACTGCCTGGGCCCTGATAGGACAGAAAATTAGGTAGGCGGAGTAGACAGAGTGGATTCTGGGAAAGAGAAGCTGAGTTAGGAGTCGCCATGATGCCCGCATTCCAGACAGAAGCAGGCTAGAATCTCCCCGGTAAGCACACCTTGATGTGCTACACAGATTATCAGAAATGGGCTAGTCCAGGTGCAAGAGCTAGCCAGTAAGAGGCTGAAATTAATGGGCCGGGCAGTGTTTAGAGGAATGCAGTTTCTGTGTGGTTATTTCGGGGCATAAGTAAGCCATGCGGGCAGCCGAGCTAAGCCATGTGGGCCGCAGGGGACACAGCCCTGCCACTCCTCTTACTACACCTGTCAACCCCTATGACGCCACGGGAGAGGCAGAGAGCAAGGGATGGAAAGTTACTATGCACATGCACACTGGCTTGACAAGGTAAACCGTCTTTTACCATGCACATGCGCACTGGCTTGATTACAGGTGGTGCTGTCAGATGTCTGTACCATCTTGTAATGGAGTATGTGGGAGTGGCACCCCACATCTCCCCCTTTTCATTTTTCAAAGCAATCAGGCTCTCCCAGGCTATAAGGGTAGAGACAGTGTTTGTTCTTCCCAATGTAAAAATATGTAAGACGTGTATGAAATCTATCCCTAGATTCATTGAACCTGGGATGCTTTTGACCTGCCCTCTGCCCTTTTTTTCTGGGAAAGGGAAAATGATGCAGGCAACCCTTATGCAGGACAACATGTCTCTCAGAGAGAACCACTCTCTGTGTGATGCCCTTAGCTCAACACCCCTCTTGGGAGGCCAGGCTGAATACTCTACCTTGTGCAATGAACCTGAGTTCTGAGTGTGCAAGAGCTGTTCAGTCAGCGGCCTATTGCTTGAGCATAGATAGCCAGATGTCAGTGAAAGCTCCTTGTTCTAGGGTGACCAGAGCTTGTGCAATCACCACCTTGCCTCTTTTGTTTTGGGTTCTGAGTTTACACACCAGCCAGAGAAGTAACACCAATCCACAGCAAATGACTGCACCAAACAATTCCACCCCCACCCATTCCTTAAAATATTAAACAGCTGAAGAAGTCCATGAAGACAGTTTTTCTGTGAAGGACAGATCAAGGCGGGTAGAGTTGATCTGGACAATGGCAGCTCTCAATTCATGAAGACATCACTGGCATTGGCAACGGAGAGTCGACATGATCAGCATGAGAGTGATCCCCGCCATCCTTCATTTCCAAAATTGTTCTTGTAAGCCGTTAGGGACCCAGAAAGGATTTTCTTCATTCTGTGGAAAAATACAGACAGCTCCCCTGGATCCGTGCCTTTCCATTCATTAGTCAACACATCCTTCCATTTTACTAAATCCTTAGGCCACTGCGGATCCAAACAGTGTTGTGTTGCCGCATTTTGACCATTTGCCAGTCAGCCGGGGTCATGGCAGTCATAGCCAATTAGACATAATTGGGGTAGGGTAAAATAAAATTAGCGGTAACTCCATATTTTCTAACCGATTCCGCCAATTTTTTTATTTGGTTATATTCCACAGGCGTGTGCACCTGTCCTCCTTCCGCGTCTTCAAAGACAGGGTAGGCCAGGCACAATTTTCTCTTTACCTTCTCAGGACGGAAGCAGAAGGCCCTCGGGCATGTCTCATAAAGAGGGGTGCTGAAGGAACCACCTGTGAAGAGGCTGTGTAAAGCTGCTGCTTTCGGGGGTTCTCTGTTGCTTTGTAAGCGATCATCAGAATATCTCTCCTCATATTTGGCTGCTTCCTCCTCTAGTTCAGCTTCTTTCTCGGGGTCTAAATCTTCGTCCCTGGAGCTTTTAGAGTCATTAGAGCTATCTACATTTAAAGCCTTAAATTCCTGCTGAGGGTACAGGCTAGAGCCCGTCTCCTTCCTTTTCTTTTGCATGGTACATTGGGGACCATTAGGGTCTGAAGCAAACATCCCATAATCCTTAGACTTACCAGGGAAGCTATTTTCCTTAATAGGGGCTAATTTTTTTCTTGCGTGTGCCCAACCTCTCACTACGCTCAGTTTCTGAAATGCTGTTCTGGACCTCTTCTAGGACGTTTCGTCCCTCTGCCACTACAGCCTTTCAGGCTTCATCCTCCAGACAGTGTTTAACCAACTTCCAAATGGCCTTGGTTCCTTGCCTTAAGTCTCCCTCAATTATTTTTTATCAAGGTCTCTACCCAGTTTGTTCCACGAGGCAAGAGTCAGTGATCCGGAGCATACATACCAGGGAGCTACTTGATCAATCTCTTTTATGAAGTTTTTCAATGTCCGATGAGCACTCTTTATGTCTCTGTGTTTTAACACAGATTCTAGCGCTGTAATAACGGACTGCGAGGAGCCCAGGGTGACAAGCAGGCACCTGTGGCTTATCTACGTCTGCCTTACTGGTGCTGAGAAAACAAAAGTATAGCACACGGCTCTTTTATCTACAAGAGACTGAAGCAAGCAGTAAGGTACTTTTGCTTATCTACGTCGGACTTAATGCACCTAACAGTTATAATGGTGGTCCCAAAATGAGGATGAAAAGCGATCCCAGAACGATCACCAAGGCCTCCACACTACTCCCCAGGATGATGAAAGGTCCAAACTGAAATCCAGAAAAAAACATGCCTCTCTGGACGTACCCATCTGCAGTTCTGAATCCTCCCTGAGTCCAAGGGGTCTCCAGCGGTGCTGACGATGTTAAGATTCCCGGGTTTCGGCACCATTTGTCCTGTGCTATCATCTCGCCAGCAAGAACGACGTGACACAATCAGGATCCTTCTGCAGAAAAGCTTTATGTGTCTTGAGAGGGAGAGCATAAGCTTACAGATCGGAGAGACTCCAAGGGATGAAAACCCAGCCCTTATATAGCTTAACAGTCCTCACCTCGGGCATGTCAAACTCAGACTGGCTGCAGGCTGTCAACCCCTATGATGCCACGGGAAAGAAGAGAGCAAGGGATGGAAAGTTACTATGCACATGCGCACTGGCTTGACAAGGTAAACTGTCCTTTCAATGCATATGCGCACTGGCTTGATTACAGGTGGTGCTGTCAGATGTCAGTGACATCATGTAATGCAGTATGTGGGAGTGGCCCCCCAAACCGGGATCTTTGGGCTACCAGGCGGCCCTGGTTAGGTGCTGAGGAGTTCCATCTGGATGGGTGAGTGTCTACTATCCATGGGCGGTGTGTCCCAGAAGCGAGCACAAACCCCTCCCCCCAGCTCCTTCTGCAGGGCTATCTTTCTTAGGCATGACCCAACCCCCCGGCACTCCACCCCTCAAAACTGCCATGCAGTTTGCTAGGACCAGTGCTCAAGACTGGTTTTAAGCTCCTTCACTAAGGCTAACCACCCAGAGCAGGGGAGTGCCTGCCTTCCAGGCATGTCTCAAGGTTCTCTGTAAGGGAGCTTGGGCACCTAGAGCTAGTGCTCCAGGGTTGCCATCTGAGTTGTTGTGCTGAGGAGTTCCATCTGGACGAGTTGGTTCCTGCTTCTACACTGAAGAGATACACCCAGAGAGTCAGTGACAGCAAAGACTGGACCAAGACACCAGGACTCTCCTTGCTCCATTTGAAGCAAGAGATGGGAAGGCGCCAATGCAAGAATTCCTCCAACAACCTGAAAGGCAACATGACATCACCAGAATCCTGGGATCCTGAAACAAGAAAAATTGTACACCGTATTCCAGAAGAATTAGAAGAAATCGACTCAAAAGTGATTATTTTTGAAAATGATAGAAGACCTTAAAAAGGAGGTAAAAAACTGCCATAAACAATTAGAGATGACAAACAAAGAAGTAGAGGAAATGAATAAATCGCTCAAAGATACCCAAGAAAACCAAGAGAATCATGAAAAAGCAATCAAACAGGTAAGAGAAGCGGTTCAAGACTTGAAGAATGAAATGGAAGTAATGAAGAAAACACAAAACGAGGGAAGGATGGAGATGGAAAACCTGGGTAAACAAACAGGAACCACAGAGACAAGTACTACCAACAGATTACAACAGATAGAGGAGAGAATGTCATACACTGAAGATACCATAGAGAAAATAAACACACTGATCAAAGAAAACAGCAAAACCAAAAAATTCTCATCACAAAACAATCAGGAAATATGGGACACAATAAAAAGACCAAACCTAACAATAATTGGGATACAAGAAGGAGAAGAAGTACAGCTCAATGCTCCAGAAAATATATTTAATAAAATTATAGAAGAAAACTTTCCCAACCTAAAGAGAGATATTCCTTTGAAGGTTCAAGAAGCATACAGAACACCAAATAGACTGGAAAAAAAAATCTCCTCGCCATATAATCATCAAAACACAAAACATACAGAATAAAGAAAGAATAATAAGAGCTGCAAAGGAAAAAGGTCAAGTTACTTAGAAAGGTAAACCTATCAGACCTACACCTGACTACTCTAAGGAAACCAAAAAAGCCAGAAGGTCCTGGATAGATGTACTGCAGAAGTTAAGAGAACATGGATGCAAGCCCAGTCTACTATACCCAGCAAAGCTTTCATTTACTATAAATGGAGAAAACAAAATTTTCCAGGATAAAAAAAAATTTAAACAATACGTAGCCACAGATCCAGCCTTACAGAAAGTAATAGAAGGAAAATCACAAACCGAGGAGTCCAACAATGACCACAATATCTCAAAAATCTAGAGACTCTTAACCAGCACAACTCAAAGAAGGCAAACACACAAACTCTATGACTAAAAAAACTGACCAGTGTTAACAACCACTGGTCATTAATAACCCTTAATGTCAATGGATTCAACTCACCTAAAAAGAGGCACAAGCTAAGAGATTGGATACGAAAACAGGATCCAACATTCTGCTGCATACAAGAAACACACCTCAACCACAAAGACAGGGACCTGCTTAGAGTAAAGTGCTGGGAAAAGGTTTATTAAGCAAATGGACCTAAGAAACAAGCAGGTGTGGCCATACTAATTTCTAACAAAGTTGACTTCAAACTTAAATCAATCAGAAGAGATGGAGAGGGACATTTTATACTCATAACAGGAACAATTCATCAGGTTGACATCTCAATTCTGAATAGCTATGCCCCTAATATAAAAGCACCCAATTATGTAAAAGAAACATTACTAAAACTCAGGGCAGTCACCAAAACACACACTAACAGTAGGAGATTTCAGCTCTCCTCTCTCACCAAGGGAAAGGTCAATCAGACAGAAACCTAACAGAGAAATAAGAGAATTAATGAAGGTAACGAATCAAATGGACTTAACAGACATCTATAGAACATTCTCCCAAATAGGAAAGAATATACCTTCTTCTCTGCAGCTCATTGAACCTTCTCGAAAATTGACCAAATCCTCGATAACAAAGCAAACTTCCACAGTTACAAAAAAAATATTTGTAACCTCCTGTGTCTTATCAGATCACCATGGACTATAGTTAGAATTCAACAACAAGGCTACCCCCAGAAAGCCTACAAACTCATGGAAACTGAACAGTCTACTATTGACTCACACCTGGATAAAAGAAGAAATAGAGAAGGAAATTACAGCCGGATGGTGGTGGCGCAAGCCTTTAATCCCAGCATTTGGGAGGCAGAGGCAGGCGGATCTCTGTGAGGTCGAGACCAGCCTGGTCTACAGAGCTAGTTCCAGGACAGGCTCCAAAGCCACAGAGAAACCCTGCCTCAAAAAACCAAAAAAAAAAAAAAAAAGAAAAAAAAAAGGAAATAAAGTCTTCCTTGAATTCAATGAAAATAAAGAAACAACCTACTCAAACTGATGGGCCACTATGAAAGCAGTCCTAAGGGGAAAGTTCATAGCACTAAGTGCTTACTTAAAGAAAAAAGAGAAAGCAAACATTGGAGACCTAACAGCCCAACTTAATGATCTAGATTAAAAAAAAAGGAGACTCACCAAAGAGGAGTAGAAGACTGGAAATGATCAAACTGAGGGCTGAAATCAACAAAATAGACACACAGAAAACAATCCAAAGAATCAATGAAACAAAAACTTCATTCTTAGAGAAAATCAACAAGATTGATAAACCCCTATCCAAACTAATCAAACGGCAGAGAGAGAATTTGCAACTTAATAAAATCAGAAATGAAAAGGGGGGCATAACCACAGACATAGAGGAAATTCAGAGAATCATTAGATCTTACTACAAAAGCCTGTATGCCACAAAACTGGAAAATGTAAAAGAAATGGACACTTTTTTTAGATAAATACCATATACCAAAGTTAAATCAGGACCATGTGAACAATCTAAATAGACCCATCAGTCGCGAAGAAGTAGAAGCTGTTATCAAAAACCTCCCTACCAAAAAAAAAGCCAAGGGCCAGATGGTTTCAATGCAGAATTCTACCAGAACATCCAGGAAGACCTAATACCTGTACTCCTTAAGGTATTTCACAACAAAGAAACAGAAGAGTCATTGCCAAATTCCTTCTATGAAGCTACAGTCACTCAGATACAAAAACAACACAAAGACGCAACAAAGAAAGAGAATTACAGGCCAATCTGACTCATGAACATCGATGCAAAAATAATCAACAAAATATTGGCAAACTGAATCCAAGAACACATTAGAAAAATTATCCATTATGATCAAGTAGGCTTCATCCCAAAGATGCAAGGCTGGTTCAACATATGAAGATCTATCAATGTAATCCATCATATAAATAAACTGAAAGAAAAAAACATATGATCATCTCACTAGATGCTGAAAAAGCTTTTGACAAAATTTAACATCCCTTTATGATAAAAGTCTTGGAGAGATTAGGGATACAAGGGTCATACCTAAATATAATAAAAGCTATTTACAGCAAACCAATAGCTAACATCAAACTAAATGGAGAGAAACTCAAAGCCATCCAACTTAAACCAGGAACATGACAAGGCTGTCCACTCTCTCCATACCTCTTCAATATAGTTCTTGAAGTTTTAGCAATAGCAAAAAGAAAACATAAGGGAATCAAGGGGATTCGAATTGGAAAGGAAGAAGTTAAACTTTTGTTATTTGCAGATGATATGATAGTGTACATAAGCGACCCCAAAATCACCACCAAAGAACTCAAACAGCTGATAAACACCTTTAGTAATGTGGCAGGATACAAGATCAACTCCAAAAAATTAGTTGCCTCCCTATACATAAAGGATATGAAATCAGAGAGGGAAATCAGAGAAACATCACCATTGACGATAGCCACAAACAGCATAAAATATCTCAGGGTAACTCTAACTAAAGAAGTGAAAGATCTATTTGACAAGAACTTTAAGGCATTGAAGAAAGAAATTGAAGAGGATACCAGAAAATGGAAGGATCTCACTTGCTCTTGGATCGGGAGGATCAACATATTAAAAATGGCAATCCTACCAAAGGCAATTTATAGATTCAATGCAATCTCCATCAAGATCCCATCAAAATTCTTCACTGATCTTGAGAGGACAATAATCAACATTATATGGAAGAACAAAAAACCAAGGATAGCCAAAACAATCTTATACAGAAAAGGAACTTCTGGAGGCATTACCATCACTGACTTCAAACTCTATCACAGAGCTACAGTAATGAAAACAGTGTGGTATTGGCATAAAAATAGAGAAGTTGACCAATGGAATTGTATAGAAGACCCAAATTTTAACCCACAAACCTATGACCACCTCATTTTCTATAAATGTGCTAAAAGTATACATTGGAAGAAAGAAAGCTTCTTCAATAAATGGTGCTGGCACAACTGGATGACAACTTGTAGAAGAATGAAAATAGACCCATATCTATCACCATGCACAAAACTAAGTACAAATGGATCAAAGACCTCACTATCAATCTGAACACACTGAACCTGATAGAAGAGAAAGTGGGAAGTACCCTACAACAGATGGGCACAGGCGATTGCTTCCTAGGTATAAACCAAGCAGCACAGTCATTAAGGGCAACACTGAATAAATGGACCTACTGAAACTGAGACGCTTCTGTAAAGCAAAGGACACTGTCACTAAGACAAAAAGGCAACCCACTGACTGGGAGAAGATCTTCACCAACACTGCAACAGACAAAGGTCTGATCTCCAAAATATATAAAGAACTCAAGAAACTAGACTTTAAAATGCTAATTAACCCAATTAAAAAATGGGGCACTGATCTGAAGAGAGAATTCTCAACAGAAGAAATTCAAATGGCCAAAAGACACTTAAGGTCATGCTCAGCCTCCTTAGCGATCAGGGAAATGCAAATCAAAACATTGAGATATCATCTTACACCTGTCAGAATGGCTAAAATCAAAAACACCATTGATAGCCTTTGCTGGAGAGGCTGTGGAGAAAGGGGTACTCTCATCCATTGCTGGTGGGAATGCAAACTTGTGCAACCACTTTGGAAAGGAGTGTGGCGGTTTCTCAGGATATTTGGGATCAACCTACCCATGGAACCAGCAATGCCACTCTTGGGAATATGCCCGATCATATGACAAGTACATTTGTTCAACTATGTTCATATCAGCATTATCTGTATTAGCCAGAACCTGGAAACAACCTAGATGCCCTTCAATGGAAGAATGGATGAAGAAAGTGTGGAATATATACACAGTATAATACTACTCAGTGGTAAAAAACAATGACTTTGTGAATTTTGCATGCAAATGGATGAAAATAGAAAACACTATCCTGAGTGAGGTAACCCAGACCCAAGAGGATGAACATGGGATGTACTCACTCATAATTGGTTTGTAGAGATAAATAAAGGTCAGTTAGTCTATAATTTGATATCCTAAAGAAACTAAATAAGAAGGTGAACCCAATGAAAAACATATAGTTATCCTCCCGGTTATGGGAAGTAGACAAGATTTTGGGCAAAAATTGGTATCTTGGGTGTGTGGTGGGAGGGGGGTAAAGGGAGAGGGGGAGATAAATGTGAGAAGGGGAGGTTGGGGAGAACTTAAGGAAACGGGATGTTTGGGATAAAGGAAGGTTAGTTAGGGGAGCTGGGAAGCACCTATCTTAATTAAGGGAGCCATCTTAGGGTTGGCAAGAGACTTGGCCCTAGAGGGGCTTCCAGGGGCCCAAGGTTATGTTCTTGGGGCAGCTGAAGATAGGGAGCCTGAAATGACCCTATCCTATAGCCCTATTGATGAATATCTTGCATATCACCATAGAAACTTCTTCTGGTGATGGATGGAGATAGAGTCAGAGACCCACACTGGAGCACCGGACTGAGCACCCAATGTTCCAATGAGGAGCAGAAGGAGGGAGAATATGAGCAAAGAAGCCAGGACCACAAGGGGGGCACCCAGCCAAGGAGACAGTAGGGCTGATACATTGGGAGCTAACCAAGGCCAGCTGGACTGTGACTGAAAAAGCATGGGATAAAACTGGACTCTCTGAATTTGGCTGACAATGAGGGCTGATTTTTGATAAAGGAGCTAAAATTATTCAATGAAAGAAAGAAACTTCAACAAATGGTGCTGGCAGGTCTGGTTGTCAACATGTATAAGAATGAAAATAGATCCATATCTATCGCCATGCACAAAAATCAAGTCCAAATGAATTGAAGACCTCAATATCAGGCAGAACACACTGAACCTGATAGAAGAGAAAGCGGGAAGTACTCTACAACATGTTGGCACAGAAGATCTCTTCCTTGGCAAATCCCCAGCAACACAGACATTAAGGACAACAATGGATAAATGGGAACTCCTGAAACTAAGAAGCCTCTGTAAAGCAAATGACATGATCACTAAGACGAAAATGCAACCCACTTACTGTTTGATGTTCCTCACCTACCCAGAACAAAGGACTGATCTCCAAAATCTATAAAGAACTCAAGAAAGTAGACTTTAAAATGCTAATTAGCACAGTTAAAAATAGGGAACTGATGTTAACAGAGAATTCTCAACAGAAAAAGTTAAAATGGCCTAAGACACTTAAGGTCATGCTCATCCTCCTTGGTGATCAGGGCAATGCATATTAAAACAACTTTGAGATATCACCTTACAACTGTCAGAATTGGGAAAACCACAAACCCCAGTGATATTCTTTGCTGGAGAGGTTGTGGAGTAAGGGGCACAGTCATCCATTGCTTGTGGGAATGCAAACTTGTGCAACCAGTTTATAAATCTGTGTTGCGATTTCTCAGGAAATTCAGGATCAATCTACCGCAAGATCCAGTTATACCATTCTTGGGAATATGCCCAAGAGATGCCCTAACATATGTCAAAAGTATTTGTTGAACTATGTTCATAGCATCATTATTTGTAATAGCCAGTTCCTGGAAACAACCTAGATGCCCTTCAATGGAAGAATGGATGAAGAAAGTCTGGAAAATATACATATTAGAGTACTAATAAGTGGTTAAAAAAAAAACAAAAAACAATGACTTCGCTTATTTTGCATGGAAATAGATGAAAATAGAAAACACTCTCCTGAGTGAGGTATCCCAGACCCAAAGAGATTATCATGGGATGTACTCACTCATAATTGGTTTCTAGCCATAAATAAAGGACATTGGGTAAATAATTTGTTATCCAAAAGAAGCTAAATTAGAAAGTACCTGCCCTATAAACATATAGTCATCCACCTGGGTATGGGAAGTAGACAAGATTGCAGGGCAAAACCTGGGATCTTGGGATGAGGTGGCATCGGGATAAGAAGAAATGGGGTGAGAAACGTGAACAGGGGAGAATTGGGGTGCTTTGGAGAATGTGATGTTTGGGAAAAATGATGGGTGGATAAGGGAGCAGAGAAATTTATATCTTAATGAAGGGAGCCATCTTAGGGTTGGTAAGAGACTTGACTCTAGAGGTGCTAACAGAAGTCCAGGGAGATGTCCCCAGCTAGTACCTTGAGCAACTGAGGAGAGGGAACCTGAAATGACTTTGTCCTATAGACATACTGATGAATATCTTGCATATTACCTTAGAACCTTCATATGGCAATGGATCGAGAGGGACACAGAGATCCAAATGAGTAGCAGAAGGTTTGAGAACATGAGCAAGGAAGTCAGGACCATAAGGGTTGCACCCAAACACTATGAAAATGGAACTGATCTATTGGGAGCTCACCATGGCCAGCATGACTGGGACTGAATAGCATGGGATGAAACTGGACTTTCTGAACATGGCAGACAATGAAGGCTGATGAGAAGCCAAGGACAATGACACTAGGTTTCAATCCTAATACATGAACTGGCTTTGTGGGAGCCTAGCCTGTTTGGATGCTCACCTTCCTTGTCCTGAAAAGAAGTGGGAGGACATTTGACTTCCCGCAGGGCAGGGAATTTGGACTGTTCTTCATTCTCTAGAGGAAGTGAGAATGGAGGGATGGAGAGGGGAACAGGGGAGGGGAGGGAGGAATGGGGGAGATGTGTACAAGGGGCAGGAAATGGGAAATGGAAAGAATGTGGAAACTTTTTATTTTGCAACAATTGAAAATATAAAATAAAAAAAAGATGTAGAAGGAACTAGACTTGCTTGTGTTAGAGAGAAAAGTCCTTGAGATATTGGGGTTGACAACAATGTGCCTGTAAACATTGGGATAAATGGAGACATTCCCAAATCATCTGGTATAGAATACAGATGGCTATTTTGTTATATGTATATGTATTTCTCATCTTGATAAAGGTATTGTGATTATGTCATTCATTTTTAAAATGCAATGTATGATTAGGAAATATAGGTTGTTAATGAATAATCATAAATAATAGTCAAGCTTGTAGTTATGTTAGATTTTCTAGATATATAGAGATATATTTCAATTAGATAGGCGTTCTTCATATCTTTCAAAGACTGCAGAATATGGCATTTAATGTTTTAATAACTTAGGGCTTTTCATGAGGAGACACATCTGATCCTGGCAGTGCCAGCTACTGCAAGAGGAAGATGGGCATTGAAGATGTACGTTATGTAGTTTGAAAGACATTTGGGCAAGAAAATGCTCTTGCCTGGACTATTGCATGAAATGGACAAAGAGGAACTTCAGAGAGAGGACTGCTAAACTTGCCTAAAGGTGAGATGGTCTTTTGGGGTTCATGACTCATGAAAGAGTCTGTGAGACATTCTGCAGGACACAGCAGAAAGTGACTGAACTCTCTTTGGAATATCCTGCTTCATGGAACACTCTGCTAGATACTACGGGCCTGAAGGCTGAAGATGGATGCCACAATGGTACAAATGAGATGTCTCTGACATTTCTAGAGTTTGGATTTCACGTTTGTTTAGGTAATTTTATATCCATCTGTAGTCTTTGATGGAGTTGAAGAATGGGTACATAGCTGTAGTTTTCCTTAGTTATGATAAAAGTTAAAATAGATATAATTATTGTAACTGTAATTCTTACTTGATAACTGTTTTGTTATATGTAATTTTACTATGTTAAAATGAATGCCTTCTTTTTTGATTAAACAGAAAAAGGGGAAATGATGTGGGAGTGATTTCTTTCTAATCTGTTGCTTTCATTGGATAATTAATAAGAAACTGCATAGGACCATTTAATATTCCAACACTTAGGTGTGTGGTGTAAAGAGAACAGGATGCTGGGAGAAAGAAGCTGAGTCAGTAGTCGCCATGATTCTCATACTACAGGCAGACACAGGTGAAGAACTTTCCTGGTAAGCGAGCACGTGGGTTACATAGATTATTAGAAATGGGTTAGATCGATATGTAAGAGCTAGTCAAAAAGATAATGGGCCAGGCAGTGTTTAAAAGAATACAGATTCCATGTAATTTTTTCTGGGCATTAGTAGCCATGTGGGCGGCCGAGTGCTGGGGATGCAGCACCACAGCTCCTATTATTACATATGATTAATAGAATGGTTATTTCTTTAAAGGGGAAAAAATACAGATCACCATCCCAGACAAAAGCTCTCTTTAGGGTTGGAAAAGGAGCCTTGTAGCCAGAAGTGAAGCTTGAAGCAAGAGATCAAACTGAAGGAAGATGCTGCTTTTTGAATGAGAAAGAGAGAGAGCACACCCAAATGGGCTGGTATCTCAGTGGCTATTAATTGAAGGAGTGAAAAAAGCTCCTGCAACACACATATTTGGTCATAGCAAAAAAAAAGTTACTAGTATTTGAGAAAAACCAATTTTATTTTATTTTTTTTTCATTCATACAGGATATATCACAGAGACAGATTCTGCTTCATACATGAGTACCAACCATGATTTCCCATTAAGATGAAACCCACAAACACTCCCAACAACATCATCAGCATTCAACAACATGTCCATGATTTCTTTGCCTTGCCTTTGTTGGTGTAGTAAATAATGCTGCTAGTTAATCTGTGAAATGAATTTCCCTTTAACTAAATATACATAATAGAGAAATTTTCTTACACACACCAGGGAGTCGTGCTGCGATAGTGTTGGTTAATTTTCACCAGTGTTACAGTGACATATTTAAGATCCCTCCTTTAGCTTTAAACCTCAGAATTTTCAACATGATATGTTGACATACAGATATTTAAGGTTGTGTCCCATTGGTGGTTTGCTTGGATGTATTATTTGGTATGTTTACATGATTTTTGCCATATCCTATCAGTTTTTGCCATACACTATGAGCTCTAGATCATTGTATTACCCTTATATTCTAGTTCCAGGAATTTTAGACATCTTGTGACTGTTGCACAAACTCTCATGTTCCACCTAATTGATTTGGGATGTTATTTAGGCTGAGTTTTATCTGCCATCCCTGAGTTCATTGACTTTTCTTGGCCATCATTCCTTGTCCACTGAGTCTCAATACTTGTGTTTCCACCATTTACTTTTGCTTGCTGGTATAGCCTAAACACTCAGTACTACTGTGACTGTGTTTCTATAGCAAACATTCTTCTTAAGATAAGATAAATTTCAATATTACAATCCCTCTGTTTTATTGTGATTTAAACACTCACAAGTAAATTCACATAAACTGATGATATCTCAACTTAGGGGGGCATTCTGGGGTTGGCAAGCCTTATCTCTTGAGGGCAACTTAGCAGGCCATGGGTTGACCCCAACTAGAACCTTAGTCAGGTGAGAAGAGGTTGCCTTCAGTGTGCTTTGTCTCTAGGCACTCTGGGTGCATTGTCCCATAGTCAGACTGATGACTATCTTGAAAATCACCATAGAAATTTTGTTTGGCAGTTGATGGAGATAAAGACAGGACCCACATCAGAAAACAATACTGAGCTTCCAATCTCCAGGTAAAGTGCAGAAGGAGGGAGAATATGAGCATGGAAGTCAGGAATACAATTGCTTGGTCCACACACTGAGACACTTTGCCTGAGCTAATGGGAGTTCTTCAAAACCAGCTGTACTGGAAATAAAAATGCATGGGATCAAACTGGAAGCTTTGAATGTGGCAGAAAACTGAGGCAGACTGAGAAGCCAATGATAATGGCAGTGTCATTTTTTCTGCAATGCATATACAGGCTTTTTGTGATCCTATTCTATGTGGATGCATACCTTCCTAAAGCTCGATGGATGGAGGGAGCAATTAAATCCCATACGTCAAGGTACCCTGCCTTCTATATGGACTGTAGTTGGAGTTGAGAGATTTACTGGGGGGAGCGAGAAGAAAGTGGGAGAAGGAAAGGAAGTGTAAATTTTGATATTTATTATTATGAAGTAATAAAAATTTAATGCAAGATAACCAATGAAGGATGATAGCTAGGAAAAAAACATTCATGTGAGTTGTTGACTCATACCCCAATTTTATTTTTCAGAACAAAAACAGATAAAGGGATTGAGTTACTTGGGTAAGAGTATGACTCCTGTAATTGGGAAGATAAGGGGGGATTTTATTTTGGGTCTTCAGGGGGCTGTATGAGCAGCATTTTAGGACCAGTATGCTGGATGTTTCTGTAAGTAAATAGGGAATAAACAAGCCTATGAAGGGTTTTATGACATAAGTAGAGCCTGATGATGTCACAAAGCCATGGTTGGTGGTCACAGCTTTGTTCCACATAAAGCACTAGTCTTCTGTGAAGGTGGGTTTCCTATCTTCACGGTGGCTGAGGAGGTCAATTCAGCTCCTGGGCTCCTCAACTGTTCAACAGGATTAGGGAGCTGAACATTTCCAGAAGATGGAATCTGGAGAACCAAGATATTTTCCATTGGTAAATATGTTTAGGAACCAACTAGGACCTTTGTAGTCCCAGAAAGTATTCCTTCAAATCTCCTGCTGGTCCACTATTTATGTGGTTACCAGGTACTATATTTGATAGCTGTGAGGATGGGGAATCCCAGCTATTCTTCCCACTTTATCTTTGCTAACAATATCCAATTCATCAGTCCACTAAAATGGCAAAGATCCTCTTGGTCCATATATGTTTTAAAAGCAATTAATTACTTCTAAATGGTGCTGTTGCCCAGAATAATGAATCTTACTTGTTGCCGTGGGTCTCACAGTACTCCTTCTCTAATGAAGACACAGAATGGCTTTATGTAATAAACATGGGTCTAGATCAGGGAGACAAGATACAGACAGCCAGTGAGCTAGAGTGCCATCACCACGGGCAGGTGGTTTGGATCAGCCACGTAATAGATTGAGGGGAAAGGAGAGAAGAAGCTGTCCTTCGAATTTTTTGCCATCTGTTCAGTATTTTCTCACTCACTTTGGGGATAGGCATATCTTGTACTCTCATTGATGTAGTCAGTCAGGAACTAGGTTTCTCAGCAGAGGTCAATTGCCTTTGGGCAGCAGGAATATTTCTCTGATACAGATATACTGAGCTGTAGACAATAGTTTGTTAATTTTCCTATTAATTTCTTAAGACAAAATTGCATTTAGGTATCCAAACTATTTGAGCACTGCCTTTGGTGACTTCACCAAAGTTCTTCCAGAAAAGAGCTCTGACCTCACATCATCCCCTTATTATTCTTGTAGGTACTCAGTTGGAGGAAAACACTTTGTGTCTGATTTAAACTAAAGAGTTTAACCAACCTAGAGAGTGGGCAGCTATGAATTCTAAGCACAGAAAGATAGCCAAGAGACAGTGCCCACAGGAGTGCTGTGTCCTACCTGAGTAAGTCTGCTGTAATGATGAAGTTGCCACTTAGTATGAGAGGCATGTCACCTGTCCAGAAGAACAATGGGCCATCTTTCCAGAAGCAAAAGCTGAGTAGGCCTCTTTAGGCCCTGGAGAATATTGTTGGCCGTAGAATTTCTCTTCGCTGCAAGGAAGACAATGGACCTGTTACCCAGTGGAAAGCCATCATTCTAGATCAACTACCAAAAAATCCCTCTCTCTATTTGTTGAAATATAATAGGATTCATTGTGTCTATACCTTGGAGATTCACAGTGATGAAAGGATTTTAAACTTTAAGATCCTGCCTAATAATGTGCCATTTCCTCAGGTGACAGACACTCATCTCTCAAACACCATAGTTGGCAGAGCAGTGAAACATACATTTGTGGACACAAATGGCTCTAAGTGTGACTGGAAGGGGATGATCCTATAAGAGGTGCCAATCATGAAGACCTGGTTCTATATTACCTATAAGAATGATCCGGTCTTGTACATTTACCACCTCCTGGATGACTACCTTGAAGGAAACCTTCACATCATGCAAGGCTCTAATGAGGAGTGGAGTGGGGTGGTCCCAGATGAGGTGCAAACCATGATGATCTGTTTCTACATTATCTATGAGAAAGATCCAGTCCTGTACCTTTATCAACATCTTGATGACTACATGGAAGGCAACCTCCACATCATACCAGAATGTGCTCCAGTAGAGGTGACTTTGGAATTAGGCAGGGATTCCTTGGCTGGTAAAAGTGTGCAGTACAACAAAACAAATGGAACCCAAGAGATAGGTAAAATTATTTATCAAGTTCCCACCAAACCTTCTGTGTATTTCATCAAGTTTGATAATGACTTCCATATCTATGTCTATGATTTGGTGAAGATCTGTTAAAGGGAAATTCTCAAATTTTGAGGTACAGACTTAGAAAAATTTTGTTTGCGGAATGTTTTTTTTTTTTTGGAGAAATTCAGGTCTTCTATTAACCCTGGTATCTTTTCCAATGGAATATTCTTGCTCTAAAAATAAAAAAATTGTGACCATGTTGTGTTGTTCCATCAATGATGTATTGTGTCTTGTGGATGGGACATCACAGAGACATGCCTTTAATTCTCAAGTTATATCTCAGGATGTCTTCAGCATTGAAGATGTTGCATGAGAATATTGTTGTGAATTTGTAATCATGAGGTCCCTTTGGTAATTAAAAAGTTGTCTGAGTTTCCTGGTTCTCAAAAGAAGGGGTGACAGCCTTCTTTTGAACACAGGGTAATTGCTGAAGCTTTTGTTGCTTACACATTATTAGTTTACTGGTATAAGCTATGAGTTACTTTGGCTCTAAGCAGTAAAGATTGAGGCCAACTGGGCCATTCAGGAAGATCTGAAAGCCTCAGTTTGAAAGAAGTGGTCAGAAGCTCCCTTCGTCCATACATTTCTTTGGAAAATCTCTTTTAATGTCATGGTAAGAATAGAGCCTGCTTGAGAATCAGTGGAGTTCATTCTGCATCCTGGTTCAGAAGAAATGTGCCTGAGAACCCAGAGAGTGCATTAAAATATTTTGAGGTCCACTTCATTTACTGGGGAAAATTATGAGTCCTCCTGGGCATGAAGGAATAACTCTGAGGCCTCTTTGTCAGAAAGAAAGTGAAGAACCATATAGAGAATGAGAATGTTGCATCCACACACAAACAGGGAATTTTGAATACAAAATTTTCTTTCTTCAGAGACAGAAAGCCTTATGTTTTGGGGAATGCAGAAAGGTCTGTGACTCTTGTTGGTCACCTGATCAAATCTTCATGAGAACTTAGACTATCATGTTGTGAAGAGCAGGAAGCAGTGTGAACAATCTCCAAATGCTAGCAGGCAATTCTCAGCTAGGTTCCTGACCAATTCAGTTAACTCCTGCTGTTAATGTTATTTCTTATTTTCTTTATTTCTGCTGATCAAGGTAAGGCACATACTGTGTTTACGGCACTGATAGATGTTCTAATGCTCTAGACTTTAGGCACCTGTGTTGTTTTATGTTGGGACGCAGACTTTGAAGTCATAAGATTTGAATAACAAACACTGAACATCTCAGACAGAGGAAATTGACCTTTCTCACACTAGTAAGTCGTTTTCAATATTATTCAGAGAAAGCACATGTTATTCTCAGTGGGGAATAGATTGTATATCATGTTCTATGTAGAAACTGTGACGTATTAATACTCAGATGAAAACTTCTAAATTTTTATACTCAGATGGACCAATGTGATGCCTTTATGTGCATCTGAGAATGCCAGCAATGGAAAGCAAGATTATAATATGAATTTATTTATTTATTTATTTATTTATTTATTTATATATTTAATATATCTGTCTCTTCCCCAACGCTGCCTCAAATTTCCCTCCTCTTCCTCCAATCACGTCCCCCTCCCTCTTCAGCCCAAAGATCCATCAGGGTTCTCTGCCCTCTGGGAAGTCCAAGGACCACCCACCTCCATCCAGGTCTAGTAAGGTGAGCATGCAAACTTCCTAGGCTCCCATGAATCCAATACATGCAGTAGGATGAAAAGTTATAAACTCCTGTTGTTCATGTGGACCACAGAGTAAGAAAATATGAAGCTGGTCTGTAATTAAGAAGATGTAAATATGGCATGATAAGAGAGATTAGCACCAACACACACCCCCCACTTAAATGAGCATCCTTATTACCTAAGTTTGACATGCTTGTAAATTTTGAATCTGCCATGGGCAGAAGGACTATGTTTGTGTCTTTCTCGGGAGATGTTGAAGTTCTTTCCCAATCTACATTAGCGGGGACATTTTTAAATTCTCTTTTGTCATAAGGAGCAATTCTGTGGCTCGGTGATTAAGATGGGCAATTCTCGAGGATCTCACTTTCAGATTGAAGCATTCTGAAGCTGCCTTGTCCATAAGAAAACCTGAGGGCCCTTATTTCATATTAATACGTTCTGAATCCTTCTTGAGGGGCATGTAAGAACTTAGAATCTTTTTGTGTGTCCCATTGCCTTTTAATCTGACAGAATCCTCATTATATTCATTTAGTAAACACATTTCTAAATGCAGAAACAAAAATCCAAAATATTCAGGCATCTGAGAAATTCAGTTTGTTGAACATATTCCACAGATTTAAAAGGCAGTTCTCCAAAGCAGAATTGATGGCTCAGTGATTCAGAGAACTGACTGCTTTTCATAAGGTCCTGAGTTCAATTCCCAGCAACCACATGGTGGTTGTTATGAGATTGGTAATGAGATCTGCTACACTTTTCTGGCATAATAGTCTTTCCTTTTTTTGCAAGTGGATATTTGGAAACTGCATGCAACTGACCATGATTATCTATGGCCTTTTAAGATAGAAGGGATGTGTATGGGTATCCCATATTTATATTGAAAGGCTGTGTATCTGCCTTAGTACATGCTGGAAGATCTCAGGTCAACTACTTCCTGTGATCTATGCCTGAAAATTTTTGGACAACAGAGAATCATGTTGTACTCCCTTTTAATATTGGTGAATATAAACTATAGGCATTTCTGTAAAGGCAAGATGCCAGTGTTTAAGAATACTCTCAGTCTAGAGAGAAGGAGAGATATTAGGGTAAATATCACTGAGTTCACTGTTTTCCTTTTGCCTAAAAAGCCAAGATTCTACATT
This sequence comes from Microtus obscurus, assembly GCA_963919715.1. NCBI lineage: Eukaryota > Metazoa > Chordata > Mammalia > Rodentia > Cricetidae > Microtus > Microtus obscurus. The sequence goes on from CAWTZC010000001.1 coordinate 711,619, forward strand.
TCTTTTATAAAGGTACACATATACATTAGGAATAATTGTTGTCAATGGTTTAAGTCAGTTTTTTTTTTGTTTTCACATGACATAGAATCTTCTACTTATTTTACCCTGCCATCTTCTATAGTATCATTCAGTTGAACACTTATGGAAATGCATTTCTGAAAGGCTGTCTGCCCACATTAGTGTGAAGTCTAACCCTTCCTAGATCAAAAGATGAGTAGCTATGTCCCCTGACAGATGCTTTCTTTGTAGCTTTGGCAGTGCATGATAATACTGTGGTGTTCAATATGACAATATTTTTTTCAGTTTGCTGAAGAAAGGGAGTGATAGATATCCATGGATGATGGTGAGTAAGGTGCTAAATCTAAGCAAATCAATGAAGAGTTGAAATATAGTAACAGAGACATTGAAGAGCTTACAACCTTGTTGTAATTCAGAGACAGCCTTGATTTGCAATAGGATATCTGAGCCTGCACTTGAATCTCAGGCTTGGAGAAACATCAGTGTCTCCTTCAATGGCTTCTCTAGAGCATAATCTGATACCTGAGCTGGCTTCATTCTCTAGAGCCCACCATATACCCTATTCTAACAGCAGACTTTTCAGTTGCAAGTGATAAAACACAATTCAATCTGGCTTTAGAGAATGCTGAAGTTTAGTGAAAGAAAAATACGTCTAAGCATCAAAAGACAGTGAGTAAACTTCAGGTGCAGCTGGATTGGGTAATCCTGGTCTTGACCACTATTTTTCATTGACTTTACGATGGACACAATGTAAGGATGTTATCCTTGGCTATCTTAAGGTCATATGAATTAGCACAAAGCACAGAAGAAGTTCAAATGGCCAAAAAACACTTTAGGTCATGCTCAACTTTCTTAGCGATCAGGGGAAATGCAAATCAAGACAACTTTAAGATACCATCTTACACCTGTCAGAATGGCGAAAATAAAAAACACCAATGATAGCCTTTGCTGGAGAGGGTGTGGAGAAAGGGGTACACTCATCCATTGCTGGTGGGAATGCAAACTTGTGCAACCAATTTGGAAAGCAGTGTGGAGTTTTCTCAGGAAATTCGGGATCAACCTACCCCTTCATCCAGCAATACCACTCTTGGGAATATATCCAAGAGAGGCCTTATCATACAACAAAAGTATATGCTCTACTATGTTCATAGCAGCACTGTTTGTAATAGCCAGTACCTGGAAACAACCTAGATGCCCTTTAATTAAAGAATGGATGAAGAAAGTATGGAATATATACATATTAGAGTACTACTCAGCAATAAAAAACAAGGACTTCTTGAAATTTGCAGGCAAATGGATGGAAATAGAGAACACTATCCTGAGTGAGGTAAGCCAGACCCAAAAAGAGGAACATGGGATGTACTCACTCATATTTGGTGTCTAGACATAAACAAAGGACATTGAGCCTATAATACGTGATCTTAGAGAAGCTAAATAAGAAGGAGACCACAAAGAAAAACATATAGGCATCCTGCTGAATATTAACCTTCATCAGGTGATGAAAGGAGACAGAGACCCACATTGGAGCCCCGGACAGAAATCTCAAGGTCCAAATCAGGAGAAGAAAGAGAGAGAGCAAGAGCAAGGAACTCAGGACCGCGAGGGGTGCACCCACACACCGAGACAATGGGGATTTTCTACCGGGGAACTCACCAAGGCCAGCTGACCTAGGTTTGAAAAAGCCTGGGATAAAACCATCTTGGGAAAAAACATAGAGACAATGAGGACTACTGAGATCTCAAGAACAATGGATATGGGTTTTTAATCCTACTGCACGTATTGGCTTTGTGGGAGCCTAGGCAGTTTGGATGCTCACCATACTAGACCTGGATGGAGGTGGGTGGTCCATGGACTTCCCACAGGGCAGGGAACCCTGATAGCTCTTTGGGCTGAAGCAGGAGGAGGACTTGACCGGGGAAGGGGGAGGGAAATTGGAGGCTGTGGTGGGGAAAAGACAGAAATCTTAATTAAATAAATAAATAAATAAAGAAAGAAAGAAAGAAAGAAAGAAAGAAAGAAAGAAAGAAAGAAAGAAATATTTACCAGGATCCTGGTCTTGACCACTACTTTTCACTGACTTTACAATGGAAACAATGTTAGGATGTTATCCTTGGCTATCTTAAGGTCATGTGAATTAGCACAAAGCCTAGTATAGTCAAGTGAGGGCAACTTTAACAAAACCAGTATGTCATAAGATGACTGGCCTAGATGAATGAGGAAGGTAGAAAATACAATGTCCAACAGTTTGCCACAGCAAGAGAGGAAAAGGCACACATTCCTGAATATGGAGGACATTCTTAGCAAGAAGTAAAGGTGAGGGGCATGAAGGTCCTTGTGGCATCTGGGCAGTACAGGTACTTATTTTTATTAACTACTCCCTGTCATTTTTTGATATTGTTTCTTAAATTTGAACACCATAGGAATTTTGTAATCACTCTGAGGTGAAGTCTCCAAGACCCTCAAAAATAAAATGAAAAATTACGGAAGAAGTACCCTGATACTGACCACATTTTATGCACATACATATACTCATATGCATATGTGTAAACACCCATAGTTTGTATATATATATATCTGTGTATAAGATACTATAGATAATGGAATAATGGAAATAGCATTTACACCACTGACTATGATATCTAACACATTTCTCAGTAATGAAAATCAGTAGACATATGTATCTTGATCCAGCACCACCATCCTGTATGAACTCATAAGAAAAGTAGAAAAGCAGAGAATAAAATACTCCACCGAACACAGGTTGTGTAATCCTCAAGAGATCCTTGATTTTAGATAGCAGGTCTTGAAAATCAAGGCTGTAGATTCCCTACAGCAAGCCAGCTGTCACTGACTACCTGCTAAAACACTCATAGTGTTTTTTTTTCCTTTGGTTTTCAGCTTTGAACACCATAGACCTACCATAAGTTTGATTGGGATTTTCTTTTTTGTGGTATATGACCTCTCAGATTTAAAGTTTTATATTTCTGTACTTTTAGCTAATTTGCTTTCCAACATTCCCTTAGCCCATTATCTACATTTATACACACAAACATGCAAACAAAAACACAATCACATTCGTTATAACTTACAGTAGATATATGATGGATATGTATTTTTCAAAATGCAAACCAACATACCCAATGGGAAACATTTTATAATCTAAGGCAAATCTCATAACAATCTTCCAAGAGACTAAGTAAAATGCAAACATTAATGTTTCCTCAAGGATGTGTTCAGCTGTACATATCTGTGAATATAGAAAGAATACATTTTTGAAAAACAAACATGGAGACAGATGGCTTGAGAGCCAATTTTCTCTTTCCACCTTTTGTCTTATGATCTAAAAGCAGAAAGTTTTAAGATCCCATTGATCACATATGTGTTTGTATGACTATTTTTTTCAGAGGGTTTTTTTTCCCTTTTGGCAGATGAAACATGTCAAAATCATCTTTGTGACAAAGAGCCATGCTTACAGCCCCCCATATTCAGTATGGGAAGCATGAACATCTGGTTTGTTAGAGCCTGTTGCAATTTAATTTTGGTAGGAGTTGAATGTTTACCACTGCCTTTGGTAGAATCAAAACCTCTTCCACACTTCTCATGAGATTGGGTGGATCTGCATCCTCCCTTAGAGATGGAAGGTTCTATGCCCTCTTGATGAGTAGCTTTTGGTTTCTGGTCACTATTGGAGTATGAATGCTTGAACTCTGTTTTTGACAAAGAACATATTAGGCAGCCTTCATGTTCTGATTGGGAAACATGAACAACTCCTTTGATAGAGGGGACCTGTTCCAATTTGATTTTGGTAGATTTGGAATATCTAGGAATCCTTTGGGAAGACAAAGAAAATCTGAGGCCCTTCTCAAAAGGTTGTGAGAATCTTAAAGTAGTAAAAAGTACTTTTAAAAAGTACTTTTAAAAAGTAGTAGGGAGGCTCTTATTGGGCTCAGTTGTAAGCCTTGCAGAAACATTCTTAGAAACCAAATCTTGGCCCCCTTTTTGGGAGAATGGTGAAATTTCAAGCCTGCTTCTTTGGTTGAGACTGATTTGAGGCATGATTCTTTAGAACCAAGTTTTGATTTTGATTTATTTGATTACAAATATTTGGAGCCACCTTATCAAGAGGGAGAACATCTTTGATATTTTGTACAAGGGAAACTAGATTTGAAGTTCAGTTCTGATGATACTTGGTTTTGAGACAAGCCTTAAAGTGGTAGCAGTAGAATGTGAGTCCTTTCTGATATATATGAAAGATGTGAGCCTGCTTTTGACAGATGTGAATGATCTTAAGTCATCAAATTCTAAAAGTAAATATCTGATACTTCCTTTAAGGAATGAAGAATGCTTCACTATTTTTGGTTGAATTGGAACTTTTATGGCTTTTATTGGGATAAGAGTAATATCTCAGGCAGTCTCCATGAGAGAGAATGGGAATGAACTGTCATGTGCACAAGTAGACATTCTTAAATAATCTATTGAAAAGAAAGTTCCCACTCCTGCTTCGGCAGATGGTAAAGGTTCTAGAAGCCAATGGAACGGTGTGGGATTTCCAAAGGTATGCGAAAGAGGTGTTTGGGGCTCCATATTCTTGTGGTTTAAACTGAAGGGCCTCGAGTACTTTTTTTAGAATTCCAAAGTCTCAGAGCCTCTAAAAAGGATGGTAAAGTTTATAGAGTACCTGGCAGAGGTTCTGAGGTCTTACAAAACTCTTTTGCTGTTGGCAAATTTCCTGAGGTCTCTGGCCTAAGGGAATGTTGCAGAGTCTACACTGAAGGAGGTTGATATTCGAAGGAATCTTGGGAAGTTGTTGAAATTTCTATAACCTTATTGTAAGAAGATGTCATTTCTAGAAAACTTTTGTGAAATGGTGGAGTTTCTATTGTACCCTAATGAGAGTCAGAAATTCCAGCATTCCCTGATCATATGATGACTGTCCTAAATGCTCACGCGTTAAAGAATGGCCTGAAGCCTCTAAGGATGACAAAAAATTTTCTGGAGACTTCTGCAAAGATGATGAATGACCAAGTGATTACAATGCTGATATGGATAGTCCCAGAGCCTCTTATGAATGCATTGGATTTCCTGTGTAGCCTTGCTGAGAGGATAATCTTCCTGTACAACTTAAGATATTTCCTGACAATGTTGTTTTGAAGGGAATAATGACCACGTCCCAGATACAGGTAAAGTAGGTCTTAGAATACCTTAGTCAGGAGAGAAGGTCCCAGAGATTCCTCCAGAGATACTGGTGTTCCAAAAATTTCTTTGCAGATACAGATGTTCCTATAGTACTTTGGCCAGAGAATAAAATTTTGAGAGTTTCTAGGGTAGATGAAAAAGTTTCTGAAATTCCTGTGTAAGAGTCTCATATATTACAAGCTTCTTGGGAGATGATACCGGTTTTCATGTCTCTGGCATAAGGGGGGAATGTTTGCATTTTAGTCCCTGAACTAAAATTACCATATGTCCTACAGAATTTTGGGCAAATGCTGAATATCTCGAATCCCCTGGGTAGAAGATGCCTTTTCTAGATTGGTATGAGGAGAAGGTGATGTTTCTCTCATGGTCCTTTGAATATTTTGATAGTCCAAGATTTCCTAGATCAGATAATGTTAATGACTCTCCCGAATGCTTTTGTTCCAACAAGTGCCTGAAACCTATTTAGGTACAAGGAAGTATCTGGAAACCCATACACATTTATTGAATGTCTATCTGCTGATATAGACAATCTGAGAGCCTTTTGTGAATTCAGTAAATTTCCGGCTTAGGTTTTCTGAGATGGTGAAATTCCTTGTAAAACTAATGATGTTTCCTGACAACTATTTTTTTTTGAGGGGGGAGAGTTATCCTGTCCCAGATGCAGGTGGAGTGGAACCCATGGATGCTTGTTCAGGAGTAGAAGTTTACAGAGATTCCTCCAGAGATACTGATGGTCTTAAATTTCTTTCTCAGATAGAGATCGTCCCATCAGTACTTTGTCAGAAAATGAAATTTCCTGAGATCGTGAAGTAAATGGAAAAGTTTCTGAAGTTCTTGGTGAAAGAGTCTGATATATTACAAGCCACTTTGGTAAATGAAAATTTCTGATGTCTTGGCATACCTGAGCCTGTTTTAGAGTCTGCACTGAAGAAGGAGATATGCTAGAGAATTTTGGGCAGGTGGTGTAGTTTCTATATTCCTTTAGTTAGAAGATGGTATTTCAAGAGTGCTATGGGGAGATCATGGAGTTTCTAGTGTCCACCATGAATATTCAGATAGCCCTAGATCTGATAGATCAAATAATGCGAATGATAAAGATTGCCCAGGATGCCCTTGTTCCAAAGAAGTGCCTGAAGCCTCTTCAAGTGACAAGGAAGTATCTGAAGAACCATGAAAAGATGGTGAGTGTCTAAGAGATCCTTCTGCTGATATGGACATTCCTAGAGCCCCTTGTACAGACAATGCATTTCCTGGACAGTTTTGGTGCAGTGGTTTCATAAAGTCACCTGTTTGCATGAAGACATTGGTTTTAAATCTTTGTCCACTTATGAAATTATATCAGGCCAGATTTGAGATGAGGCAGTTTTCACAAAGTGTTGGTTAAATGGAGAAAATCCCAGATCTCTGTAAGAAGTTGTTGGTGATCTCAACATCTCTTGTTCAGTTTTGGAAGACCTGCGCACCTTTGGCAATTGTTGAAAATCTCAATGTCTCTAAAATAGATGTCGGAGTGTCTATAGACCTTGAGAGAGCTTTCCAAATATAACAAATCTCTTCATAAAATGGCAAAAGTTCAGTTGTCTCTTAAGCAATATTGGGAAGAACCCAGAGGACACTCCAGAGAAGCCTGAATTTCAAGAACATTTTGAGGTAATAATGGTGCTGTTACTATAGACTTTTGCATAGATAATGGCATATTCCTACTGGTGTGGCATTGTTCGTGGCTTACGCTTTCACCTTGTTTAGATAGTGATGTTCCTAAAGTATCTTTTGAAGACTGAGAAAGTCCACAATCTTGTGGAATAGTTGATGAAGGTATAACAGCCTCTTGGGCTAAAGAAGGTTCGAGGTCCTCTTGAGAATATATGAACATTTTGAAGCTTTTTCATCCGATTTTGAATGTCCTGCAAATGATTGTCCTGATATGGAAATTCCAAGAGCTCTTTGCATGGATAATGAATCTCCTAAACACCCTTACTGAAGTGGAGCTAATCAGAGAATCCCTTTGGCAGCTCTCAACAATTTTGAGTAAAATAAAGCTGAAAATAAATATTGCGAGGTCCCTAGTAAAGATGGAGTAGGTCTCAGTGAACATTTAAAAGATGGAAAAAATTTGAACAGATTTTTTTTCCAGAAATGTTAATTTTTAAATTTATTAGTCAGAAATGGAAAGGAACAGTGCATTTTGGGCAGATATTGAATGTCCCAGAGTTTCTGGGAGAGGTGTCAAAGTTTCTAGAATCACATATGTAGACTTTGAACATTTAAAAGCCATTAGAGGATATGTCAAATTTCTGATGACTTTGGAATTCATTGGAAATTTCCCAACTACTCTGTGATTCAGGTTTAAGTTGCCAAGCACCATGCTCATCTAAAGAACCTTCTACTTTCTGGAGAGAAGATGATGTTTCTAGAATAACTTGAGAAGATAAAAAATATTACAATATTCCCAGGGAAGGAAAAAATATGGTTCTTTTGAGACAGATGGGAACTTTGCCACAGACGTTTGATTATAAGAAAAGTCTTAAGCCGGGCGATGGTGGCGCACACCGTTAATTCCAGCACTCAGGAGGCAGAGGCAGGCAGATCTCTGTGAGTTTGAGACCAGGCTGGTCTACGGAGCTAGTTCCAGGACAGGCTCCAAAGCCACAGAGAAACCCTGTCTCAAAAACCAAAAAAAAAAAAAAAAACAAAAGAAAGAAAGAAAAGAAAATGAAAAGTCTTGCATTTTGTGGGAAGATCTGGATGATTCTGGGGTTCCTTGGACAAATGAGCAATGTCCTAGAGACTTCTTTCCTGATATAGAAAATCACAAAATTTCTTGGACAGATAAAGAACGTCGTTCATATGCCTTCTAATGTGGTGTTTACCCTAGAGTCACTTCTGTGCATACAGAAAACTTCTGCAATACTTTGTCTATTGTGGAATGTTCCTGAGGACCTGGTGTAGGTGGGGTAGGTCCCAGAGACTCTTGGGAAGATAGAGAATGTAACATAGAAGTTTGGAGATTATTGAATAACCTAGATGCTTTGAGAAAGCTGTGTATAGTTCTGATTTATTTTGGGAAGATAGAGAAAAGCTCCCAGTATGTTGGATTTTAGAACTGAAAAGCCAATGTGTCTTTGAGGCAGATAGAAATTTTTCTACAGGTCTTGAAGTAGACAGAGCAGTTTTAAACACCCCTTGGGCAGACAACTAGTCTTTTAATTTCCCGTTTGAAAATTAAGAATTTCCATCAGTTCCTGGGGAAAGGGATCATCATTGGCATATGGTAAAGATTCTGTTCTCCTCTGATTAAAGAAGGATTTCTATACCTCTTGGTAAGATGTAGGTGTTCCTGGAACACCCTGGGTAGAAATGAGGTCTGAGAGTCCATGAAACAGATGGAGACATTCCTAAATCAACTTTGTTAGGTGGAAAAAATCCTGGAGTCACAGGTAGCAAAGTTTCTACAGAATTTTTGGAGAGGCTGGAACAGATTTCAAAGTTTCTACCATCTTATTGCCATGCTGGCTATATCCCTGAGACACTGGGGTAGATGATGAGTATGCTAATAGTACTTTGTGCAGAAGTGATAAACTATGTTGTATATGTGAGGAATTTCTTGAGAGCCCTTGAGCTTATAGGATGTCCTAGAATACTTTTTGCTGATGTTGACAGATCTTCGTGTAAATACACAGGAACCTACAGTTTTTTTGAACACATTGAGAAGTTGCTTAAAAATGGAGGAGGGTCATCTTTCTATCTGTTTTTTCATTGGTTTAATAAAGAACTGCCTTTGACCTTTAATAGGAGATAAAATTAGGTGGGCAGAGAACACAGAACAGAATGCTGGGAGAAAGAAGCTGAATCAAGGAGTCACTGTGATTCTCTCACTCCAGGAAGACACAGGTTAAGATCTTTCCTGTTAAGCCAGCTCGTGGGCTACACCGATTATTAGAAATGGGTTAGGTCAATATGTAGGAGCTAGCCAAAAAGGGCTGAAACTGATGCCACTGGCAATATTTAAAAGAATACATTTTCCAAGTAATTACTTCATGTGGCTAGCAGGTTGGCGGACCACAGCCCAGCCCACTGCTCTTTTTACAACTGAGTGGCACCCAACGTGGGGTAAATCCACTTAAAAACCTGAAAGAGCTTTAAAAAGAGAGAGAGAGAAAGTTAATGACAAATTTTTTTTCCTTTTTATGGGTTGTGTGCCATGAAGAATTTGTACTGACTCAGTAGCAGGAAAAAACTGGCTGTTTGAAAAGGCTGGCTTTCTGGGCTGTGCCTCCATTGCAATCTCTGTCTGGCTCCTGAGGGAGACAGAGCTTTTGAATGTAGCTTTTGGAATAAAATGCTATGGCATGCTTGATGGCAATGTGGACTGCTGTGTGACTTGAACTGTGTGTGGCTCAGGGGCAACAAATGGCTCTGAGGCAGGAGTGAATCAGCTACACCATGCTGAACTGAGCTGGTCTCAAGCAAGAACTACCATAATTACTATGATAACAGTGCAGTTATACTTTAGACTGGGCAGGTTACATGCTGTACAGTATTAACTGTACAAGATACAACTTAAGTTTTTTAGATGTGCTTAACATTTTAAGACATGATCCTAGATAGTAAAAAAAAAATTACAGTTCACAATAAAACAGATTTTAGACATAAAAGGCCTCTATGGGTCACAATATTAGATGAATGTATGTAGGCTTGAGAGAAAGAAAAAAATAGAGAAATAAAGTAATGCCCTTAAAAAAAGAGGGAAAAAGTCTTTAAAGACACATAGGACATAGTTAAGAGATTAAAAGAAGTGACAAAAATAAACCACATAAAAATGAAAAAAAATATGCAGAAAGTCTGGATTATGTACATTGCATTTTCTTTAAAATTTTTGAATGTAAAGAAGCTAAATACAGAGAGACATTTCATTATATGGGCTGCCAAATAGAACCAGAAATGATATCATGAGGGTATAATTTCAAAATTTGGGTCTAAGGATATGATGCTTGATGTGGGAGTGTCATATATGAATCTGTTTATTTCATTGATAAAAATAAAGAAACTGCGTGGCCTGCACTAATAGGTTAAAACATAGGTGGGAGGAGTAAACAGAATATTATGCGACAGAAAGAGGAAGTGAGGTCAGAGAATCATCCAGCTCCGCTCAGAGAAGCCAGACGCTCCTGTCTAGCGGGCGGACAGGATGGCCCAGCTCTCTGAGGCATGCTCGCGATGAAGCTCCGACCGACCCAAGATGGACGTAGGCTAGAATCTCCCCGGTAAGCGCACCTTGGGGTGCTAACACAGAATATTAGAAATGGGTTAGACCAGGTGCGAGAGTTAGCCCGTAAGAGGCTAGAGCTAGTGGACCAAGCAGTGTTTAAATGAATATAGTTTGTGTGTTGTTATTTCGGGCATAAGCTAGCCAGGCGACCGGGGGTGTTTGGGACGCAACCCCAGCGCCCCAATTTCAACAGATGCTTTGGAGCAACTCTTCTTTTGTGTTCACAGAGGATGAAACCCTCTGGATTTCTTCTATTCCAATATGGTATGATAGAACTCGACCTCCAGAAAGGTTGCTGTAAACACCCTCAAAAAATTACTTCACCCAACTGTCAGCTGAGATAAGCCTGACACACAGGTGACACCAAAAATGTTCTGATTAACAGCAACCCCATTCAACAGCAAACAGTTTGGAGAAAAAAAAACTGCACCCATGTTCCCAAAATATTGTTTATAGATGTTCTGTTACATTTAAAGGGGAAAATGATATAGGTATAAATAATTTCCATTGGTATGTATTTTAAGTTCAATTTTGTTATATGTATGTGCAATCCTGATATTAGTTAAGGTATTGTGATTATGTAGTTCATTTAAAATGTAATCTATAATAGAAAATATAGGTTGCTAATGGATAATTATTGATAATACTAAAGCTCGTAGTCATATTAGTTAGATTTTCTAGATATATGAAGACATATTTCAATTAGATAGATATTCTTCATGTCTTTCAAAGATTGCAGAATATGGCATTTTAAATGTTTTAATAACTTAGAGCTTTTCTGAACAAGGAGACACATCTGCTCCTGGCAGCACCAGCTACTTCAAGAGGAAGATGGGCAACAAAGAGTATCCTTATGAAGCTTGATATCCGTTTGGGCAAGAAACTGCTCCTGCCTGGACTGATACATAAACTGGACATAATATCCCACTGAGAGAAGACTGCTAAACTTGCCTAAATGTGAGATGGTATTTCAGCATTCCTGCTTCATCAAAGTGTCTACAAGACATTCTGAAGGACAAAGCAGACAATGACTAAAGTGCCATTGAAATTTCCTGCTTCATTGAAATGTCTGCCAAAACTTTTTGGCCTGTAGGCCAAAGATGGATGCCCCAACGGTACATAGAAACTTTGGGTGATTTTCCAGGCAACGAAATGTCTCTGTCATTTCAAGAGTTTTGGACCTTGTTTTTGCTTAGGTAAAATGATATCCTTCTGAAGTCTTTGACAGAGTTAAAAATGGTTAGTTATAATTATAGTTTTTCTTAGTGATGACAAAGGATAAAATAGATATAAATACTGTAACTGTAATTCTTGCTTGATAACTGTTTTGTCATATGTAATCTTACTATGTTAAAGTTAAAGCCTTCCTCTTTGTTTAAACAAATAAAGTGGGAATGATGGAGGAGGGTCATCTTTCTGTCTGTTGTTTCATTGGTTAAATAAAGAAACTGCCTTGGCCCTTTAATAGGACAAAAAATTAAGTAGGCAGAGTAAACAGAACAGAATGCTGGGAGAAAGAAGCTAATTAAGGAGTTGCCATGATTCTCCCATTCCAGGCAGATGCACGTTAAAATCTTTCCTGGTAAGCCAGCTCGTGGGCTACACAAATTATTAGAAATTTGTTAGGTCAATATGTAAGAGCTAGCCAAAAAGAGGCTGAAACTAATGGGCCAGGCAATGTTTAAAAGAATATTGTTCCTAGGTAATTATCTCAGGTAAAGCTAGCCAGGTGGCAGGAAGCAAGTCAGCCCACTGCTCCTGTTACAACAGATTTAGTCCACTGGCAAAAGGAGTAAAGTCCCAGAGTCTTCTTAGGACATGATTCATATACTGAACTTCCTACAAGAGATGGAGAAGTTTCCAATGGCTCTCTTTTATGTGACATTGCCCATGATAACTATGTGTATTTTGGACTTTTCCTTGGATGTCTGCAGAATATAACAAAGGCCCCAGAGTTCCTTTTAAAGATGCTGATGGCCTCAGAGATGAGATACATTAACTTCGAGAGGCAGATGAGAAGAATTTAGAAAGGCTGGATCACCTGGGACATGTGATGAAATCTTCTAGGCATTTTATTAAATTGTAAAGTCTATCTAGGAGCTGAGATAGATGGAGAGTTTACCAGAGGCCTCTGACAGAAGACAAATGGCTGAGATTCATATGGACAGGTTGAGATGATTGTAGATTACCAGAAAAACAATGTAAAGGAAAAAGTTCTTCTTGAGGAAATGAAAAAAAATCACAGATTTCCCTGTGCACACAAAGAAATTTCCAGAGGTGATCCAAAATATAGAAAATGTTCAGGATACCCTGAAATCACAGGAATTTGGAACATTTGAAATTTGAGAATGAGGGCTAGATATTCCAGTACCTCAAGGAGAAGAAAAGATCCTAGTATGCTCTTTCCAGATTGGTAAGGATTCAGAAATCCTGGGAGCAGATAGATGATGATGTAGAGAATTGTGCACAGTCTGAGAAATTTTCTGAGGGTTTGGGATAAAGCAGAATGTTTTCTAGTTGCTTGATTAAACAGCAATATCACTATCTTTCTTTGTGCAGACACAGATAATTCCAAAGTCAATTGGGGAAATAAAGAAGGTTCCACAGGCTCTTCTGCACCATATCACTCACAAAGAACTCTGACTACATTGCAAAAATTTTATCAAAATCTGCCTATTTTGAACAAACATCAGAGTTTCTGTCCTTGATGAAAAAGTCATAAAATATGTTTTACAGATATCACATTTCGAATTGTGCCTTTGGTAGCTAAGAGAATTGCCACAGTGCTCTGGTAAGCAGCAGAATTTTATAAGAGTCCCTTGTGCAGATTTAGACATTTTCAGAGTTCCTTGTGATAGTGGGCATATTCCCACAATCATTTCATCAGAACAAGAATTGCTGGAGTTGTTTATCTTGATGACGAAATACCAAGATGCCCTGGTATGGATGGAATGTTCCCTAGGCAAAGCATTTTTATGTGACACTGGAACTGCTTTGAAAATTGTTGAAAGTTGTAGAATCTCTTCAGCAAATTATGATAAATTCACCATTTCCTCAGATGAAATAACATGTTCCAGAGGCCTATTGACAGGTTTCAAAGCTCTTATATTCCTTTGGCCAGAAGGGAAAAAATTCTGAGATCCGTTGGTAGAAGTAAAAAATCATCTAGGTACTAAGTTGATTACCAAGCTTTTATTATTATTCTGCTTGTAGCAGACTGGGAAATTTCCATACTCTCTCTCATACCTAAAAATGCCCCAAGGTATTCTGGGAATATTGCTGTTGTCTCAAAATTTTTGAAGAATATATTGAATGTTTTGTAAACCCTTGCATAAAGGACAAAGAACTAGGGCAGGCAAAGTTACCTCTTTAGCTGTGAAGAATACTTTAGGCAGTTTCAAAAATAGCAAAGTTCCCAAAGACCATGGATTAAATAGAGGATTTTCCTGAGCACCTAGAGAAATGATAAATGTTCTATGTACTCTAGTGAAGACAAAAATTCCTGAGGTTTTTGGCTAGATTTGGTTGTTATGTAGTCTTTGTAATCCTTGTAGTATGTTGGATAGATGAAGAAAAAAATTTTAGACTATATGGAAGAAATTAGATGTTTCCAAGCCCTATTAGAAGGTGCCAGAGTCCCTAAAATTTGTTGTGTTGATATAGATAGATTTAGAGAACCTTGTTCAGATAGTGAAGATCCTAGATTTATGTGCAGATGCCCAAAATTCTACGGTTCTTTGTGTAGGCAAAGAAATTACCAGCAGCCTTTGAGCAGGTGGAGAATCACTGAGTTCCTTATGGGCACATTGATTAGTCTCTAACTTTAAAGGTGGTTGTTTTTCTGTGCTCTGTGTCTTTGGGGGCTTTATCAAAGGGTTTTGCATAAGGAAAATCTTTTTCAGGTATTTGAGTAGTAGGTGAAGTTTTCAGCAACACCTGCCTTAAGGTGTTCACTTCCAGTTTCTTGTGAAGATGGCCAAAGTTTATCATCTCTTTTCAAAGATGGAGAAGGAGGTTCACTGGGCTACCAGCTGTCCCTGTTTAGGTGCTGAAAGAGATCCATCTGGACGGGTGAGTGTTTGCTATCTAGGGGCAGATTGTCCCAGAAGAGTGCACAAACTCTATCACCCAGCTCCTTGTGCAGGTTGTTTTTCTACACACAACACCCCCCCAACCCGGCTTGTTATGCAAGGTCCTTCTCATGAACCGGTTTTTGCACTTACACTAAGGCTACCCAACCAGAGAGGTTAATGCCTGCCTACCGGGCAGGCCACAAGGACCCCCAAAGGAGCTCAGGGACAATCAGTTTGGCGGCTGGGACTCCTGTGCTCTACTGGACACCGCCATGATCCCCAAGTTTGCCCTTTTTTCTGTGGCCCATTTGATTACCAAGCATCCATATTTTGGTGCTGTGAAGTTTCATCTGGACGGGAATGGTTTCTGCTTCTACACTGAGTAGATACACCCAGAGAGTCAGTCACAGCAAAGTCTGGACCAAGACACCAGGCCTTTCCTGGCTCCATTTAAAGGAAGAGATGGGAAGGTGCCAATGCAAGAGTTCCTCCAACAATCTGAAAGGCAACATGACATCACCAGAAACCAGGGATCCCGAAATAAGAAGAATTGTACACCTTACTCCAGAAGAATTAGAAGAAATCGACTCAAAAGTGAATTATTTGAAAATAATAGAAGACCTTAAACAGGAGGTGAAAAACTGCCATAAACAATTAGAGATTACAAACAAAAAGGTAGAGGAAATGAATAAATCGCTCAAAGATACCCAAGAAAACCAAGAGAAACAAGAAAGAGCAATCAAAGAGGTAAGGGAAGTGGTTCAAGACATGAAGAATGAAATGGAAGTAATGAAGAAAACACAAACTGAGGGAAGAATGGAAATGGAAAATCTGGGTAAACAAACCGGAACTACAGAGACAAGTACTACCAACAGATTACAAGAGATAGAAGAAAGAATGTCAGTCACTGAAGATAACATAGAGAACATTAACACACTGATCAAAGAAAACAGCAAAACCAACCAAATCTCATTCCAAAACTTTCTGGAAATCTGGGACACAATTAAAAGACCAAACCTAAGAATTAAACACGTAGAGGAGGAGAAGAAGTACAGCTGAACAGTCCAGAAAATATATTTAATAAAATTATAAGACAAAACTTTGCCAACCTAAAGAAAGATATTCCATTGAATGCTAAAGAAGCATACAGAACACTGAATAGGGTGGCTCAAAAAAAATCTTTTTGCTATATAATAATCAAAACACAAAACATAAAGAATAAAGAAAGAATATTAATATCTGCAAAGAAATAAGGCCAATTTACTTATAAAGGTAACCTATCAGACTTACACCAGACTTCTCTATGGAAAGCATGATAGCCAGAAGGTCCTGGATAAATGTACTGCAAAAACTAAGAGACCATGGATGCTAGACCAGACTACTATACCCATCCCATCTTTCATTCTCTATAAATGGAGAAAACAATATTTTCCAGGATAAAAACAATTTTAAACAAACGTAGGCACAAATCCAGCATTACACAAAGTAATAGAAGGAAAATCACACCACAAGGAGTCCAACATTGCCCACAAAAACTCAGACATCTAATGACCCTTCCCCAGCACAACTCGAAGAAGAGAAAATCACAAACGCTACTACAAAAAGTAACAGGAGTTATCAACCACTGGTCATTAATATCACTGGACTCAACTCACGTATAAAGAGGCACAGGCTAAGAGATTGGATATGAAAACAGGATCCAGCATTCTGCTGTTTACAAGAAAAACACCTCAACCACAAAGACAGACATCTATTCAGAGTAGAGGACTGGGAATAGGTTTATCAACCATATGGACCTAAGACAGAAGCAAGTGTGGCCATACTAATTTCTAACAAAGTTGACTTCAAAATTAAATCAACCAGAAGAGATGGAGGAGGACATTTTTTACTCATAACAGGAACAATTCATCAGGACAAAGTCTCAATCCTGAATATCTATGCCCCCTAATATAAAAGCACCCAATTATGTAAAAGAAACATTACTAAAACTCAAGGCAGTCACGAAAACACACACTATCAGTAGGAGATTTCAGCTCTCCTCTCTCACCAAGGAACTGGTAAATCAGAGAGAATCCTAACAGAGAAATAAGAGGATTAAGGGAGGTAATGAATCAAATGGACTTAACAGATATCTATATATCATTCCACCCAAATTGGAAAGAATATACCTTCTTCTCTGCAGCTCATTGAACCTTCTCAAAAGTTGACCACATACTCAGTAACAAAGCAAACTTACACAGTTACAAAAAAGTATTAGTAACCACCTGTATCTTATTGGATCTCCATGGATTAAAGTTAGAATCCAACCAAAATGCTACCCCAAGAAATCCTACGAACTCATGGAAACTGGACAGTCCACTACTGAACCACACCTGAATCAAGGAAGAAATAAGGAAAGAAATTAAAGTCTTTCTGGAAATCAATGAAAATAAAGACTCAACATACTCAAACCTATTGGACAATTTGAAAACAGTGCTAAGAGGAAAGTTCATAGCACTTAGTGCCCACTTAAAGAAAACAGAGAAAGCACACATTGGACACTTTACTGCCCAGCTAAAAGCTCTACAAAAAAAGAAGCAGACTCACCTAGGAGGAGTAGAAGACAGGAAATAATCAAACTAAGGGCTGAAATCATCAATATAGAAGCACAGAAATCAATCCAAAGAATCAATGAAACAAAAAGCTTGTTCTTGGAGAAAATCAACATGATTAATAAACCCCTATCCAAACTAATCAAACGACTGAGAGAGAATACACAAATTAACAAGATCAGTTAAGAAAATGGAGACATAACCACAGACACAGAGGAAAATCATTAGGTCTTACTAGAAAAGCCTATATGCCACAAAATTGGAAAATATTAAAAAGCAGATACTTTTTTTCGATAACTTCCATATACCAAAGTTAGACCAGGACCAGGAGAACAATCTAAATAGACCTGTTAGTCACAAACAATTAGAAGTTGTTATAAAAAACTTCCCTACCAAAAAAAGCCCAGGCACAGATGGTTTCAATGCAGAATTCTACCAGAACTTTAAGGAAGACCTAATACATATACTCCTTAATGTATTTTACAATGTAGAAACAGAAAAGTCACTGCCAATTTCCTTTTATGAAGCTAGAGATACCCTGATACCAAAATCATACAAAGACTCAAACAAGAAAGAGAATTACAGACCAATCTCACTCATGAACATCGACACAAAAATCATCAATAAAATACTGGGAATCCAAATTCAAGAACACATTAGAAATATTATCTATTATTATCACATAGGCTTTTTTCCAGGGATGCAAGGCTGGTTCAACATACGCAAATCTATTAATGTAATCCATCATATAAAATAACTGAATGAAAAAAATATAATCATTTCATTAGATGCTGAAAAAATATTTGACATAATTAAACATCCTATTCTGATAAAGGTCTTAGAGAGATTAGGGATACAAGAGACATACCTAACTATAATAAAAGCCATTTAGAGTAAGCCAACAGCTAACATCCAATTAAATGGATAGAAACTCAATGCCATCCCATTAAAATCAGAAACATGAAAAGGCTGTCCACTCTCTCCATGCATCTTCAATCTTTTGCTCAAAGTTCTAGTAATAGCAATAAGACAACAAACATAAGAGGATCCAAGGGATTTGAATTAGAAATGAAGTAGTTAAACTTTCATTATTTGCAGATGATATGATAGTGTACATGAGCCAGCCTAAAAACTCCAGCAAAGAACTCCTACCGCTGATAAACACCTTTAGTAGCATGGCAGGATACAAGACCAATTCCAAAAATCAGATGTCATCCTATACACAAAGAATAAGGAAGCAGAGAGGGAAATTAGAGAAGCATCACCTTTCACAATAGGAAAAAATAGCATAAAAAATCATGGGTAACTATAACCAAGAATATAAAGGATCTCATTGACAAGAACATTAAGTCCTTGAAGAAAGAATTTGAGGAGGATACCAGAAAATGGAAGGATCACCATTCCTCTTTGATTAGGAGGATCAATATAGTAAAAATGGCAATTCTACCAAGGGTAATTTATAGACTCAATGCTATCCCCATTAAAATCACATCAAAATTCTTCGCAGACCTTGAGAAGACATTAATCAACTTTATATAAAAAAAACCAGGAGAATCAAAACAATCTTTTACAATAAAGGAACTACTGGAGGAATTACAATCCCTGACTTCAAACTCTATTACAGTGCTTTAGTAATGAAAACAGCTTGGTATTGGCAAAACAGAGAAGTTGGTCAATTGAATAGAGTAGAAGACAAGGACTTTATCCCACTAACCTATGAACACCTGATTTTTGATAAAGGAGCTAAAATTATTCAATGAAAGAAAGAAAGCATCTTCAACAAATGGTGCTTGCAGATATGGTTTTCAACATGTATAAGAATGAAAAGAGATCCACCTCTATCGCCATGCACAAAAATCAAGTCAAAATGAATTGAAGACCTCATTATTAGGCAGAACACACTGAACCTGATAGAAGAGAAAGCAGGAAGTACTGTACAACATGTTGGAACAGAAGATCTCTTCCTTGGCAAATCCCCAGCAGCACAGACATTAAGGACAACATTGAATTCCTGACAACTCCTGAAACTGAGAAGCTTCTGTAAAGCAAATGACATGGTCACTAAGACAAAAATGCAACCCACTTAGTGTTTGATGATCTTTTTTTTCTTTTTTTATTGGGAAAAAAAAGAAATTTCTGCCTACTCCCCGCCTCCCACCTCCCTCCCACTCCTCCCTCTCCTACCCCCTCCCCCCCACTCCTCCCCCCTCCCTCTCCAGCCCGAAGAGCAGTCAGGGCTCCCTGCCCTGTGGAAAGTCCAAAGTCCTCCCCCCCCACTCCCAGTGCAGGGAGGTGAACATCCAAACTGGGTAGGCTCCCACAAAGCCAGAGCATGAAGTAGGATCAAAACCCGGTGCCATTGTCCTTGGCTTCTCAGCAGCCCTCATTGTCCGCCAAATTCAGAGAGTCCGGTTTTATCCCATGCTTTTTCAATCAGAGTCCAGCTGGCCTTGGTGAGCTCCCAAAGAATCAGCCCCACTGTCTCCACGGGTGGGCACACCCCTTGTGGTCCTGACTTCTTTGCTCATATTCTCCCTCCTTCTGCTCTTCTTTGGGACTTTGGGTGCTCAGTCCAGTGCTCCAGTGTGGGTCTCTGTCTCTATCTCCATCCATCGCCAGATGAAGTTTCTATGGTGATATGCAAGATATTCATCAGTATGGCTATAGGATAGGGTCATTTCAGGTTCCCTATCCTCAGCTGCACCAGGAACTAACTGGGGACATCGCCGTGGGCACCTGGGAGCCCCTTTAGATCCAAGTCTCTTGCCAACCCTAAGATGGCTCCCTTAATTAAGATGTGTGCTTCTCTGCTCCCCTAACCAAACTTCCTTTATCCCAATCATCCCGTTTCCCCAAGTTCCCCCCAACCTCCCCTTCTCACATTTCTCTCCCCTTCTCCCCTTACCCCCTCCCACCGCGCCCCCAAATTCCCAAATTTTTGCCCGGCAAACTGGTCTACTTCCCTTAACCAGGAGGATAGCTATATGCTTTTCTTTGGGTTCACCTTCTTATTTAGTTTCTTTAGAATATCAAATTATAGACTCACTGTCCTTTATTTATCTCTAGAAACCAATTATGAGTGAGTACATCCCATGTTCATCCTTTTGGGTCTGGGTTACCTCACTCAGAATAGTGTTTTCTATTTCCATTCATTTGCATGCAAAATTCGCGAAGTCATTGTTTTTTACAGCTGAGTAGTATTCTAATGTATATATATTCCATACTTTCTTCATCCACTCTTCCATTGAAGGGCATCTAGGTTGTTTCCAGGTTCTGGCTATTACAAATAATGCTACTATGAACATAGTTGAACAAATGTCTTTGTCATATGATCGGGCATCTCGTGGGTATATTCCCAAGAGTGGCATTGCTGGGTCCATGGGTATGTTGATCCCAAATTTCCTGAGAAACCACCACACTGCTTTCCAAAGTGGTTGCACTAGTTTGCATTCCCACCAGCAATGGAGGAGGGTACCCATTTCTCCACAGCCTCTCCAGCAAAGGCTATCATTAGTGTTTTTGATTTTAGCCATTCTGACAGGTGTAAGGTGATATCTCAATGTTGTTTTTTTTATTTTTTTTTATTTTTTTTATTGGAAAAAAAGAGAAATTTCAGCCTCCTCCCCCACCTCCCATTTCCCTCCCACTCCTCCCTCTCCTCCTCCCCTCCCCCCAACTCCTCCCCCCTCCCTCTCCAGCCTGAAGAGCCGTCAGGGTTCCCTGCCCTGTGGAAAGTCCAAAGTCCTCCCCCCTCATCCTGGTCTAGGAAGGTGAACATCCAAACTGAGTAGGCTCCCACAAAGGCAGAACATGAAGCAGGATCAAAACCCGATGCCATGGTCCTTGGCTTCTCAGCAGCCCTTATTGTCCGCCAAATTTAGAGAGTCCGGTTTTATCCCATGCTTTTTCAGTCACAGTCCAGCTGGCCTTGGTGAGCTCCAAAAGAATCAGCCCCACTGTCTCCATGGGTGGGCACACCCCTTGTGATCCTGACTTCTTTGCTCATATTCTCTCTCCTTCTGCTCCTCATTGGGACATTGGGAGCTCAGTCCAGTGTTCCAGTGTGGGTTTCTGTCTCTATCTCCATCCATCGCCAGAAGAAGTTTCTTTATTTAGTTCTAGAAACAAATTATGAGTGAGTACATCCCATGTTCATCCTTTTGGGTCTGGGTTACCTCACTCAGGATAGTGTATTCTATTTCCATCCATTTGCATGCAAAATTCACGAAGTCATTGTTTTTTACCGCTGAGTAGTATTCTAATGTGTATATATTCCATACTTTCTTCATCCATTCTTCCATTGAAGGGCATCTAGGTTGTTTCCAGGTTCTGGCTATTACAAATAATGCTGCTATGAACATAGTTGAACAAATGTCCTTGTCATATGATCGGGCATCTCGTGGGTATATTGCCAAGAGTGGCATTGCTGGGTCCATGGGTAGGTTGATCCCAAATTTCCTGAGAAACCGCCACACTGCTTTCCAAAGTGGTTGCACAAGTTTGCATTCCCACCAGCAATGGATGAGGCTACCCCTTTCTCCAAAGCCTCTCTAGCAAAGGCTATCATTAGTGTTTTTGATTTTAGCCATTCTGACAGGTGTAAGGTGATATCTCAATGTTGTTTTGATTTGCATTTCCCTGATCGCTAAGGAGGCTGAGCATGACCTTAAGTGCCTTTTGGACATTTGAAATTCTTCTGTTGAGAATTCTCTCTTCAGATCAGTGCCCCATTTTTTAATTGGGTTAATTAGCATTTTAAAATCTAGTTTCTTGGGGCTGGAGAGATGGCTCAGCGGTTAAGAGCATTGCCTGCTCTTCCAAAGGTCCTGAGTTCAATTCCCGGCAACCACATGGTGGCTCACAACCATCTGTAATGAGGTCTGGTGCCCTCTTCTGGCCTGCAGGCATACATGTAGAAAGAATATTGTATACATAATAAATAAATAAATAAATATTAAAAAAAAAATCTAGTTTCTTGAGTTCTTAATATATTTTGCAGAACAGACCTTTGTCTGTTGCAGGGTTGGTGAAGATCTTCTCCCAGTCAGTGGGTTGCCTTTTTGTCTTAGTGACAGTGTCTTTTGCTTTACAGAAGCTTCTCAGTTTCAGTAGGTCCCATTTATTCAATGTTGCCCTTAATGACTGTGCTGCTGGGGTTATACTTAGGAAGCGATCGCCTGTACCCATCTGTTGTAGTGTACTTCCCACTTTCTCTTCTATCAGGTTCAGTGTGTTCAGATTGATATTGAGGTCTTTGATCCATTTGGACTTGAGTTTTGTGCATGGTGATAGGTATGGGTCTGTTTTCATTCTTCTACAGGTTGACATCCAGTTGTGCCAGCACCATTTGTTGAAGATGATTTCTTTCTTCCATTGTATACTTTTAGCACCTTTATCGAAAATGAGGTGTTCATAGGCTTGTGGGTTAAGATCCGGGTCTTCTACACGATTTCATTGGTCACCTTCTCTATTTTTATGCCAATACCACACTGTTTTCATTACTGTAGCTCTGTAATAGAGTTTAAAGTCAGGGATGGTAATGCCTCCAGAAGTACCTTTATTGTATAAGATTGTTTTGGCTATCCGGGGGTTTTTTGTTATTCCATATAAAGTTGATTATTGTCTTTTCAAGATCAGTGAAGAATTTTAAAGGGATTTGATGGGGATTGCATTGAATCTATAAATTGCCTTTGGTAGGATTGCCATTTTTACTATGTTGATCCTCCCAATCCAAGCAAGGGAGAGCCTTCCATTTTCTGGTATCCTCTTCAATTTCTTTCTTCAATGCCTTAAAGTTCTTGTCAAATAGATCCTTCACTTCTTTGGTTAGAGTTACCCCGAGATATTTTATGCTGTTTGTGGCTATCGTGAATGGTGATGCTTCTCTGATTTCCCTCTCTGCTTCCATATCCTTTGTGTATAGGAGGGCGACTGATTTTTTGGAGTTGATCTTGTATCTGGCCACATTAGTAAAGGTGTTTGTCAGCTGTAGAAGTTCTTTGGTGGAGTTTTTGGGGTCGCTTATGTACACTATCATATCATCTAAAAATAACGAAAGTTTAACTTCTTCCTTTCCAATTCGAATCCCCTTGATCCCTTTATGTTGTCTTATTGCTATTGCTAAAACTTCAAGCACTATATTGAAGAGGTATGGAGAGAGTGGACAGCCTTGTCGTGTTCCTGATTTAAGTGGGATGGCTTTGAGTTTCTCTCCATTTAGTTTGATGTTAGCTCTTTGTTTGCTGTAAATAGCTTTTATTATATTTAGGAATGACCCTTGTATCCCTAATCTCTCCAAGACTTTTATCATTAAGGGATGTTGAATTTTGTCAAAAGATTTTTCAGCATCTAATGAAATGATCATATGGTTTTTTTTTTCAGTTTATTTATATGATGGATTACATTGATAGATTTTCGTATGTTGAACCAGCCTTGCATCTCTGGTATAAAGCCTACTTGATCATAATGGATAATGTTTCTAATGTATTCTTGGATACGGTTCGCCAGTATTTTGTTGAGGATTTTTGCGTCGATGTTCATGAGTGAGATTGGCCTGTAATTCTCTTTCTTGGTTGAGTCTTTGTGTGGTTTTGGTATCAGAGTGATGGTAGCTTCATAAAAGGAATTTGGCAATGACTCTTCTGTTTCTATATTGTGAAATACCTTAAGGAGTATAGGTATTAGGTCTTCTTGGAAATTCTGGTAGAATTCCGCATTGAAACCGTCTGGTCCTGGGCTTTTTTTGGTAGGGAGGTTTTTTGATAACAGCTTCTAATTCTTCGCGACTGACAGGTCTATTTAGATTGTTCACCTGGTCCTGATTTAACTTTGGTATATGGTATTTATCTAAAAAAAGTGTCCATTTCTTTTACATTTTCCAGTTTTGTGGCATACAGGCTTTTGTAATAAGATCTAATGATTCTCTGAATTTCCTCTATGTCTGTGGTTATGTCCCCCTCTTCATTTCTGATCTTATTAATTTGCAAATTCACTCTCTGCCATTTGATTAGTTTGGATAGGGGTTTATCAATTTTGTTGATTTTTTCCAGGAACCAGCTTTTTGTTTCATTGATTCTTTGGATTGTTTTCTGTGTTTCTATTTTGTTGATTTCAGCCCTCAGTTTGACTATTTCCAGTCTTCTACTCCTCCTAGGTGAGTCTGCTTCTTTTTTTCTAGAGCTTTCAGATGGGCTGTTAAGTCTCCAATGTATGCTTTCTCTGTTTTCTTTAAGTGGGCACTAAGGGCTATGAACTTTCCCCTTAGGACTGCTTTCAAAGTGTCCCATAAGTTTGAGTATGTTGATTCTTTATTTTCATTGAATTCAAGGAAGACTTTAATTCCTTTCTTTATTTCTTCTTTGATCCAGTTGTGGGTCAATAGTTGACTATTCAGTTTCCATGAGTTTGTAGTCTTTCTGGGGGTAGCATTGTTGTTGAATTCTAACTTTAGTTTGTGGTGATCTGATAAGACACAGTTGGTTATGGATATTTTTTTGTACCTGTGGAAGTTTGCTTTGTTACCGAGGATGTGGTCAATTTTCGAGAAGGTTCCATGAGCTGCAGAGAAGAAGGTATATTCTTTCCTATTTGGGTGGAATGTTCTATAGATGTCTGTTAAGTCCATTTGATTCAATACCTCCGTTAATTCTCTTATTTCTCTGTTAGGTTTCTCTCTGATTGACCTGTCCATTGGTGAAAGAGGAGTGTTGGGATCTCCTGCTATTAGTGTGTGCGGTTTGATGGCAGCCTTGAGTTTTAGTAGTGTTTCTTTTACATATGTGGGTGCTTTTATATTAGGGGCATAGATATTCAGGATTGACCTCATCCTGATCAATTGTTCCTGTTATGAGTATAAAATATCCCTCTCCATCTCTTCTGATTGATTTAAGTTTGAAGTCAACTTTGTTAGAAATTAGTATGGCCACACCTGCTTGTTTCTTAGGTCCATTTGCTTGATAAACATTTTCCCATCCCTTTACTCTAAGTAGGTGCCTGTCTTTGTGGTTGAGGTTTGTTTCTTGTAAACAGCAGAATGTTGGATCCTGTTTGCGTATCCAATCTCTTAGCCTGTGCCTTTTTATAGGTGAGTTGAGTCCATTGACATTAAGGGATATTAATGACCAGTGGTTGCTAACTCCAGTCACTTTTTTAGTCATAGAGTTTGAGTGTTTGCCTTCTTTTAGTTGTGCTGGTGAAGGGTGTCTAGTTGTTTGAGTTATTGTGGTAATTGCTGGTCTCCTTTGTTTGTGATTTTCCCTCTATTACTTTCTGTAAGGCTGGATTTGTGGCTTCATATTGTTTTAATTTGTTTTTATCCTGGAAAATTTTATTTTCTCCATTTATAGTGAATGAAAGCTTGGCTGTGTATAGTAGTCTGGGCTTGCACCCATGTTCTCTTAGCTTCTGCAGTATATCTATCCAGGACCTTCTGGCTTTCATGGTTTCCATAGAGTAGCCAAGTGTAAGTCTGATAGGTTTACCTTTATAAGTAACTTGACATTTTTCCTTTGGTCTTTTTATTGTGTCCCATATTTCCTGAATGTTTTGTGATGAGAATTTGTTGGTTTTGCTGTTTTCTTTGATCAGTGTGTTAATTTTCTCTATGGAATCTTCAGTGTCTGACATTCTTTCTTCTAACTCTTGTAATCTGTTGGTAGTACTTGTCTCTGTAGTTCCTGTTCGTTTACCCAGATTTTCCATCTCCAACCTTCCCTCGGTTTGAGTTTTCTTCATTACTTCCATTTCATTCTTCAGGTCTTGAACCATTTCCCTTACCTGTATGATTGCATTTTCTTGTTTCTCTTGGTTTTCTTGGGTATCTTTGAGCGATTTATTCATTTTCTCTACCTTTTTTGTTTGTAATCTCTAATTGTTTATGGCAGTTTTTCACCTCCTGTTTAAGGTCTTCTATTATTTTCAAATAATTCACTTTTGAGTCGATTTCTTCTTCTTCTTCTGGAGTAGGGTGTACAATTCTTCTTGTTTCGGGATCCCTGGTTTCTGGTGATGTCGTGTTGCCTTTCAGGTTGTTGGAGGAATTCTTGCCTTGGCGCCTTCCCATCTCCTCCTTCAAATGAAACCAACAGAGGCCTGGTGTCTTGGTCCTGTCTTTGCTGTGCCTGAGTCTCTGGGTGTATCTCTTCAGTGTAGAAGCAGGGACTGTCCCCAGCGAGGTCCCTCCTTGCACCCAGATCCGATCTCCCCACTGCCTGGGCTTCCCACGAACAAAGGGCCAGGCCTGCTTGGTGCAGGCCGGCCACCTAGACAAAGGAGCCACCACCCTCCCGAATACCCTCCACTTCGGACCCTGTCCCAGTGCCCAAACAGGCTGAGCTGGGGGCTGTTGTGTGGTTCAAAGAGGGGATGGGGGTCAGAGGTAGTGGGGGAGGGCCTTGGATGCAAGCTGGGTGGGACAGGAATGGAGAAGAGGTATCAAGCAGTACTGCCCCTCCAGACTGACCAGGAAGTGCAGGAGGGGTGGGGAACGTCTGAGCTCCCTGTCCCGGGCTGCCTCCAGGGCCAGAAACTCACTCACCCCAGCGATGTCCCTCCTGGCACCCGGATCCGATCTCCCCGCTGCCTGGGCGTCCCACGAACAAATGGCCGGGCCTGCTTGGTGCAGGCCAGCCACCTAGACAAAGGAGCCACCACCCTCCCGAATGCCCTCCTCAATGTTGTTTTGATTTGCATTTCCCTGATCACTAAGGAGGCTGAGCATGACCTTAAGTGCCTTTTGGCCATTTGAACTTCTTCTGTTGAGAATTCTCTCTTCAGATCAGTGCCCCATTTTTTAATTGGGTTAATTAGCATTTTAAAGTCTAGTTTCTTGAGTTCTTTTCATATTTTAGATATCAGACCTTTGTCTGTTGTGGGGTTGGTGAAGATCTTCTCCCAGTCAGTGGGTTGCCTTTTTGTCTTAGTGACGGTGTCTTTTTCTTTACAGAACCTTCTCAGTTTCAGTAGGTCCCATTTATTCAATGTTGCCCTTAATGACTGTGCTGCTTGGGTTATACCAAGCAAGCGATCGCCTGTGCCCATCTGTTGTAGGGTGCTTCCCACTTTCTCTTCTATCAGGTTCAGTGTGTTCAGATTGATATTGAGGTCTTTGATCCATTTGGACTTGAGTTTTTTGCATGGTGATAGATATGGGTCTATTTTCATTCTTCTACAGGTTGACATCCAGTTGTGCCAGCACCATTCGTTGAAGATGCTTTCTTTCTTCCATTGTAATCTTTTTGCAACTTTATCGAAAATGAGGTGTTCATAGGTTTTTGGGTTAAAATCCGGGTCTTCTATACAATTCCATTGGTCGACTTCTCTATTTTTATGCCAATACCACCCTGTTTTCATTACTGTAGCTCTGTAATAGAGTTTAAAGTCAGGGATGGTAATGCCTCCAGAAGTTGCTTTATTGTATAAGATTGTTTTGCCTATCCTGGGTTTTTGTTATTCCATATAAAGTTGATTATTGTCCTTTCAAGATCAGTGAAGGATTTTGATGGGGGTTGCATTGTATCTATAAATTGCCTTTGGCAGGATTGCCATTTTTACTATGTTGATCCTCCCAATCCACGAGCAAGGGAGATCCTTCCATTTTCTGGTATCCTCTTCAATTTCTTTCTTCAATGCCTTAAAGTTCTTGTCAAATAGATCCTTCACTTCTTTGGTTAGAGTTACCCCGAGATATTTTATGCTGTTTGTGGCTATCGTGAAAGGTGATGCTTCTCTGATTTCCCTCTCCGCTTCCATATCCTTTGTGTATAGGAGGGCGACTGATTTTTTGGAGTTGATCTTGTATCTGGCCACATTACTAAAGGTGTTTATCAGCTGTAGAAGTTCTTTGGTGGAGTTTTTGGGGTCGCTTATGTACACTATCATATCATCTAAAATAACGAAAGTTTAACTTCTTCCTTTCCAATTCGAATCCCCTTGATCCCCTTATGTTGTCTTATTGCTATTGCTAAAACTTCAAGCACTATATTGAAGAGGTATGGAGAGAGTGGACAGCCTTGTCGTGTTCCTGATTTAAGTGGGATGGCTTTGAGTTTCTCTCCATTTAGTTTGATGTTAGCTCTTTGTTTGCTGTAAATAGCTTTTATTATATTTAGGTATGACCCTTGTATCCCTAATCTCTCCAAGTCTTTTATCATTAAGGGATGTTGAATTTTGTCAAAAGATTTTTCAGCATCTAATGAAATGATCATATGGTTTTTTTTCTTTCAGTTTATTTATATGATGGATTACATTGATAGATTTTCGTATGTTGAACCAGACTGGCATCTCTGGGATGAAGCCTACTTGATCATAATGGATAATTTTTCTAATGTATTCTTGGATATGGTTTGCCAATATTTTGCTGATGATTTTTGCGTCAATGTTCATGAGTGAGATTGGCCTGTAATTCTCTTTCTTGGTTGAGTCTTTGTGTGGTTTTGGTATCAGAGTGACTGTAGCTTCATAGAAGGAATTTGGAAATGAATCTTCTGTTTCTATATTGTGAAATACCTTAAGGAGTATAGGTATTAGATCTTCTTGGAAATTCTGGTAGAATTCCGCATTGAAACCGTCTGGTCCTGGGCTTTTTTTGGTAGGGAGGTTTTTGATAACAGCTTCTAATTCTTCGCGACTGACAGGTCTATTTAGATTGTTCATCTGGTCCTGATTTAACTTTGGTATATGGTATTTATCTAAAAAAGTGTCCATTTCTTTTACGTTTCCCAGTTTTGTGGCATACAGGCTTTTGTAGTAAGATCTAATGATTCTCTGAATTTCCTCTATGTCTGTGGTTATGTCCCCGTTTTTATTTCTGATCTTATTAATTTGCAAATTCTCTCTCTGCCATTTGATTAGTTTGGATAGGTGTTTATCAATTTTGTTTATTTTTTCCAGGAACCAGCTTTTTCTTTCATTAATTCTTTGGATTGTTTTCTATGTTTCTATTTTGTTGATTTCAGCCCTCAGTTTGACTATTTCCAGTCTTCTACTCCTCTTAGGTGAGTCTGCTTCTTTTTTTTCTAGAGCTTTCAGATGGGCTGTTGAGTCTCCAATGTATGCTTTCTCTGTTTTCTTTAAGTGGGCACTAAGGGCTATGAGCTTTCCCCTTAGCACTGCTTTCAAAGTGTCCCATAAGTTTGAGTATGTTGATTCTTTATTTTCATTGAATTCAAGGAAGACTTTAATTTCTTTCTTCATTTCTTCTCTGATCCAGGTGTGCGTCAATAGTTGACTGTTCAGGTTCCATGAATTTGTAGGCTTTCTAGGGGTAGCATTGTTGTTGAATTCTAACTTTAGTCCATGGTGATCTGATAAGACACAGTTGGTTATGGATATTTTTTTGTACCTGTGATTTTTTTTTGCAACTGTGGAAGTTTGCTTTGTTACCGAGGATGTGGTCAATTTTTGAGAAGGTTCCATGAGCTGCAGAGAAGAAGGTATATTCTTTCCTATTTGGGTGGAATGTTCTATAGATGTCTGTTAAGTCCATTTGATTCAATACCTCCATTAATTCTCTTATTTCTCTATTAGGTTTCTCTCTGATTGACCTGTCCATTGGTGAAAGAGGAGTGTTGAAATGTCCTACTATTAGTGTGTGCGGTTTGATGGCAGACTTGAGTTTTAGTAATGTTTCATTTTCGTACGTTGGTGCCTTTATATTAGGGGCATAGATATTCAGGATTGAGACTTCATCCTGATGAATTGTTCCTGTTATGAGTATAAAATGTCCCCCTCCATCTCTTCTGATTGATTTAAGTTTGAAGTCAACTTTGTTAGAAATTAGTAAGGCCACACCTGCTTGTTTCTTAGGTCTATTTGCTTGATAAACCTTTTCCCATTCCTGTACTCTAAGTAGGTGCCTGTCTTTGTGGCTGAGGTGTGTTTATTGTAAGCAGCAGAATGTTGTATCATGTTTGCGTATCCAATCTCTTAGACTGTGCTTTTTTATAGTTGAGTTGAGTCCATTGACATTAAGGGATATTAATGACCCGTGGTTCTTAACTCCGGTCACTTTTTTAGTCATAGAGTTTGTGTGTTTGCCTTCTTTTAGTTGTGCTGGTGAAGGGTCTCTAGATGTTTGAGTTATTCTGGTCATTGTTGGACTCCTTCGTTTGTGGTTTCCTTCAATTACTTTCTGTAAGGCTGGATTTGTGGCTACGTATTGTTTAAATTTGTTTTTATCCTGGAAAATTTTGTTTTCTCCATTTATAGTGAACGATAGCTTGGCTGGGTATAGTAGTCTGGGCTGCTTCCATGTTCTCTTAGCTTCTGCAGTACATCTATCCAGGTCCTTCTGGCTTTCATAGTTTCCATAGAGTAGTCAGGTGTTAGTCTGATAGGTTTACCTTTATAAGTAACTTGACCTTTTTCCTTTGCAGCTCTTAATATTCTTTCTTTATTCTGGATGTTTTGTGTTCCGATTATTATATTGCGAGGAGATGGGTTTTTTTGGTCCAGTCTATTTGGTGTTCTGTATGCTTCTTGAACCTTCAAAGGAATATCTTTCTTTAGGCTGGGAAAGTTTTCTTCTATAATTTTATTAAATATATTTTCTGAAACATTGAGCTGTACTTCTTCTCCTTCTATCCCAATTATTCCTAGGTTTGGTCTTTTTATTGTGTCCCATATTTCCTGAATGTTTTGTGATGAGAATTTGTTGGTTTTGCTGTTTTCTTTGATCAGTGTGTTAATTTTCTCTATGGTATCTTAAGTGTCTGACATTCTTTCTTCTATCTCTTGTAATCTGTTGGTAGTACTTGTCTCTGTAGTTCCTGTTCATTTACCCAGATTTTCCATCTCCAACCGTCCCTCAGTTTGTGTTTTCTTCATTACTTCCATTTCATTCTTCAGGGTTGAACCACTTCCCTTACTTGTTTGATTGCTTTTTCTTGTTTCTCTTGGTTTTCTTGGGTATCATTGAGTGATTTATTCATTTACTCTACCTTTTTGTTTTTAATCTCTAATTTTTTATGGCAGTTTTTCCCCTCCTGTTTAAGGTCTTCTATTATTTTCAAATAATTCACTTTTGAGTCGATTTCTTCTAATTCTTCTGGGGTAGGGTGTACAATTCTTCTTATTTCGGGATCCCTGGGTTCTGGTGATGTCATGTTGCCTTTCAGGTTGTTGGAGGAATTCTTGTATTGGCGCCTTCCCATCTTTTCTTTCAATTGAAGCCAAGAGATGCCTGGTGTCTTGGTCCACTCTTTGCTGAGACTGAGTCTCTGGGCGCATCTCTTCAGTGAATAATCAGGGACCGTCCTGCTTAGCTTGAACTCCTCAGTACCCAAACATGGATGACCATCCAGATGAAACTCCTCAGCGCCACTCTGGGTGGGTTGTGGATGCAAGCCCAATGTCTCTCCTGGTGTTGTGATTGGATCTCCTTGCCCAGCGATGTCTCTCCTGGCACCCGGATCTGATTTCCCTGCTGCTTGGGTGTCTCCTGAACAAAGGGCCAACCTTGCTTGCTGCAGGTAGGCCACCTAGACAAAGGACCTGCTTCCCTCCCGGATGCCCTCCCAATTCGGACTCTGTCCCAGCGCCCAAACAGGCTGAGCTGGGAGATGGTGTGTGGTTCAAAGCAGGGAGGGATTCAGACGGAGTGGGGGAGGTCTGTGGATGCAAGCTGGGTGGGATAGGAAGACAGAGGAGGTATCGAGCAGTATAGCCCCCTACAGGCTGAGCAGGAAGTGTAGGGGGGGTAAGGAACGTCTGAGTTCCCTGTCCCGGGCTGCTGCCACGGTCAGAAACTCACTCACCCCAGCGAAGTCTCTCCTGGCACCTGTATCAGATCTCCCTGCTTCTTGGGTGTCTGACAAACAAAGGGCCAGATATCAAATTTTGAATTGTGCCTTTGGTAGCTAAGAGAATCGCCACAGTGCCCTGGTAAGCAGAAGAATTTTATGAGACCCTTGTTCAGATTTGGACATTTTCAGAGTTCCTTGTGATAGTGGGCATATTCTCACAATCATTTCATCAGAACAAGAGGATGGTGGAGTTGTTTATCTTGATGAAAAACACCCAGATACCCTGGTACAGATGGAATGTTCCCCTGGTCGCTTCGGGAGATGAAGCATTTGTATATGGCACTGGAACTGCTTTAAAAAGTGTAGAAAGTTGTAGAGTCTCTTCAGCAAATTATGATAATTTCACCATTTCCTCAGATGACATAACATGTTCCAGAGTCCTATTGACAGGTTTCAAAGCTCTTATATTCCTTATGCCAGAAGGGGAAAAAATTCTGAGATCCGTTGGTAGAAGTAAAAAAATCATCTGGGTACTAGAGTTGGTTACAAAGCTTTTATTATTATTCTGCTTATAGGAGACTGAGAAATTTGCATACTCTCTCTCATACCTCAAAATGCCCCAAGGTATTCTGGGAATATTGCTGTTGTCTCAAAACTTTTGAAGAATATATTGAATGTTTTGAAAACCCTTGCATAAAGGACAAAGAACTAGGGCAGACAAGTTACCTCTTTAGCTGGGGAGAGTACTTTAGGCAATTTCAAAAAGAGCAAAGTTCCCAGAGACCATGGATTAGATAAAGGATTTTCCTGAGCACCTAGAGAAATGATATATGTTCTATGTGCTCTAGTAAAGACAAAAATTTCCTGAGGTTTTTGGCTAGATTTGGTATGTTATGTAGTCCTTGTAATCCTGGTAGTATGTTGGATAGATGAAGAAAAAATTTTAGACTATATGGAAGAAATTAGATGTTTCCAAGCACTATTAGAAGGTGCCAGAGTCCCTAAAATTTGTTGTCTTGATATAGATAGAATTAGAAACCCTTGTTCAGATAGTGAAGAGCCTAGAATTTTGTGCAGATGCCTAAAATTCTACCATTTTTTGTGTAGGTAAAGAAATTACCAGCAGCCTTTGAGCAGGTGGAGAATCACTGAGTTCCTTATGGGCACATTGATTAGTCTCTAACTTAGAAGGTGGATGTTTTTCTGTGCTCTGTGTCTTTTGGGGCTTTACCAAATTGGGGTTTGTATAAGGAAAAGCTTTTTCAGGTATTTGAGTAGTAGGTGAAGGTTTCAGCAACACCTGCCTTAAGGTGTTCACTTCCAGTTTCTTGTGAAGATGGCCAAAGTTCATCATCTCTTTTCAAAGATGGAGAAGGAGGCTCAATGGGCTACCAGCTGTCCCTGTTTAAGTGCTGAAAGAGATCCATCTGGACGGGTGAGTGTGTTCTATCTAGGGGCAGATTGTCCCAGAAGAGAGCACAAACTCTATCTCCCAGCTCCTTCTGCAGGTTGTTTTCGTACACAAAACACCCTCCCCAACCCGGCTTGTTATGCAAGGTCTTTTTCATGAACCGGTTTTTGCACCTACACTAAGGCTACCCACCCAGAGAGGTGAATGCCTCCCTACCTGGCAGGCCTCATGGACCCCCATAGGAGCATGGGCACATTCAGTTGGCAGCTGGGTGTCCTGTGCTCTACTGGACACCGCCATGCGCCCCAAGTTTGCCCTTTTGTCTGTGGCGCATTTGATTACAAGGCATCCATGTTTTGGTACTGTGAAGTTTCATCAGGACGGGAATGGTTTCTGCTTCTCCACTGAGGAGATACACCCAGAGAGTCAGTCACAGCAAAGTCTGGACCAAGACACCAGGCCTCTCCTGGCTCCATTTAAAAGAGGTGATGGGAAGGCGCCAATGCAAGAATTTCTCCAACAAACTGAAAGGCAACATGACATCTCCAGAATCCAAGGATCCTGAAATAAGTAGAATTGTACATGCTAATCCAGAAGAATTAGAAGAAAGTAACTCAAAATTGAATTATATCTAAATAATAGAGGACCTTATACAGGAGCTGAAAAACTGCAATAAACAATCACAAAACATTCAGGAAATCTGGGACACAATAAAAAGACCAAACCTAAGAATTATATGGGTAGAGGAGGAGAAGAAGTACGGCTTAACTGTCCATATAATATATTTAATAAAATTGTAGAAGAAAACTTTCCCAACCTAAAGAAATATATTAATTTGAAAGTTAAAGAAGCATACAGAACACTGAATATGGTGGATCAAAAAAAATCTCCTTGCCTTATAATAATCAAAACACAAAACATAAAGAATAAAGAAAGAATATTAATATCAGCAAAGAAATTAGGCAATGTTTCTTATAAAGGTAACCTATCAGAATTACACAAGACTTCCCTATGGAAACCATAATAGCCAGAAGGTCCTGGATAAATGTACTGCAGAAACTAAGAGACCATGGATGCTAGACCAGACTACTATACCCATCCCATCTTTCATTCTCTATAAATGGAGAAAACAATATTTTCCAGGATAAAAACCATTTTAAACAATACGTAGGCACAAATCCAGCATTACAGAAAGTAATAAAAGGAAAATCACAGCACAAGGAGTCCCACATTGCCCTCAATAACTCAGACATCTAATGACCCTTCTCCAGCACAACTCGAAGAAGAGAATAACACAAACTCTACTACAAAAAAAAGTGACAGGAGTTATCTACCACTGGTCATTAATATCACTTAATATCAATGGACTCAACTTACCTATAAAGAGGCAAAGGTTAAGAGATTGGATATGAAAACAGGATCCAGCATTCTGCTGT
The DNA here is from genome assembly GCA_963919715.1 of Microtus obscurus. Taxonomy (NCBI): domain Eukaryota; kingdom Metazoa; phylum Chordata; class Mammalia; order Rodentia; family Cricetidae; genus Microtus; species Microtus obscurus. Next base: position 746,354 of record CAWTZC010000001.1, read on the forward strand.
TTACAAGAAAAACACCTCAACCACAAAGACAGACATCTATTCAGAGTAAAGGACTGGGAAAAGGCTTATCAACCAAATGGAACTAAGAAACAAGCAAGTGTGGCAATACTAATTTCTAACAAAGTTGACTTCAAATTAATATCAATCAGAAGAGTTGGAGGAGGACTTTTTTTTTACTCATAACAGGAACAATTCATCAGGACAAAGTCTCAATCCTGAATATCTATGCCCCTAAATATAAAAGCACCCAATTATGTAAAAGAAACATTACTAAAACTCAAGGCAGTCACCAAAACACACACTAACAGTAGGAGATTTCAGCTCTCCTCTCTCACCAAGGGACTGGTCAATCAGACAGAATCCTAACAGAGAAATAAGAGGATAAAGGGAGGTAATGAATCAAATGGACTTAACAGATATCTATAGATCATTCCACCCAAATAGGAAAGAATATACCTTTTTTCTCTGCAGCTCATTGAACCTTCTCAAAAGTTGACCACATACTCGGTAACAAAGCAAATTTACACAGTTACAAAAACATATTAGTAACCACCTGTATCTTATCGGATCACCATGGACTAAAGTTAGAATTCAACCACAATGCTACCCCAAGAAAGCCTACGAACCCATGGAAACTTGACAGTCCACTACTGAACCACACCTGCATCAAGGAAGAAATAAGGAAAGAAATTAAAGTCTTTCTGGAAATCAATTAAAATAAAGACTCAACATAGTCAAACCTATTGGACACTATGAAAAGAGTGATAAGAGGAAAGTTCATAGCACTTTGTGCCCACTTAAAGAAAACAGAAAAAGCACACATTGGAGACTTTACTGCCCAGCTGAAAGCTCTACAAAAAAAGAAGCAGACTCACCTAGGAGGAGTAGAAGACAGGAAATAATCAAACTAAGGGCTGAAATCATAAACATAGAAGCAGAAATCAATCCAAAGAATCAATGAAACAAAAAAACTTGTTCTTGGAGAAAATCAACATTGCTAATAAACCCCTACCCAAACTAATCAAATGACTGAGAGAGAATACACACTTTAACAAGATCAGTTAAAAAGAAGGAGACATAACCACAGACACAGAGGAAAATCAGTAGATCTTACTACAAAATCCTATATGCCACAAAATTAGAAAATGTTAAAGAAACAGATACTTTTTTTCGATAACTTCCATATACCAAAGTTAGACCAGGACCAGAAGAACAATCTAAATAGACCTGTTAGTCACAAAAATTAGAAGTTGTTATAAAAAACTTCCCTACCAAAAAAAGCCCAGGCACAGATGGTTTCATGCAGAATTCTACCAGAACTTTAAGTAAGACCTAATACCTATACTTCTTAATGTATTTCACAATATAGAAACAGAAAAGTCATTGCCAGTTTCCTTTTATGAAGCTAGAGATACCCTGATACCAAAATCATCAAAGACTCAACCAAGAAAGAGAATAACAGGCCAATCTCACTCATGAACATCGACACAAAAATCATCAATAAAATACTGGGAACCTGAATTCAAGAACACATTAGAAATATTATTTTCACATAGGCTTTATTCCAGGGATGCTGGCTTGTTTAACTTATGCAAATCTATTAATGTAATCCATCATATAAAAAAACTGAATGAAAAAAATATAATCATTTCATTAGATGCTGAAAAAATATTCGACACAATTAAACATCCTTTTCTGATAAAGGTCTTAGAGAGATTAGGTATACAAGAAACATACCTAACTATAATAAAAGCCATTTACAGCAAGCCAACAGCTAACATGAAATTAAATGGATAGAAACTCAATGCCATCCCATTAAAATCAGAAACATGGAAAGGCTGTCCACTCTCTCCACACATCTTCAATCTTGTGCTCGAAGTTCTAGTAATAGCAATAAGACAACATAAGGGGATCTAAGGTATTTGAATTAGAAATGAAATAGTTAAACTTTCATTATTTGCAGATGATATGATAGTGTACATGAGCCAGCCTAAAAACTCCAGCAAAGAACTCCTACCGCTGATAAACACCTTTAGTAGCATGGCAGGATACAAGACCAATTCCAAAAAATCAGTTGCCCTCCTATACACAAAGGATAAGGAAGCAGAGAGGGAAATTAGAGAAGCATTACCTTTCACAATAGGGAAAAATAGCATAAAAATAATGGGTAACTCTAACCAAAGATATGAAGGATCTCGTTGACAAGAACTTTACGTCCTTGAAGAAAGAATTTGAGGAGGATACCAGAAAATGGAAGGATCTCCCTTCCTCTTTGATTAAGAGGATCAACATAGTAAAAATGGCAATTCTACCAAGGGTAATTTATAGATTCAATGCTATCCCCATTAAAATCACATCAAAATTCTTCACAGACCTTGAGAAGACATTAATCAACTTAATATGGAAAAACAAAAAAACCCAGGATAGTCAAAACAATCTTATACAATAAAGGAACTTCTGGAGGAATTACAATCCCTGACTTCAAACTCTATTACAGAGCTTTAGTAATGAAAACAGCTTGGTATTGGCAAAACAGAGAAGTTGGCCAAATGAATAGAGTAGAAGACACGGATTTTATCCCACAAACCTACGAACACCTGATTTTTGATAAAGGAGCTAAAATTATTCAATGAAAGAAAGAAAGCATCCTCAACAAATGGTGTTGGCAAATATGGTTGTCAACGTGTATAAGAATGAAAATAGATCCATATCTATTGTCATGCACAAAAACCAAGTCCAAATGAATTGAAGACCTCAATATCCAGCACAACACACTGAACCTGATAGAAGAGAAAGTGGGAAGTACTCTGCAACATGTAGGCACAGAAGATCTCTTCCTTGGCAAATCCCCAGCAGCACAGACATTAAGGACAACATTGAATTCATGACAACTCCTGAAACTGAGAAGCTTCTGTAAAGCAAATGACATGGTCACTAAGACAAAAATGCAACCCACTTAGTGTTTGATGATCTTCACCAACCCAGAACAGACAAAGGACTGATCGCCAAAGTATATAAAGAACTCAAGAAAGTAGACTTTAAAATGCTAATTAGCACAATTAAAATAGGGAACTGAACTTAACAGAGAATTCCCAACAGAAGCAGTTAAAATGGCCAAAGACACTTAAGTCATGCTCATCCTCCTTGGTGATCATGGCAATGCAAATTAAAACAACTTTGAGATATTACCTTACAACTGTCAGAATGGGGAAAACCACAAACCCCAGTGATATTCTTTGCTGGAGAGGTTGTGGAGTTAGGTGCACAGTCATCCATTGCTGGTGGGAATGCAAACTTGTGCAACCACTTTGGAAATCTGTGTTGTGATTTCTCAGGAAATTCAGGATCAATCTACCGCAAGATCCAGTTATACCATTCATGGAAATATGCCCAAAAGATGCCCTAACATATGTCAAAAGTATTTGTTGAACTATGTTCATAGCATCATTATTTGTAATAGCCAGAACCTGGAAACAACCTAGATGCCCTTCAATGGAAGAATGGATGAAGAAAGTCTGGAAAATATACATATTAGAGTACTACTCAGAGGTAAAAAACAACGATTTCGCTTATTTTGCATGAAAATAGAAAACACTATCCTGAGTGAGGTATCCCAGACCCAAGGAGATGAACATGGGATGTACTCACTCATAATTGGTTTCTAGCCATAAATAAAGGACATTGAGTGTGTAATTTGTTATCCTAGAGAAGCTAAATTAGAAAGTGACTGCCCAATAAACATATAGTCATCTGCCTGTGTATGAAAAGTAGGCAAGATTGCAGGGCAAAACCTGGGATCTTGGGATGAGGTGGCATGGGGATAAGAAGAAATGGGTGAGAAACGTGAAAAGGGGAGAATTGGGGGTGCCTGGGGGAATGGGATGTTTGAGAAAAAGAAAAGGAGGATAATGGAGCAGAGAAATATATATCTTAATGAAGGGAGCCATCTTAGGGTTGGTAAGATACTTGAATCTAGAAGGGCTAGCAGAAGTCCAGGGAGATGTCCCCAGCTTGTACCTTGAGCAACTGAAGAGAGGGAACCTGAAATGACCTTATCCTATAGCCATACTTATGAATATCTTGCATGTTACCTTAGAACCTTCATATGGCAATGGATCAAGATGGACACAGAGTTCCAAGTTCGAGCAATGGACTGAGCTCTTAAGATGCAAATGAGTAGCAGAAGGTGGGAGAACATGAGCAAGGAAGTCAGGACCATAAGTGTTGCACCCAAGCACTATGACAGTGGAACTGATCTATTGGGTAAGCCAGCTGGTGGGCTACACAGATTATTAGATATTTGTTAGGTCAATATGTAAGAGCTAGCCAAAAAGAGGCTGAAACTAATGGGCCAGGCAATGTTTAAAAGAATACTGTTGGCTGGGCGGTGGTGGCACACGCCTTTAATCCCAGCACGTGGGAGGCAGAGGCAGGCGGATCTCTGTGAGTTCGAGACCAGCCTGGTCTACAGAGCTAGTTCTAGGACAGGCTCCAAAGCCACAGAGAAACACTGTCTCAAAAAACCAAAAAATTAATAAATAAATAAATAAATAAATAAATAAATAAATACTGTTTTCAGGGAACTATCTCAGGTAAAGCTAGCCAGGTGGTGGGAAACAAGCCAGCCCACTGCTCCTGTTCTATCAGATTAAGTCCACTGGCAAAAGGAGTAAAGTCCCAGAGTCTCCTGAGGACAAGATTCATATACTGAACTTCCTACATGAGATGGAGAAGTTTCCAATGTTTCTCTTTTATGTGACATTGCCCATGATAACTTTGTGTATTTTGGACTTTTTCTTGGATGTCTGCAGAATATAACAAAGGCCCCAGAGTTCCTTTTAAAGATGCTGATGTACTCAAAGATGAGATACATCAACATCTAGAGGCAGATGAGCAGAGATTAGAAATGCTGGATAACTGGGGACATGTGATGAAATCTTCTTGGCACTTTATTAAATGGTAAAGACTATCTAGGAGCTGAGATAGATGGAGAGTTTACCATGGGCCTCTGACAGAAGACAAATGGCTGAGATTCATTTTGACAGGTTGAGATGATGGTAGATTTCCAGAAAAACAATGTAAAGGAAAAACTTCTCCTTGAAGAAATGAAAAAATCACAGATTTCCCTGTGCACACAAAGAAATTTCCAGAGGTGATCCAAAATATAGAAAATGTTCAGGATACCCTGAAATCGCAGGAATTTGGAACATTTGAAATTTGAGAATGAGGGCTAGATATTCCAGTACCTCAAGAAGAGGATGAAAATCCTAGTGTACTCTTTCCAGATTGGGAAGGATTCAGAAATCCTGGGAGCAGATAGATGATGATGTAGAGAATTGTGCACAGTCTGAGAAATTTTTTGAGGGTTTAGGATGAAGCAGAATGTCGTCTAGTTGCTTGATTATACAGCAATATCACTATCTTTCCTTGTGCAGACACAGATAATTCCAAAGTCAATTGGGGAAATAAAGAAGGGTCCACAGGCTCTTCTGCACCATGACACACACAAAGAACTCTGACTACATTGCAAAAATTTTATCAAAATCTGCCTATTTTGAATAAACATCAGAGTTTCTGTCCTTGATGAAAGAGTCATAAAATATGTTTTACAGATATCAAATTTCGAATTGTGCCTTTGGTAGCTAAGAGAATTGCCACAGTGCCCTGGTAAGCAGAAGAATTTTATAAGAGTTCCTTGTGCAGATTTGGACATTTTCAGAGTTCCTTGTGATAGTGGGCATATTCCCACAATCATTTCATCAGAACAAGAAGATGCTGGAGTTGTTTATCTTGATGAAAATACACCCAGATGCTCTGTTACAGATGGAATGTCTCCTGCTTGCTTGGGTAGGTAAAGCATTTGTATATGGCACTGGAACTGATTTGAAAAGTGTAGAAAGTTGTAGAGTCTCTTCAGCAAATTATGATAAATTCACCATTTTCTCAGATGACATAACATGTTCCAGAGGCCTATTGGCAGGTTTCAAAACTCTTATACTCCTTAGGCCAGAAGGGAAAAAATTGTGAGATCTGTTGGTAGAAGTAAAAAATCATCTAGGTACTAGAGTTGGTTACAAAGCTTTTATTATTATTCTGCTTGTAGATGACTGAGAAATTTCCATATTCTCTGTCATCCCTCAATATGCCCCCAAGGTATTCTGGGAATATTGCTGTTGTCTCAAAATTTTTGAAGAATATATTGAATGTTTTGAAAACCCTTGCATAAAGGACAAAGAACTAGGGCTGGCAAAGTTACCTCTTTAGCTGTGGAGAGTACTTTAGGCAATTTCAAAAATAGCAAATTTTCCAGAGACCATGGATTAGATAAAGGATTTTTTTTGTTTTTTCAAAACAGGGTTTCTCTGTGGTTTTGGAGCCTGTCCTGGAACTAGCTCTTGTAGACCAGGCTCAGGATTTTCCTGAGCACCTAGAGAAATGATAAATGTTCTATGTGCTCTAGTGAAGACAAAAATTTCCTGAGGTTTTTGGCTAGATTTGGTATGTTATGTAGTCCTTGTAATCCTTGTAGTATGTTGGATAGATGAAGAAAAATATTTTAGACTATATGGAAGAAATTAGATGTTTCCAAGCCCTATTAGAAGGTGCCAGAGTCCCTAAAATGTGTTTTTGTTGATATAAATAGATTTAGAGACCCTTGTTCAGATAGTGAAGATCTAAGATTTTTGGGGAGATGCCCAAAATTCTACGGTTACTTGTGTAGGTAAAGAAATTACCAGCAGCCTTTGAGCAGATGGAGAATCACTGAGTTCCTTATGGGCACATTGATTAGTCTCTAACTTAGAAGGTGGATGTTTTTCTGTGCTCTGTGTCTTTTGGGGCTTTACCAAATTGGGGTTTGTATAAGGAAAAGCTTTTTCAGGTATTTGAGTAGTAGGTGAAGGTTTCAGCAACACCTGCCTTAAGGTGTTCACTTCCAGTTTCTTGTGAAGATGGCCAAAGTTCATCATCTCTTTTCAAAGATGGAGAAGGAGGCTCAATGGGCTACCAGCTGTCCCTGTTTAAGTGCTGAAAGAGATCCATCTGGACGGGTGAGTGTGTTCTATCTAGGGGCAGATTGTCCCAGAAGAGAGCACAAACTCTATCTCCCAGCTCCTTCTGCAGGTTGTTTTCGTACACAAAACACCCTCCCCAACCCGGCTTGTTATGCAAGGTCTTTTTCATGAACCGGTTTTTGCACCTACACTAAGGCTACCCACCCAGAGAGGTGAATGCCTCCCTACCGGGCAGGCCTCATGGACCCCCCATAGGAGCACGGGCACATTCAGTTGGCAGCTGGGTGTCCTGTGCTCTACTGGACACCGCCATGTGCCCCAAGTTTGCCCTTTTGTCTGTGGCGCATTTGATTACAAGGCATCCATGTTTTGGTGCTGTGAAGTTTCATCTGGACGGGAATGGTTTCTGCTTCTACACTGAAGAGATACACCCAGAGAGTCAGTCACAGCAATGTCTGAACCAAGACAGCAGGCCTTTCCTGGCTCCATCTAAAGGAAGAGATGGGAAGGTGCCAATGGAAGTGTTCCTCCATCAAACTGAAAGGCAATATCACATCACCAGAATCCAAGGATACTGAAATAAGAAGTATTGTACATGCTACTCCAGAAGAATTAGAAGAAATTGACTCAAAATGAATTATATCAAAATAATAGAGGACCTTATACAGGAGCTGAAAAACTGCAATAAACAATAAGAGATTACAAACAAAAAGGTAGAGGAAATGTATAAATCACTCAAAGATACCCAAGAAAACCAAAAGAAACAAGAAAGAGCAATCAAATATGTAAGGGAAGTGGTTCAAGACTTGAAGAATGAAATGGAAGTAATGAAGAAAACACAAACTGAGGGAAGGATGGAAATGGAAAATCAGGGTAAACAAACCGAAACTACAGAGACAAGTACTACCAACAGATTACAAGAGATAGAAGAAAGAATGTCAGTCACTGAAGATAACATAGAGAAAATTAACACACTGATCAAAGAAAACAGCAAAACCAACAAATTCTCATTACAAAACTTTCAGATAATCTGGGACACAATTAAAAAACCAAACCTAAGAATTAAAGATGTAGAGGAGGAGAAGAAGTACAGCTCAACAGTCCAGAAAATATATTTAATAAAATTATCTAATAAAACTTTGCCAACCTACTGAAAGATATTCCATTGAACGTTAAAGAAGCATACAGAACACTGAATAGGATGGCTCAAAAAAAATCTTCTTGCCATATAATAATCAAAACATAAAGAATAAAGAAAGAATATTAATATCTGCAAAGAAATAAGGCCAATTTACTTATAAAGGTAACCTATCAGACTTACACCAGACTTCACTATGGAAAGCATGATAGCCAGAAGGTCCTGGATAGATGTACTGCAGAAACTAAGAGAGCATGGATGCTAAACCAGACTACTATACCCATCCCCTCTTTCATTCTCTATAAATGGAGAAAACAATATTTTCTAGGAAAAAAACAATTTTAAACAATATGTAGGCACAAATCCAGCATTACAGAAAGTAATATAATGAAAATCACTGCACAAGGAGTCCAACATTGCCGAAAATAACTCAGACATCTCATGACCCTTCCCCAGCACAACTCGAAGAAGAGAAAAACACAAACTCTACTGCAAAAATAGTGAGAGGAGTTTACAACCACTGGTCATTAATACCACTTAATATCAGTGGACTCAAATCACCTATAGAGAGGCACATGCTAAGAGATTGGATATGAAAACAGGATCCAGCATTCTGCTGTTTACAAGAAAAACACCTCAACCAGAAAGACAAACATCTATTGAGAGTAAAAAACTGGGAGAAGTTTTATCAACCAAATGGACCTAAGAAACAAGCAAGAGTTGCCATACTAATTTCTAACAAAGTTGACTTCAAATTAATATCAATCAGAAGAGATGGAGGAGATCGTTTTTTTACTCATAACAGGAACAATTCATCAGGACAAAGTCTCAATCCTGAATATCTATGCCCCTAATATAAAAGCAACCAATTATGTAAAAGAAACATTACAAAAACTCAAGGCAGTCACCAAAACACACACTAACAGTAGGAGATTTCAGCTCTCCTCCCTCACCAAGGGACTGGTCAATCAGACAGAAACCTAACAGAGAAATAAGAGGATTAAGGGAGGTAATGAATCAAATGGACTTAACAGATATCTATAGATCATTCCACCCAAATAGGAAAGAATATACCTTCTTCTCTGCAGCTCATTGAACCTTCTCAAAAGCTGACCAAATACTCGGTAACAAAGCAAACATACACAGTTACAAAAAAGTATTAGTAACCACCTGTATCTTATCGGATCACCATGGATTAAAGTTAGAATCCAACCACAATGCTACCCCAAGAAAGCCTATGAACTCATGGAAACTGGACAGTCCACAACTGAACCACACCTGCATCAAGGAAGAAATAAGGAAAGAAATTAAAGTCTTTCTGGAAATCAATGAAAATAAAGACTCAACATACTCAAACCTATTGGACACTATGAAAACAGTGCTAAGAGGAAAGTTCATAGCATTTAGTGCCCACTTAAAGAAAACAGAGAAAGCACACATTGGACAATTTACTGCCCAGCTGAAAGCTCTACCAAAAAAAAAGCAGACTCACCTAGGAGGAGTAGAAGAAAGGAAAAAATCCAACTAAGGGCTGAAATCATCAACATAGAAGCACAGAAATCAATCCAAAGAATCAATGAAACAAAAAAGCTTGTTTTTGGAGATAATCAACATGATTAATAAACCCCTATCCAAACTAATCAAACGACTGAGAGAGAATACACAAATTAACAAGATCAGTTAAGAAAATGGAGACATAACCACAGACACAGAGGAAAATCAGTAGATCTTACTACAAAAGCCTATATGCCACAAAATTGGAAAATGTTAAAGAAGCAGATACTTTTTTCAATAACTTCCATATACCAAAGTTAGACCAGGATCAGAAGAACAATCTAAATAGACCTGTTAGTCACAAAGAATTAGAAGTTGTTATAAAAAACTTTCTACCAAAAAAAGCCCAGGCACAGACGGTTTCAATGCAGAATTCTACCAGAACTTTAAGGAAGACCTAATACCTATACTCCTTAGTGTATTTCACAATGTAGAAACAGAAAAGTCATTGCCAATTTCCTTTTATGAAGCTAGAGATACCCTGATACCAAAATCATACAAAGACTCAAACAAGAAAGAGAATTACAGGCCAATCTCACTCATGAACATCGACACAAAAATCATCAATAAAATACTGGGAATCCAAATTCAAGAACACATTAGAAATATTACCTATTATTATCACATAGGCTTTTTTCCAGGGATGCAGGGCTGGTTCAACATACGCAAATCTATTAATGTAATCCATCATATAAAATAACTGAATGAAAAAAATATAATCATTTCATTAGATGCTGAAAAATATTTGACATAATTAAACATCCTATTCTGATAAAGGTCTTAGAGAGATTAGGGATACAAGAGATATACCTAACTATAATAAAAGCCATTTACAGTAAGCCAACAGCTAACATCCAACTAAATGTATAGAAACTCAACGCCATCCCATTAAAATCAGAAACATGAAAAGGCTGTCCACTCTCTCCATGCATCTTCAATCTTGTGCTCGAAGTTCTAGTAATAGCAATAAGACAACATGAGGGGATCCAAGGGATTTGAATTAGAAATGAAGTAGTTAAACTTTCATTATTTGCAGATGATATGATAGTGTACATGAGCCAGCCTAAAAACTCCAGCAAAGAACTCCTACAGCTGATAAACACCTTTAGTAGCATGGCAGGATACAAGACCAATTCCAAAAAATCAGTTGCCCTCCTATACACAAAGGATAAGGAAGCAGAGAGGGAAATTAGAGAAGCATCACCTTTCACAATAGGGAAAAATAGCATAAAAAATCATGGGTAACTCTAACCAAGGTTATGAAGGATCTCGTTGACACAAACTTTATGTCCTTGAAGAAAGAATTTGAGGAGGATACCAGAAAATGGAAGGATCTCCCTTCCTCTTTGATTAGGAGGATCAACATAGTAAAAATGGCAATTCTCCCAAAAGTAACTTAGCAATTCAATGCTAATCCCAATAAAATCCAATCAATATACTTCACAGAACTTGAGAAGACATTAATCAACTTTATATGGAAAAACAAAAAACCCAGGATAGTCAAAACAATCTTATACAATAAAGGAACTTCTGGAGGAATTACAATCCCTGATTTCAAACTCTATTACAGAGCTGTAGTAATGAAAACAGCTTGGTATTGGCAAAACAGAGAAGTTGGTCAATTGAATAGAATAGAAGACACAGATTTTATCCCACAAACCTATGAACACCTGATTTTTGATAAAGGAGCTAAAATTATTCAATGAAAGAAAGAAAGCATCTTCAACAAATGGTGCTGGCAGATCTGGTTGTCAACATGTATAAGAATGAAAATAGAACAATGCCCTGTGGTTTGCCAGGACCAGTGCTCAAGACTGGTTTTAAGCTACCTGACTAAGGCTATCCACCCAGAGTGGGTATTGCCTGCCTTCCGGGCAGATCTGAAGGTTCCCTGTAAGGGAGCTTGGGCACCTATAGCTGGTGTTCCAGGGTCTCCAGTGGTCTCCTGGACTCCACGCTGCCTCCCACCTCCTTCCTCTTGTCCCTGGATCTTTGGGCTATCAGGGCGGCCCTGGTTAGGTGCTGAGCAGTTCCATCTGGACGTGTGAGTGTCTACTACCCAGGGGCAGTGTGTCCCAGAAGCGAGAGCAAATCCCCTCCCCAAGATCCTTCAGCAGGGCTGTCTTTCTTAGGCATGACCCAACCCCCCGGCACCCCACCCCCCAACCCTGCCCTGCAGTTTGCTAGGACCAGTACTCAAGACTGGTTTTAAGCTCCTTCACTAAGGCTATCTACCCAGAGCGGGGAGTGCCTGACTTCCGGGCAGGTCTCAAGGTTCTCTGTAAGGGAGCTTGGGCCCCTAGAGCTGGTGCTCCAGGGTTGCCATCTGAGTTGTTGTGGTGAAGAGTTCCATCTGGATGGGTTGGTTCCTGCTTCTACACTGAAGAGATACACCCAGAGAGTCAGTCACAGCAAAGACTGGACCAAGACACCAGGCCTCTCCTTGCTCCATTTGAAGCAAGAGAAGGGAAGGAACCAATGCAAGAATTCCTCCAACAACCTGAAAGGCAACATGTCATCACCAGAATCCTGGGATCCTGAAACAAGAAGAATTGTCCACCCTACTCCTGAAGAATTAGATGAAATCAACTCAAAAGTGAATTATTTGAAAATAATAGAAGACCTTAAACAGGAGGTGAAAAACTGCCATAAACAATTAGAGATTACAAACAAAAAGGTAGAGGAAATGAAATCCATCATATAAATAAACTGAAAGATAAAAACATATGATCATTTCATTAGATGCTGAAAAAAGCTTTTGACAAAATTCAACATCCCTTAATGATAAAAGTCTTGGAGAGATTAGGGATACAACGGTCATACATAAATATAATAAAAGCTATTTACAGCAAACTGACAGCCAACATCAAACTAAACGGAGAGAAACTCAAAGCCATCCCACTTAAATCAGGAACATGACCACACTGTGCTCTCTCTCCATACCTCTTCAATATAGTACTTGAAGTTTTAGCAATAGCAATAAGACAACATAAGGGGATCAAGTGGATTCGAATTGGAAAGGAAGAATTTAAACTTTCGTTATTTGCAGATGATATGATAGTGTACATAAGCGACCCCAAAAACTCCACCAAAGAACTTCTACAGCTGACAAACACCTTTACTAATGTGGCCGGATACAAGATCAACTCCAAAAAAATCAGTCGCCCTCCTATACACAAAGGATATGGAAGCAGAGAGGGAAATCAGAGAAGCATCACCTTTCACGATAGCCACACACAGCATAAAATATCTCGGGGTAACTCTAACCAAAGAAGTGAAGGATCTATTTGACAAGAATTTTAAGGCATTGAAGAAAGAAATTGAAGAGGATACCAGAAAATGGAAGGATCTCCTTGCTCGTGGATTGGATCAACATAGTAAAAATGGCAATCCTACCAAAGGCAATTTATAGATTCAATGCAATTCCCATCAAAATGCCATTAAAATTCTTCATGGATCTTGAAAGGACAATAATCAACTTTATATGGAATAACAAAAACACAAGGATAGCCAAAACAATCTTATACAATAAAGGGACCTCTGGAGGAATTACCATCCCTGACATTAAAATCTATTACAGAGCTACAGTAATGAAAACAGTGTGGTATTGGCATAAAAATAGAGAAGTCGACAAATGGAATCGTATAACAGACCCGGATTTTAACCCAAAAACCTATGAACACCTCATTTTCGATAAAAGGGCTAAAAGTATACAATGGAAGAAAGAAAGCATCTTCAACAAATGGTGCTGGCACAACTGGATGTCAACCTGTAGAAGAATGGAAATAGACCCATATCTATCACCATGCACAAAACTCAAGTCCAAATGGATCAAAGACCTCAATATCAATCTGAACACACTGAACCTGAAGAGAAAGTGGGAAGTACCCTACAACAGATGGACACAGGCGATCGCTTCCTAGGTATAACCCCAGCAGCACAGTCATTAAGGGCAACATTGAATAAATGGGACCTACTGAAACTGAGAAGCTTCTGTAAAGCAAAAGACACTGTCACTAAGACAAAAAGGCAACCCACTGACTGGGAGAAGATCTTCACCAACCCCGCAACAGACAAAGTTCTGATCTGCAAAATATATAAAGAACTCAAGAAACTAGAACTTAAAATGCTAATTAACCCAATTAAAAAATGGGGCACTGATCTGAAGAGAGAATTCTCAACAGAAGAATTTCAAATGGCCAAAAGGCACTTAAGGTCATGCTCAGCCTCTTTAGCTATCAGGGAAATGCAAATCAAAACAACATTGAGATATCATCTTACACCTGTCAGAATGGCTAAAATCAATAACACCAATGATAGCCTTTGCTGGAGAGGCTGTAGAGAAAGGGGTACCCTCATCCAATGCTGGTGGGAATGCAAACTTGTGCAACCACTTTGGAAAGCAGTGTGGCGGTTTCTCAGGAAATTTGGGATCAACCTACCCATGGACCCAGCAATGCCACTCTTGGGAATATACCCACGAGATGCCCGATCATATGACAAGGACATTTGTTCAACTATGTTCATAGCAGCATTATTTGTAATAGCCAGTCCCTGAAAACAACTTAGATGCCCTTCAATGGAAGAATGGATGAAGAAAGTGTGGAATATATACACATTAGAATACTACTCAGCGGTAAAAATCAATGACTTCGCGAATTTTGCATGCAAATGGATGAAAATAGAAAACACTATCCTGAGTGAGGTAACCCAGACCCAAAATGATGAACATGGGATGTACTCGCTCATAATTGGTCTCTAGAGATAAATAAAGGTCAGTGAGTTTATAATATAATATCCTAAAGAAACTAAATAAGAAGGTGAACCCAAAGAAAACATATAGCTATCCTCTTGGTTATGGGAATAGACTAGATTGCCGGGCAAATAATTGGGATCTTGGGGGTGTGGTGGGAGGGTGGGTAATGGGAGAAAGGGAGAGAAATGTGAGAAGGGAAGGGTGGGGGGTATCTTGGGGAAATGGGATGATTGGGATAAAGGAAGGTTGTTTAGGGGAGCAGAGAAGAACATATCTTAATTAAGGGAGCTATCTTAGGGTTGGCAAGAGACTTGTATCTAGAGGTGCTCCCTTGTGCCCAGAGCGATGTCCTCAGTTAGTTCCTGGGGCAGCTGAGGATAGGTAACCTGAAATGACCATATCCTATAACCATACTGATGAATATCTTGCATATCACCCTAGAAACTTCATCTGGCCATGGATGGAGATAGAGTCAGAGACCCACACTGGAGCACTGGACTGAGCTCCCAATGTCCCAATGAGGAACAGAAGGAGGGAGAATATGAGCAATGAAGTCAGGACCACAAGGGAAGCGCCCACCCGTGGAGACAGTGGGGCTGATTCTTTGGGAGCTCACCAAGGCCAGCTGGACTGTGACTGAAAAACCATGGAATAAAATCGGACTCTCTGGGTGCACCCCTCGCATTCCTGAGTTCCTTGCTAGTGCTCTCTCTCCTTCTTCTCCCTGATTTGGACCTTGAGATTACTGTCCGGTGCTCCAATGTGGGTCTCTCGCTCTGTCTCCTTTCATCACCTGATGAAGGTTAATATTCAGGAGTGGAGGGGGAGGGAAATGGGAGGCTGTGGTGAGGAAAAGGCAGAAACCTTAAATGAATAAATAAATTAATTTAAAAAAAAAAACAGACTCTCTGAACTTGGTGGACAATGAAGGATGCTGAGAAGCCAAGGACCATGGCACCGGGTTTTGATCCTACTTCATGTTCTAGTTTTGTGGGAGCTACCCAATTTGGATGTTCCCCTTCCTAGAACAGGATTAAGGGGGGAGGACTTTGGACTTTCCACAGGGGAGGGAACCCTGACTGCTCTCCAGGCTGGAGAGGGAGAGGGAGGAGTGGGGGGAGCGAAGGAGGAGAGGGAGGAGAGGGAAAGAAATGGGAGGTGGGGAGGAGGCAGAAATTTCCTTTTTTTCCAATAAAAAAATGAAAAAAAAAGAAACTGCCTAGGACCATTTAATATTCCAACCCTTAGGTGTGTGGTGTAAATAGAACAGGATGCTGGGAGAAAGAAGCTGAGTCAGGAGTCGCCATGATTCTCCCCCTCCAGGCAGAGGCAGGTTAAGATCTTTCCTGGTAAGCCAGCTCATGGGCTACATAGATTATTAGAAATGGGTTAGATCGAATTGTAAGAGCTAGCCAATAAAAGAATGGGCCAGGCAGTGTTTAAAAGAAGACAGTTTCCATGTAACTATTTCTGGGCATGAGCTAGACATGTGGGTGGCTGGGAGCCGGGTACCCATCCCACAGCTCCTATTACTACAGGTGGTGCCCAGATGTGATGGGCTAAATTCATTTAAAAATGTGGGAGTAGGCCTTTTGAGACCCTGGAGAATATTGTAGGCCGCAGAATTTCTCATCGCTGGAAGGAAGACAATGGACCTGTCACCCAGTGGAAAGCCATCATTCTAGATCAACTGCCAAGAAATCCCTCTCTCTATTTGTTGAAATATGATGGGATTCATTGTGTCTGTGCCTTGGAGCTTCACAGTGATGAAAGGATTTTAAACCTTAAGATCCTGCCTAATAACGTGCCATTTCCTCAGGTGACAGACACTCATCTCTCAAACACCATAATTGGCAGAGCAGTGAAACATACATTTGTGGACACAAATGGCTCTAAGGATGACTGGAAGGGGATGTCCTAGAAGAGGTGCCAATCGTGAAGACCTGGTTCTATATTACCTATAAGAATGATCCGTTCTTGTACATTTACCACCTCCTGGATGACTACCTTGAAGGAAACATACACATCATGCAAGGCACTAATGAGGAGTGGAGTGGGGTGGTCCCAGATGAGGTGCAAACCATGATGACCTATTTCTACATTATCTACGAGAAAGATCCAGTCCTGTACCTTTACCAACATATTGATGACTACATGGAAGGCAACCTCCACATCATACCAGAATGTCCTCCAGTAGAGGTGACTTTGGAATTAGGCAGGGATTCCTTGGCAGGCAAAAGTGTGCAGTTCCACAAAAGAGATGGAACACAAGAGATAGGTAAAATTATTTACCAAGTTCCCACCAAACCTTCTGTGTATTTCATCAAGTTTGATAATGACTTCCATATCTATGTCTATGATTTGGTGAAGATCTGTTAAAGGGGGAAATTCTCAAATTTTGAGGGACAGACTTAAAAATTTGTTTAGGGAATGTTTTGTTTTTTGTTATTTTTTTTCCGGAGAAATTCAGGTCTTCTATTAATCCTTGTATCATTTCCAATGGAATATTCTTGCTCTAAAAATAAAAATTGGTTACCATGTATGTTGTTCCATCAATGATGTATTGTGTCTTGTGGATGGGACATCACAGAGACATGCCTTTGATTCTCAAGATATATCTCAGGATGCCTTCAGCATTGAAGATGTTGTGTGAGACCCTTGTTATGAAGTTGTAATCATGAGGTCCTTTTGGTAATTAAAAGGAAGTCTGAGTTTCCTTGTTCTCAAAGGAAGGGGTGACAACCTTCTTTTGAACACAGGGTAATTGCTGAAGCTTTTGTTGTTGATTGTTATTAGTTTACTGGTATAAGCTGTGAGTTACTTTGGCTCTAAGCAGTAAAGATTGAGTCCAACTGGGCCATTCAGGAAGATCTGAAAGCCTCAGTTCAGAAGAAGTGGTCAGAAGCTCCCTTCATCCATACATTTCTTTGAAAAATCTCTTTTAATGTCATGGTAAGACTATAGCCTGCTTGAGAATCAGTGGAGTTCATTCTGCATCCTGGTTCAGAAGAAATGTGCCTGACAACCCAGAGAGGGCATTAAAATATTCTGAGGTCCACTTCATTTACTGTGGAAAATGATGAGTCCTCCTGGGCCTGAAGGAATAACTCTGAGGCCTCTTTGTCAGAAAAAAAAAGTGATTACCATGTAGAGAAAGAGATGTAGCATCAACACACAAGCAGGGAATTTTGAATACAAAATTTTTCTTTCTTCAGAGACAGAAAGCCTTATGCTTTGGGGAATACAGAAAGGTCAGTGACTCTTGTGGGGCACCTGATCAAATCTTCATGGGAATTTTGAATATGATGTTGTGCAGAGCAGGAAGCAGTGTGAACAATCTCCAAATGCTAGGAGGCAATTCTCAGCTAGGTTTCTGACCAATTCAGTTAACTTCTGCTGTTAATGATATTTCTTATTTTCTTTATTTCTGCTGATCAAGGTAAGGCACATACACTGTGTTTAGAGCACTGCTAGATGTTCTAATGCTCTAGACTTTAGGCACCTGTGTTGCTTTATGTTTGGACGCAGACTTTGAAGTCATAAGATTTGAATAAGAAACACTGAACATCTTAGACAGAGGGAATTGACCTTTCTCACACTAGTAAGTCATTTTCAATATTAGTCAGAGGAAGCACATATTATTCTCAGTGGGTAATAGATTGTATATCATGTTCTATGTAGAAACTGTGATGTATTAATACTCAGATGCAAAACATCTAAATTTTTATACTCAGATGGACCAATCTGATGCCTTTATGTGCATCTGAGAATGCCAGCAATAAAACGCAAAGTTATAAAATGTATTATTTATTTATTTATATATTTATTTATTAAAGATTTCTGTCTCTTCCCCACCGCCGCCTCACAATTCCCTCCCCTTCCCCCAATCAAGCCCCCTCCCTCTTCAGCCCAAAGAGCCATCATGGTTCTCTGCCATGTGGGAAGTCTAAGGAACACCCACCTCCATCCAGGTCTAGTAAGGTGAGCATCCAAACTGCTTAGGCACCCACAAAGCCAATACCTGCAGTAGCATGAAAACTTATAAACTCCTGTTATTCATGTGTGGCACAGAGTAGGCAAATATGAGGCTGGCCTGTAATTAAGAAGATGTAAATATGGCATGATAAGAGAGTAGCACCAACACACACCCCCACTTAAATGATCATCCTTATTACCTTAGTTTGACATGCTTGTAAATTTTGAAGCCGCCATGGGCAGAAGGACTATGTTTGTGTTTTCCTGGGAAGATGTTGAAGTTCTTTTCCAATCTACATTAGCGGGCACAATTCTAAATTCTCTTTTGTCACAAGGAGCAATTCTGTGGCTTGGTGATTAAGATGGGAAATTCTCGAGGATCGCACTTTAAGATTGAAGCAATCTGAAGCTGCCTTGTCCATAGGAAAACCTGAGGGCCCTTAGTTCATATTAATATGTTCTGAAGAATTCTTGAGGGGCATGTAAGAACTTAGGCTCTTTTTGTGAGTCCCATTGCCTTTTAATCTGACAGAATCCTCATTATATTCTTTTAGTAAACACAGTTCTGAATGCAGAAACAAAAATCCAAAATATTCAGGCATCTGAGAAATTCAGTTTGTTGAACACATTCCTCTGATTTAAAAAGCAGTTCTCCAAAGCAGAATTGATGGCTCAGTGATTCAGAGAACTGACTGATTTTCATATGGTCCTAAGTTGAATTCCCAGCATCCACATGGTGGTTGTTATGAGATTGGTAATGAGATCTGCTACTCTTTTCTGGCCTGCTGGCAGGCATAACAGTCTTTTCTTTTTTTCAAGGGGATATTAGGAAACTGCATGCAACTGAACATTATTATCTATGGCCTTTTAAGATAGAAGGCTTGTGTATGAGTATCCCATATTTATATTGAAAGGCTGTGTATCTGCCTTAGTACATGCTGGAAGATCTCATGTCCACTAGTTCCTGTCATCTATGTCTGAACGTCTTTGGACAACAGAGAATAATGTTTTAATCCCTTTTAATATTGGTGAATATAAACTATAGGCATTTCTGTGAAGGTAAGAGGCCAGTGTTTAAGAATACTCTCACTTTAGAGAGAAGGAGAGATATTAGGGTAAATATCACTGAGTTCACTGTTTTCCTTTTGCCTAAAAAGCCCAGAAGATATGAACATTTTGAAGCTTCTTCATCTGATTTTGTCTGTCCTGCAAATGATTGTCCTGATATGGAAGTTCCAAGAGCTCTTTGCATGGATAATGAATCTCCTAAACACGCTTACTGATGTGGAGCTAATCTGAGAATCCCTTTGGCAGCTCTCAACAAGTTCAGTACAATTAAGCTTAAAATAAATATTGTGAGGTCCCTAGTACAGATGGAGAAGGTCTCAGTGAACATTTAAAAGATGGAAAAAATTGAACAGATTATTGCAGAAATGTTGATTTGTGAATTTATTCATCAGAAACAGAAAGGAACACAGCATTTTGGGCAGATATTGAATGTCCCAGAATTTCTGGGAGAGGTGTCAAATTTCTAGAATCACATATGTAGACTCTGAACATTTAAAAGCCATTAGGGGATATGTCAAAGTTTCTGATGACTTTGGAATACATTGGAAATTTCCCAACTACTCTGTGATTCAGGTTTAAGTTGCCAAGCACCATGCACATCTAAAGAACCTTCTACTTTCTGGATACAAGATGATGTTTCTAGAATAACTTGAGAAGATGAAAAAATATTACAATATTCCCTGGGAAGGAAAAAAATGTGGTTCTTGTGAGACTGATGGGAACTTTGCCACAGTTTTTTATCATAGGAAGTGTCTTTCACTTTATGGGAAGATCTGGATGATTCTGGGGTCCCTTGGACAAATGAGCAATGTCCTAGAGACTCCTTTCCTGATATAGAAAATCACAAAATTCCTTGGCCAGATAATGAACATCCTTCATATGCCTTCTAATGTGGTGTTTATTCTAGAGTCACTTTTGGGGATACAGAAAATTTCTGCTACACTTTGTCTATTGGGGAATATTCTTGAGCACCTGTTGTAGGTGGGGTAAGTCCCAGAGACCCTTGGGAAGGTAGAGAATGTATCAGAGAAATTTGGAGATTTGTTTAAGATCCTAGATTCTTCGAGAAAGCTGTGTATAGTTCTGATTTATTTTGGGATGATAGAGAAAAGCTCCCAGTATGTTGGATTGTAGAACTGAAAGGCCAATTTGTCTTTGAGGCAGATAGAAATTTTTCTACAGGTCTTGAAGTAGACAGAGCAGTTTGAAACAGCCCTTGGGCAGATGACTAGTCTTTTAATTTCCCGTTTGAAAATTAAGAATTTCCATCAGTTCCTGGGGAAAGGGATCATCATTGGCATATGGTAAAGTTTCTGTTCTCCTCTGATTAAAGAAGGATTTCTATACCTCTTCCGTATATGTAGGTGTTCCCGGAACACCCTGGGTAGAAATAGGAGATCTGAGAGTCCATGAAACAGATGGAGATGTTCCTAAATCCAATTTGTTAGGTGGAGAAAATCCTGGAGTCACAGGTAGCAAAGTTTCTACAAAATTTTTGGAGAGGGTGGAACAGATTTCAAAGTTTCTACCATCTTATTGCCATGCCAGCTATATCCCTGAGACACTGGGGTAGATGATGAATATGCTAATGGTACTTTGTGCAGAAGTGAACTGTGATCATGTATGTTGGATATGTGAGGAAGTTCTTGAGAGCCCTTGAGCTTATAGGATGTCCTAGAATATTTTTGCTGATGTTGACAGATCTTTGTGTAAATACACAGGAACCTACAGCATTTTTGAGCACATTGAAAAGTTGCTTAAAGATGCAGGAGGGTCATCTCTCTATCTGTTTTTTTTTTCATTGGTTTAATAAAAACTGCCTTGGTCCTTTAATAGGACATAAAATAAGGTGGGCAGAGAACACAGAACAGAAAGCTGGGAGAAAGAAGCTGAGTCAAGGAATTGCTGTGATTCTCCCAGTCCAGGCAGATGTAGGTTTAGATCTTTCCTGGTAAGCCAGCTCGTGGGCAACACAGATTATTAGAAATGGGTTAGGTCAATATGTAGGAGCTAGCCAAAAAGGGGCTGAAACTAATGTCCCAGGCAATGTTAAAAAGAATACAGTTTACATATAGGTACTTCGTGTAGCTAGCAGTTTGGCGTACCACAGCCCAGCTCTCTGCTCATATTACAACAGAGTGGCTTCCAATGTGGGGCTAAATCCACTTAAAAACCTGACAGGGCTTTAAAAAAGTGAGAGAGAGAAAGTTCAACACAATTTTTTACTTTTTATGGGTTGCGTGCCATGAAGAATTTGTACTGACTCAGCAACAGGAAAAAACTGGCTGTTTGAAAAGGCCGGCTTTCTGGGCTGTGCCTCCATCGCAATCTCTGTCTGGCTCCTGCGGGAGACAGAGCTTTTGAATGGAGCTTTTGGAATAAAATGCTATGGCATGCTTGATGGCAATGTAGACTACTGTGTGACTGGAACTGTGTGTGGCTCAAGGGCACCAAATGGCTCTGAAGCAGGAGTGAATCAGCTCTACCATGCTGAACTGAGCTGGTCTCAAGCAGGAACTACCATCATTACTATGATAACAGCGCAGTTATACTTTAGACTGTGCAAGTTACATGCTGTACAGTATTAACTGTACAAGATACAACTTAAGTTTTTAAGATGTGCTTAACATTTTAAGAAATGCTCCTAGACAGTAAAAAAAAATACAGTTCACAATTAAACAGATTTTAGACATAAAATGCCTCTATGGGTCACAATGTTGAATGAATGTATGTAGGCTTGAAAGAAAGAAAAAAAAAATAGAGAAAATAAAGTAAATGCCCTTAAAAAAAGAGGGATAAAGTCTTTAAAGACACATAGGACATAGTTAAGAGATTAAAAGAAGTGACAAAATTAAACGTAAAAATGAAAACAATTTGCAGAGAGTCTGGATTATGAACATTGCATTTTCTTTAAAATTTTTGACTGTAAGGAAGCTGAATACAGAGAGACATTTCATTATATGGGCTACCTAATAAGACCAGAATGGATATCCTGAGTGTATAACTTCAAAATTTTGGTCTAAGGATGTGATGCTTTGGAGCGAGTCTTCTTTTTTTTTTTAAATTGATTTTTATTCAACATTCCTTTATCCCAATCATCCCGTTTCCCCAAGTTCCCACGACCCTCCCCTTCTCACATTTCTCTCCCCTTCTCCCCTTACCCCCCTCCCACCACACCGCCGAGATCCCATTTATTTGTCCGGCAGTCTAGTCTACTTCCCATATCCAGGAGGATAGCTATATGTTTTTCTTTGGGTTCACCTTCTTATTTAGTTTCTTTAGGATATCATATTATAGACTCACTGACCTTTATTTATCTCTAGAAACCAACTATGAGTGAGTACATCCCATGTTCATCCTTTTGGGTCTGGGTTACCTCACTCAGGATAGTGTTTTCTATTTCCATCCTTTTGCATGCAAAATTCGCGAAGTCATTTTTTTTTTACCACTGAGCAGTATTCTAATGTGTATATATTCCACACTTTCTTCATCCATTCTTCCATTGAAGGGCATCTAGGTTGTTTCCAGGTTCTGGCTATTACAAATAATGCTGCCATGAACATAGTTGAACAAATGTCCTTGTCATATGATCGGGCATCTCGTGGGTATATTGCCAAGAGTGGCATTGCTGGGTCCATGGGTAGGTTGATCCCAAATTTCCTGAGAAACCGCCACACTGCTTTCCAAAGTGGTTGCACAAGTTTGCATTCCCACCAGCAATGGATGAGGGTACCACTTTCTCCACAGCCTCTCCAGCAAAGGCTATCATTGGTGTTATTGATTTTAGCCATTCTGACAGGTGTAAGATGATATCTCAATGTTGTTTTGATTTGCATTTCCCTGATCGCTAAGGAGGCTGAGCATGACCTTAAGTGCATTTTGGCCATTTGAACTTCTTCTGTTGAGAATTCTCTCTTCAGATCAGTGCCCCATTTTTTAATTGGGTTAATTAGCATTTTAAAGTCTAGTTTCTTGAGTTCTTTATATATTTTGGAGATCAGACCTTTGTCTGTTGCGGAGTTGGTGAAGATCTTCTCCCAGTCAGTGGGTTGCCTTTTTGTCTTAGTGACAGTGTCTTTTGCTTTACAGAAGCTTCTCAGTTTCAGTAAGTCCCATTTATTCAATGTTGCCATTAATTGTTGAAATTGGGGCATTGGGGTTTGCATCCCCAACACCCCGGTCGCCTAGCTAGCTTATGCCCGAAATAACAACACACAAACTATTCATTTAAACACTGCTTGGCCCATTAACTTCAACCTCTTAACCCATTCCTAATCATCTATGTAAGCACCCCAAGGTGCGCTTACCGGGGAGATTCTAGCCTACGTCCATCTTGAGTCGGAGCTTCATGGCGAGTGTGCCTCAGAGAGCTGGGCCATCCTGTCTGCCCACTAGACAGGAGGCTGCTGTCTCTGAGCGGAGCTGCGTGCTTCTCTGAGCTCACTTCCTCTTCCTGTCCGTATACTATTCTGTTTACTCCACCCACCTATGTTCTAACCTATAGGACCAGCCAAGCAGTGTCTTTATTTTAACCAATGAAATCAACAGATTGATAAACAGATTGATATGACACTCCCACTTCACTTCCCCTTTTTCTGTTTAAACAAAAAGGAAAGGCTTTAACTTTAACATAGCAAAATTACATAAAACAGTTATCAAGTAAAAATTACAATAATCTTTATCATAACTAAGGAAAGAAAAGTATAACAATAACTAACTATTCTTAATTCCATCAAAGACAGAAAGATACAATATTACCTCAGCAAACAAGAAAAAAGCAACCTTTAAACTCTAGAAATGACAGAGACATCTCGCTGCCTGTACAGTCACCCAAAGTTCCTCTGTACCGTTGGGGCATCCATCTTCGGCCTACAGGCCCATAGTTTTCAGCAGACATTCCATAAAGCAGGAAATTTCAAAGGCAGTCACTATCTGCTTGTCCTGAAGAATGTCTTTCAGACTCTTTCATAAATCAGGAACCCCGAAAGATCATCTCACCTTTAGGCAAGTTCAGTAGTCCTCTCTCTGTGGGTTCTCTGTGTCCAGTTTATACAATAGTCCAGGCAAGAGCAGTTTCTTGCCCAAATGGCTATCAAACTCCATAAGATCCTCTTCGATGCCCATCTTCCTCTTAAAGTAGATTGGTGCTGCCAGGAGCAGATGTGTCTCATTGTCATGAAAAGTCCTTAGTTATTAAAACATTAAATGTCCTATTTTGTAGTCTTTTAAAGATATGAAGAATGCCTATCTAACTAAAATATATCTCTATATATCTAGAAAATCTAACTAACATAACTACAAGCTTGACCATTATCGATGATTATCCATTAACAACCTATATACATTACATTTTTAAGTGAACTACAGAATCATAATACCTTAATCAAGATCAGAAATACAGATACATATAACAAAATTGACCTTAAATTTAAATCACTAAAGCAAAATCCATATCAATGTAAATTATGTAAAAAAACACTTATATACCATATTTGGGAACATGGGTGCAGTTTTCTCTCCAAACTGCTTCCTGCTGAATGGGGGCGTTGTTAATTAGGTCTTTCATGGTATAACCTGTGTGCTAGTTTCATCTCAGTTGGCAGTTGGGTGAAGCAATTTTCTGAAGGCGTTCACAGCAACTGTTCAGGAGGGTGTGGTTCATCATACCATATCGGAATAGAAGAAATGAACAGGGTCTCGTCCTCTGTGAAAACAAAAAAAGAAACTCCTTTCCAAAGTAGCATATCCTTACATCCAATTTCTGAAGCATTTTCAAAATATCTATCTCGGATTAGTTCAGCAGCATTTATAAACAAATATCTTTTAGCAGCTTTTGGTCCTTCCTCAGCATTCAAATGATTCAAACAGAGCATAATAGCATACAGTATCAAAATTCTCTGTGTACTTTCCATCTTTGTATGGCTTTATTTTAACTCTATTTCGTATACTTTTATTTTATGCTTTTTTGAGACAGGTTCTCCGTATATCTTTGACCTGAAGTAACTCTGTAGACCAGACTGTTCTTGAACTCTCAGAGATCCTCCTGTCTCTGCCTCCCAGACATTGGGATTAAAGGTGTATGCTACTATACCTCGGACTTACAGAGATCTGTTTGTCTCTGCCTTCTAGGCACTGGGATTAAAGGCCTGTGCTACCACACCTTGAAGTCACAGAGGTCAATCTCCCTCTGCCTTCCAAGTGTTGGGATTAAAGGTGTGTCCTACCACACCGAACTACTTTCTTATTTCCTTATTTTTGTTTTTTACTTTAAAAACTTTAACTTTTAGTCTGCATATATTTTTAACACTGTAAATCATTTAAAAATTTTCTTTGTCTTTGAATCTCTCTTTACTGTATCTCTCTCTGTTTTTCTGACCACATGAGTCATTAATTTACCAAGCAATCTCAGAAGGACTAAAGGCGTGGCTTTGCCGGCTAGATGTAGCTCATTCCTTAACTTTCTGCCATTCCAACCTTGTGACTGAGGTACTGGCCAGAGCCGCGTTCAGTGCCACAAGTCTACAGTGTTTCAAGGTCCCTGCCAGCCAGCAAGCTACAACAGACAACACTCCTCTCTCTGTAGCCGACCCTCCTGCCTCAAACAGTCAGCGTTGCCCTGGCAGGATGGCCCAGAAAGCCGGCATTTTTAAACAGCGCAGCTTTTTTACTGCTACGGCTGAAAACCGAAAACCATGCATTTAGCTTTTAATCAATACCGTTTCAGTGTTTCGTGGCAGGACCTCTTAATGAGCTGCAGGGTTTTGCAGCTAAAGCTGAGTCAGGAAAGCCTCTCTTAGATGAGAGCACTTGCTTTGCGCCTGGAAAGCGGAGTAGAACTGAGAAACTGCTGCTACCAAGAAACCATGCTTTACTCTTTCCCAAGCTTTCTCAGACTTTCAGTGGATTCAGTTGTCCACACGTTGGGCAGCCATCTGTTGAAATTGGGGTGCTGGGGTTTCTGCGTCCCCAACACCCCAATTGCCTGGCTAGCTTAAGCCCGAAATAACAACACACAAACTATTCATTTAAACACTGCTTGGCCCATTAACTTCAACCTCTTAACCCATTCCTAATCATCTATGTAGGCACCCCAAGGTGCGCTTACCGGGGAGATTCTAGCCTACGTCCATCTTGAGTCGGAGCTTCATGGCGAGTGTGCCTCAGAGAGCTGGGCCATCCTGTCTGCCCACTAGACAGGAGGCTGCTGTCTCTGGGTGGAGCTGCGTGCTTCTCTGAGCTCACTTCCTCTTCCTGTCCATATACTATTCTGTTTACTCCACCCACCTATTTTCTAACCTATAGGACCAGCCAAGCAGGGTCTTTATTTTAACCAATGAAATCCACAGATTGATAAACAGATTGATATGACACTCCCAAATCACTTAATGACTGTGCTGCTGGGGTTATACCTAGGAAGGGATCGCCTGTGCCAATCTGTTGTAGGGTACATCCCACTTACTCTTCTATCAGGTTCAGTGTGTTCAGATTGATATTGAGGTCTTTGATCCATTTGGACTTGAGTTTTGTGCATGGTGATAGGTATGGGTCAATTTTCATTCTTCTACAGGTTGACATCCAGTTGTGCCAGCACCATTTGTTGAAGATGCTTTCTTTCTTCCATTGTATACTTTTAGCCCTTTTATCAAAAATGAGGTGTTCATAGGATTGTGGGTTAAGATCCGGGTCTTCTACACGATTCCATTGGTCAACTTCTCTATTTTTATGCCAATACCACACTGTTTTCATTACTCTAGCTCTATAGTAGAGTTTAAAGCCAGGGATGGTAATGCCTCCAGAAGTCCCTTTGTTGTACAAGATTGTTTTGGTTATCCTGGGTTTTTTGTTATTCCATATAAAGTTGATTATTGTCCTTTCAAGATCCATGAAGAATTTTAATGAGATCTTGATGGGGATAGCATTGAATCTATAAATTGCCTTTGGTAGGATTGCCATTTTTACTATGTTGATCCTCCCAATCCACGAGCAAGGGAGATCCTTCCATTTTCTGGTATCCTCTTCAATTTCTTTCTTCAATGCCTTAAAGTTCTTGTCAAATAGTTCCTTCACTTCTTTGGTTAGAGTTACCCCGAGATATTTTATGCTGTTTGTGGCTATCGTGAAAGGTGATGCTTCTCTGATTTCCCTCTCTGCTTCCATATCCTTTGTGTATAGGAGGGCGACTGATTTTTTGGAATTGATCTTGTATCCTGCCACATTACTAAAGGTGTTTATCAGCTGTAGGAGTTCTTTGGTGCAGTTTTTGGGGTCGCTTATTTACACTATCATATCATCTGCAAATAACGAAAGTTTAACTTCTTCCTTTCCAATTCGAATCCCCTTGATTTCCTTATGTTGTCTTATTGCTATTGCTAAAACTTCAAGCACTATATTGAAGAGGTATGGAGAGAGTGGACAGCCTTGTCGTGTTCCTGATTTAAGTGGGATGGCTTTGAGTTTCTCTCCGTTTAGTTTGATGTTAGCTGTCGGTTTGCTGTAAATAGCTTTTATTATATTTATGTATGACCGTTGTATCCCTAATCTCTCCAAGACTTTTATCATGAAGGGATTTTGAATTTTGTCAAAAGCTTTTTCAGCATCTAATGAAATGATCATATGGTTTTTTTCTTTCAGTTTATTTATATGATGGATTACATTGATAGATTTTCGTA
The DNA here is from genome assembly GCA_963919715.1 of Microtus obscurus. NCBI lineage: Eukaryota > Metazoa > Chordata > Mammalia > Rodentia > Cricetidae > Microtus > Microtus obscurus. The sequence continues at coordinate 774,527 of CAWTZC010000001.1, forward strand.
TGTTGAACCAGCCTTGCATCTCTGGGATGAAGCCTACTTGATCATAATGGATAATTTTTCTAATGTGTTCTTGGATACGGTTAGCCAGTAATTTGTTGAGAATTTTTGCATCAATGTTCATGAGTGAGATTGGCCTGTAATTCTCTTTCTTGGTTGAGTCTTTGTGTGGTTTTGGTATCAGAGTGACGGTAGCTTCATAAAAGGAATTTGGCAATGACTCTTCTGTTTCTATATTGTGAAATACCTTAAGGAGTATAGGTATTAGGTCTTCTTGGAAATTCTGGTAGAATTCCGCATTGAAACCGTCTGGTCCTGGGCTTTTTTTTGGTAGGGAGGTTTTTGATAACAGCTTCTAATTCTTCGCGACTGACAAGTCTATTTAGGTTGTTCACCTGGTCCTGATTTAACTTTGGAATATGGTATTTATCTAAAAAAGTGTCCATTTCTTTTACATTTTCCAGTTTTGTGGCATACAGGCTTTTGTATTAAGATCTAATGATTCTCTGAATTTCCTCTATGTCTGTGTTTATGTCCCCCATTTCATTTCTGATTTTATTAATTTGCAAATTCTCTCTCTGCCGTTTGATTAGTTTAAATAGGGTTTTATCAATTTTGTTGATTTTCTCCAGGAACCAGCTTTTTGTTTCATTGATTCTTTGGATTGTTTTCTGTGTTTCTATTTTGTTGATTTCAGCCCTCAGTTTGATTATTTCCAGTCTTCTACTCCTCCTAGGTGAGTCTGCTTCTTTTTTTCTAGAGCTTTCAGGTGGGCTGTTAAGTCTCCAATGTATGCTTTCTCTGTTTTCTTTAAGTGGGCACTAAGGGCTATGAACTTTCCCCTTAGGACTGCTTTCAAAGTGTCCCATAAGTTTGAGTATGTTGATTCTTTATTTTCATTGAATTCAAGGAAGAATTTAATTTCTTTCTTTATTTCTTCTTTGATCCAGGTGTGGGTCAATAGTTGACTATTCAGTTTCCATGAGTTTGCAGGCTTTATGGGGGTAGCTTTGTTGTTGAATTCTAACTTTAGTCCGTGGTGATCTGATAAGACACATTTGGTTATGGATTTTTTTTGTAACTGTGGAAGTTTGCTTTGTTACCAAGGATGTGGTCAATTTTTGAGAAGGTTCCATGAGCTGCAGAGAAGAAGGTATATTCTTTCCTATTTGGGTGGAATGTTCTATAGATGTCTGTTAAGTCCATTTGATTCGATACCTCCATTAATTCTCTTATTTCTCTGTTAGGTTTTTGTCTGATTGACCTGTGCATTGGTGAAAGAGGCGTGTTGAGATCTCCCACTATTAGTGTGTGCTGTTTGATGGCAGCTTTGAGTTTTAGTAAGGTTTCTTTTACATATGTGGGTGCTTTTATGTTAGGGGCATAGATATTCAGGACTGAGACCTCATCCTGATCAATTGTTCCTGTTATGAGTATAAAATATCCCTCTCCATCTCTTCTGATTGATTTAAGTTTGAAGTCAACATTGTTAGAAATTAGTATGGCCACTCCTGCTTGTTTCTTAGGTCCATTTGCTTGATAAACCTTTTCCAATCCCTTTACTCTGAGTAGGTGCCTGTCTTTGTGGTTGAGGTGTGTTTCCTGTAAACAGCAGAATGTTGGATCCTGTTTGCGTATCCAATCTCTTAGCCTGTGCCTTTTTATAGGTGAGTTGAGTCCATTGACATTAAGGGATATTAATGACCAGTGGTTGCTAACTCCGGTCACTTTTTTAGCCATAGAGTTTGTGTGTTTGCTTTCTTTTAGTTGCGCTGGTAAAGGGTGTCTAGAAGTTTGAGTTATTGTGGACATTGTTGGTCTCCTTGGTTTGTGATTTTCCTTCTATTACTTTCTGTAAGGCTGGATTTGTGGCTACGTATTGTTTAAATTTGTTTTTATCCTGGAAAATTTTGTTTTCTCCATTTATAGTGAATGAAAGCTTGGCTGGGTATAGTAGTCTCGGCTTGCATCCATGTTCTTTTAGCTTCTGCAGTACATCTATACAGGACCTTCTGGCTTTCATGTTTTCCATAGAGTAGTTAGGAGTAAGTCTGATAGGTTTACCTTTATAAGTAACTTGACCTTTTTCCTTTGCAGCTCTTAATATTCTTTCTTTATTCTGGATGTTTTGTGTTCTGATTATTATATTGTGAGAAGATGTTTTTTTTGGTCCAGTCTCTTCGGTGTTCTGTATGCTTCTTGAACCTTCAAAGGAATATCTTTCTTTAGGCTGGGAAAGTTTTCTTCTATAATTTTATTAAATATATTTTCTGAACCATTGAGCTGTACCTCTTCTCCTTCTTCTATCACAATTATTCTTAGGTTTGGTCTTTTTATTGTGTCCCATATTTCCTGAATGTTTTGTGATGAGAATTTGTTGGTTTTATTTTTTTCTTTGATCAGTGTGTTAATTTTCTCTATGGTATCTTCAGTGTCTGACATTCTTTCTTCTAACTCTTGTAGTCTGTTGGTAGTACTTGTCTCTGTAGTTCCTGTTCGTTTACCCAGATTTTCCATCTCCAACCTTCCCTCGGTTTGTGTTTTCTTCATTACTTCCATTTCATTCTTCAGGTCTTGAACCATTTCCCTTACCTGTTTGATTGCATTTTCTTGTTTCTCTTGGTTTTCTTGGGTATCTTTGAGCGATTTATTCATTTCCTCTATCTTTTTGTTTGTAATCTCTAATTGTTTATGGCAGATTTTCACCTCCTGTTTAAGGTCTTCTATTATTTTCAAAAAATTCACTTTTGAGTTGATTTCTTCTACTTCTTTGGGAGTAGGGTGTACAATTCTTCTTATTTCAGGATCCCTGGGTTCTGGTGATGTCATGTTGCCTTTCAGGTTGTTGGAGGAATTCTTACATTGGCGCCTTCCCATCTCCTCTTTCAAATGAAGCCAGGAGAGGCCTGGTTTCTTGGTCCAGTCTTTGATGTGACTGAGTCTCTGGGTGTATCTCTTCAGTGTGGAAGCAGGGACCATCCTGCTGAGCTTGAACTCCCCAGTGATGTCTCTCCTGGCAGCCGGTTCTGATCTCCCTGCTGCTTGGGTGTCTCACGAACAAAGGACCTTCCTGCCGAAGGGCAGGCAGGCCACCTAGACAAAGAAGCTACTACCTTCCCGGTTGCCCTCCCAATTCGGACCCTGTCCCAGTGCCCAAACAGGCTGGGTTGGGAGCTGTTGTGTGGTTCAAAGAGGGGAGGGGGGTCAGAGGGGGTGGCGGAGGGCCATGGATGCTAGCTGGGTGGGATAGGAATAGAGAGGAAGTATCGGGCAGTATAGCCCCTGCAGATGGCCCAGGAGGTGCAGGAGGGGTGAGGAACGTCTGAGTTCCCTGTCCCGGGCTGCCGCCGTGGTCAGAAACTCACTCACCCGAGTGATGTCTCTCCTGGCACCCGGATCTGGTCTCCCTGCTGCATAGGTGTCTCACGAACAAAGGGCCGAGCTTGCTGCTGCAGGGCAGGCAGGCCACCTAGACAAAGGAGCTACTACCCTCCCGGTTGCCCTCCCAATTTGGACCCTGTCCCAGTGCCCAAACAGGCTGAGCTGTGAGCTGTTGTGTGGTTCAAAGAGGGGAGGGGGGTCAGAAGGGGTGGGGGGAGGGCCGTGGATGCTAGCTGGGTGGGATAGGAATAGAGAGGAAGTATCTGGCAGTATAGCCCCTGCAGACTCTTCTTTTGTTTTCACAGAGGATGAAACTCTCTGGATTTCTTCTATTCCAATATGGTATGATAGACCTTGCCCTCCAGAAAAGTTGCTGTAAACACCCTCAAAAAATTACTTCACCCAACTGTCAGCTGAGATAAGCCTGACACACAAGTTACACCATAAATGATCTGATTAACAGTGCCCCCATTCAACAAGAAACAGTTTGGAGAGAAGAAAACTGCACCCATGTTCCCAACATATTGTTTATAAATGTTCTGTTACATTTAAAGGGAAAAATGATATAGGTATAAATAATTTCCATTGGTATGTATTTTAAGTTCAATTTTGTTTATGTATGTGCATTCCTGATATTAATTAAGGTATTGTGATTATGTAGTTCATTTATAATGTAATGTATAATAGAAAATATAGGTTGCTAATGGATAATTATTGATAATAGTAAAGCTTATAGTCATAATAGTTAGATTTTCTAGATATGTAAAGATATATTTCAATTAGATAGACATTCTTCATATCTTTCAAAAACTGCAGAATAAGGCATTTTAACTGTTTTAATAACATGGAGCTTTTCAGAACAAGGAGACACATCTGCTCCTGGCAGCACCAGCTACTTCAAGAGGAACATGGGCATCAAAGAGTATCTTTATGGAGCTTGATATCCGTTTGGGCAAGAAACTGCTCCTGCCTGGACTGATACATAAACTGGACACAAAATCCCATCGAGAGAAGACTGCTAAACTTGCCTAAATGTGAGATGGTATTTCGGTGTTCCTGCTTCATCAAAGTCTCTACAAGACATTCTGAAGGACAAAGCAGAAAATGACTAAAGTGCCATTGAAAATTCCTGCTTCATTGAAATGTCTGCTGAAAACTTTTGGTCTGTAGGTCAAAGATGGATGCCCCAACGGTACATTGAAACTTTGGGTGATTGTACAGGCAACGAAATTTCTCTGTCATTTCTAGAGTTTTGGACCTCGTTTTTTGCTTAGATAAAATGATATCTTTCTGAAGTCTTTGACAGAGTTAAGAATGGTTAGTTATAATTATAGTTTTTCTTAGTGATGATAAAGGATAAAATAGATATAAATACTGTAACTGTAATTCTTGCTTGATAACTGTTTTTTATATATAATCTTACTATGTTAAAGTTAAAGCCTTCCTCTTTGTTTAAACAAATAATGCAGGAATGATGGAGGAAGGTCATCTTTCTATCTGTTGTTTCATTGGTTAAATAAAGAAACTGCCTTGGCCCTTTAATAGGACAAAAAATTAAGTAGGCGAAATAAACAGAACAGAATGCTGGGAGAAAGAAGCTAATCAAGGAGTTGCCATAATTCTCCCACTCCAGGCAGATGCAGGTTAAAATCTTTCCTGGTAAGCCAGCTCGTGGGCTACACAGATTATTAGAAATTTGTTAGGTCAATATGTAAGAGCTAGCCAAAAAGAGGCTGAAACTATTGGGTCATGCAATGTTTAAAAGAATACTGTTGGCCGGGCGGTGGTGGCGCATGCCTTTAATCCCAGCACTCGGGAGGCAGAGGCAGGTGGATCTCGTGAGTTTGAGACCAGCCTGGTCTACAGAGCTAGTTCCAGGACAGGCTCCAAAGCCACAGAGAAACCCTGTCTCAAAAAAACCAAAAAATAAAAAAATAAAAAATTAAAAGAATACTGATCCCAGGGAATTATGTCAGGTAAAGCTAGCCAGGTGGTGGGAAGCAATCTGTTCTAACCGATTAAGTCCACTGGCAAAAGGAGTAAAGTCCCAGAGTCTCCTGAGGACAAGATTCATATACTGAACTTCCTACATGAGTTGGAGAATTTTCCAATGTCTCTCTTTTATGTGACATTGCCCATGATAACTATGTGTATTTTGGACATTTCCTTGGATGTCTGCAGAATATAACAAGGGCCCCAGAGTTCCTTTTAAAGAAGCTGATGGACTCAGAGATGAGATACATCAACTTCTAGAGGCAGATGAGCAGAGATTAGAAATGCTGGATAACTGGGGACATGTGATGAAATCTTCTTGGCACTTTATTAAATGGTAGACTATCTAGGAGCTGAGATAGATGGAGAGTTTACCAGAGGCCTCTGACAGAAGACAAATGGCTGAGATTCATTTGGACAGGTTGAGATGATGGTAGATTTCCAGAAAAACAATGTAAAGGAAAAACTTCTCCTTGAAGAAATGAAAAAAAATCACAAATTTCCCTGTGCACACAAAGAAATTTCCAGAGGTGATCCAAAATATAGAAAATGTTCAGGATACCCTGAAATCGCAGGAATTTGGAACATTTGAAATTTGAGAATGAGGGCTAGATATTCCAGTACCTCAAGGAGAGGACGAAAATCCTAGTGTACTCTTTCCAGATTGGGAAGGATTCAGAAATCCTGGGAGCAGATAGATGATGATGTAGAGAATTGTGCATAGTCTGAAAAATTTTCTGAGGGTTTGGGATGAAGCAGAATGTCGTCTAGTTGCTTGATTATACAGCAATATCACTATCTTTCCTTGTGCAGACACAGATAATTCCAAAGTCAATTGGGGAAATAAAGAAGGGTCCACAGGCTCTTCTGCACCATGACACACACAAAGAACTCTGACTACATTGCAAAAATTTTATCAAAATCTGCCTATTTTGAATAAACATCAGAGTTTCTGTCCTTGATGAAAGAGTCATAAAATATGTTTTACAGATATCAAATTTCGAATTGTGCCTTTGGTAGCTAAGAGAATTGCCACAGTGCCCTGGTAAGCAGAAGAATTTTATAAGAGTCCCTTGTGCAGATTTGGACATTTTCAGAGTTCCTTGTGATAGTGGGCATATTCCCACAATCATTTCATCAGAACAAGAAGATGCTGGAGTTGTTTATCTTGATGAAAATACACCCAGATTTCCTGGTACAGATGGGATGTTCCCCTGCTTGCTTGGGTAGATAAATCATTTGTATATGGCACTGGAACTGCTTTAAAAAGTGTAGAAAGTTGTACAGTCTCTTCAGCAAATTATGATAAATTCACCATTTTCTCAGATGACATAACATGTTCCAGAGGCCTATTGGCAGGTTTCAAAGCTCTTATATTCCTTAGGCCAGGAGGAAAAAAAATTCTGAGATCCGTTGGTGGAAGTAAAAATACATCTAGGGACTAGAGTTGGTTACAAAGCTTTTATTATTATTCTGCTTGTAGATGACTGAGAAATTTCCATAATCTCTCTCTACCTCAAAATGCCCCAAGGTATTCTGGGAATATTGCTGTTGTCTCAAAATTTTTGAAGAATATATTGAATGTTTTGAAAACCCTTGCATAAAGGACAAAGAACGAGGGCTGGCAAAGTTACCTCTTTAGATGTGGAGAGTACTTTAGGCAATTTCAAAAATAGCAAAGTTTCCAGAGACCATGGATTAGATAAAGGATTTTCCTGAGCACCTAGAGAAATGATAAATGTTCTATGTGCTCTAGTGAAGACAAAAATTTCCTAAGGTTTTTGGCTAGATTTGGTATGTTATGTAGTCCTTGTAATCATTGCAGTATATTGGATAGATGAAGAAAAATATTTTAGACTATATGGAAGAAATTAGATGTTTCCAAGCCCTATTTGAAGGTGCCAGAGTCCCTAAAATTTGTTGTGTTGATATAGATAGATTTAGAGACCCTTATTCAGATAGTGAAGATCCTAGATTTTTGGGCAGATGCCCAAAATTCTACGGTTCCTTGTGTAGGTAAAGAAATTACCAGCAGCCTTTGAGCAGGTGGAGAATCACTGAGTTCCTTAGGGGAACATTGATTAGTCTCTAACTTAGAAGGTGGATGTTTTTCTGTGCTCTGTGTCTTTGGGGGCTTTGCACAAGTGGGGTTTAATAACAAAAAGCTTTTTCAGGTATTTGAGTAGTAGGTGAAGGTTTCAGCAACACCTGCCTTAAGGTGTTCACTTTCAGTTTCATGTGAAGATGGCCAAAGTTCATCATCTCTTTTCAAAGATGGAGAAGGAGGCTCATTGGGCAACAGCTGTCCCTCTTTAGGTGCTGAAAGAGATCCATCTGGACGGGTGAGTGTGTTCTATCTAGGGGCAGATTGTCCCAGAAGAGAGCACAAACTCTATCTTCCAGCTCCTTCTGCAGGTTGTTTTCCTACACACAACACCCTCCCCAACCAGGCTTGTTATGAAAGGTCCTTCTCATGAACCGGTTTTTGCACCTACACTAAGGCTACCCACCCAGAGAGGTGAATGCCTCCCTACCGGGCAGGCCTCAAGGACCCCCAAAGGAGCACGGGCACATTCAGTATGGCGGCTGGGTCTCCTGTGCTCTCCTAGACACTGCCATGCGCCCCAAGTTTGCCCTTTTGTCTGCAGCCCAATTGATTACCAAGCGCCCATGTTTTGGTGCTGTGGAGTTTCATCTGGACGGGAATGGTTTCTGCTTCTACACTGAGGAGATACACCCAGAGAGTCAGTCACAGCAATGTCTGGACCAAGACACCAGGCCTTTCCTGGCTCCATTTAAAGGAAGAGATGGGAAGGTGCCAATGCAAGAGTTCCTCCAACAAACTGAAAGGCAATATCACATCACCAGAATCCAAGGATACTGAAATAAGAAGTATTGTACACGCTCCTCCAGAAGAATTAGAAGAAATTGACTCAAAATGAATTATATCAAAATAATAGAGGACCTTATACAGGAGCTGAAAAACTGCAATAAACAATAAGAGATTACAAACAAAAAGGTAGAGGAAATGTATAAATCGCTCAAACATACCCAAGACAATGAAGAGAAACAAGAAAGAGCAATCAAACAGGTAAGGGAAGTGGTTCAAGACATGAAGAGGGAAATGGAAGTAATGAAGAAAACACAAACTGAGGGAAGGATGGAAATGGAAAATCAGGGTAAACAAACGGGAACTACAGAGACAAGTACTACCAACAGATTACAAGAGATAGAAGAAAGAATGTCAGTCACTGAAGATAACATAGAGAACATTAACACACTGATCAAAGAAAACAGCAAAACCAACCAATTCTCATTACAAAACTTTCAGAAAATCTGGGACACAATTAAAAGACCAAACCTAAGAATTAAAGAGGTAGAGGATGAGAAGAAATACAGCTCAACATTCCAGAAAATATATTTAATAAAATTATAAAACAAGACTTTGCCAACCTAATGAAAGATATTCCATTGATATTTAAAGAAACATACAGAACACTGAATAGGGTGGCTCAAAACAATCTTCTTGCCATATAATAATCAAAACATAAAGAATAAAGAAAGAATATTAATATTTGAAAAGAAATAAGGCCAATTTACTTATAAAGGTAACCTATCAGTCTTACACCAGACTTCACTATGGAAAGCTTGATAGCCAGAAGGTCCTGGATAGATGTACTGCAGAAACTAAGAGTGCATGGATGCTAGTCCAGAATACTATACCCATCCCATCTTTCATCCCATCTTTCTAAATGGAGAAAACAATATTTTCCAGGAATAAAACAATTTTAAACAATATGTAGGCACAAATCCAGCATTACAGAAAGTAATAGAATGAAAATCACAGCACAAGGAGACCAACATTTCCCACAATAACTTAGACATCTCATGACCCTTCCCCAGCACAACTCGAAGAAGAGAAAAACACAAACTCTGCTCGAAAAAAAAAGTGAGAGGAGTTAACAACCACTGGTCATTAATATCACTTAATATCAGTGGAATCAACTCACCTATAAAGAGGCACAGGCTAAGAGATTGGATATGAAAACAGGATCCAGCATTCTGCTGTTTACAAGAAAAACACCTCAACCACAAATACAGACATCTATTCAGAGTAAAATACTGGGAGAAGGTTTATCAACCAAATGGACCTAAGAAACAAGCAAATATGGCCATACTAATTTCTAACAAAGTTGACTTCAAATTAATATCAATCAGAAGAGATGGAGGAGGACTTTTTTTACTCATAACAGGAACAATTCATCAGGACAAAGTCTCAATCCTGAATATCTATGCCCCTAATATAAAAGCACTCAATTATGTAAAAGAAACATTACTAAAACTCAAGGCAGTCACCAAAACACACACTAACAGTAGGAGATTTTAGCTCTCTTCTCTCACCAAAGGACTGGTCAATCAGACAGAAACCTAACAGAGAAATAAGAGGATTAAGGGAGGTAATGAATCAAATGGACTTAACAGATATCTATAGATTGTTCCACCCAAATAGGAAAGAATATACCTTCTTCTCTGCAGCTCATGGAACCTTCTCAAAAGTTGACCAAATACTAGGTAACAAAGCAAACTTACACAGTTACAAAAAAAGTATTAGTAACCACCTGAATCTTATCGGATCACCATAGATTAAAGTTAGAATCCAACCACAATGCTACCACAAAAAAGCCTGTGAAATTCTCATCACAAAACATTCAGGAAATATGGGACACAATAAGAAGACCAAACCTAAGATTAATAGGGATAGAAGAAGAAGAAGTACAGCTCAATGGTCCAAAAAATACATTTAATGAAATTATAGAAGAAAACTTTCCAAGCCTAAGGAAAGATATTCCTTTGAATGTTCAAGCAGCATACAGAACACCAAAAGGACTGGACGAAAAAAAAATCTCCTCATCATATAATAATCAAAACACAAAACATACAGAATATAGAAAGAATAATAAGAGCTGCAAAAAAAAAGGTCAAGTTACTTATAAATGTAAACCTATCAGACTTACACTTGACTACTCTATGGAAACCATGAAAGCCAGAAGGTCCTGGAAAGATGTACTGCAGAAGCTAATAGAACATGGATGCAAGCCCAGACTACTATACCCAGACAAGCTTTCATTCACTATAAATGGAGAAAACAAAATTTTCCAGGATAAAAACAAATTTAAACAATACGTAGCCACAAATCCAGCCTTACATAAAGGAATAGAAGGAAAATCACATTCCAAGGAGTCCAACAATGACCACAATCACTCAAACATCTAGAGACCCTTCACCAGCACAACTCAAAGAAGACAAACACACAAACTCTATTACTAAAAAAAGTGACTGGAGTTAACAGCACTGGTCATTAATATCCCTTAATGTCAATGGACTCAACTCACCTCTAAAGAGGCACAGGCTAAGAGATTGGATACAAAACAGGATCCAACATTCTGCTGCACACAAGAAACACACCTCAACCACAAAGACAGGCACCTACTTAAGGTAAAGGGATGGAAAAGGGTTTATCAAGCAAATGGACCTAAGAAACATGCAGGTGTGGGCATAACAATTTCTAACAAAGTTGACTTCAAACTTAAAACAATCAGAAGAGATGGAGAGGGACATTTTATACTCATAACAGGAAAAATTCATCAGGATGAAGTCTCAATCCTGGATATCTATGCGCCTAATATAAAAGCACCCATGTAGGTAAAAGAAACAATACTAAAACTCAAGGCTGCCATCAAACCGAACACACTAATAGTAGGAGATTTCAACACTCCTCTTTCACCAATGGACAGGTCAATCAGACAAAAACCTAACAGAGAAATAAGAGAATTAATGGAGGTAACGAATCAAGTGGAATTAACAGACATCTATAGAACATTCCACCCAAATAGGAAAGAATATACCTTCTTCTCTGCAGCTCATGGAACTTTCTCGAAAATTGACCACATCCTTGGTAACAAAGCAAACTTCCAGAGTTAAAAAAATTTATTCGTAACCTCCTGTGTCTTATCAGATCACCATGGACTAAAGTTAGAATTCAACAACAATGCTACCCCCAGAAGTCCTACAAACTCATGGAAACTGAACAGTCTACTATTGACCCACACCTGGATCAAAGAAGAAATAAAGAAAGAAATTAAAGTCTTCCTTGAATTCAATGAAAATAATGAAACTACATACTCAAACTTATGGGACACTATGGAAGCAGTCCTAAGGGGAAAGTTCATAGCCCTAAGTGCCCACTTAAAGAAAACAGAGAAAGCACACATTGGAGACCTAACAGCCCATCTGAATGCTCTAGAAAAAAAAGAAGCAGACTCACCTAAGAGGAGTAGAAGACTGGAAATAATCTAACTGAGGGCTGAAATTAACAAAATAGAAACACAGAAAACAATCCAAAGAATCAATGAAACAAAAAGCTGTTTCCTAGAGAAAATCAACAAGATTGATAAACCCCTATCCAAATTAATCAAATGGAAGAGAGAGAATATGCAACTTAATAAGATCAGAAATGAAAAGGGGGACATAACCACAGATATAGAGGAAATTCAGAGAATCATTAGATCTTACTACAAAAGCCTGTATGCCAAAAAACTGGAAAAAGTAAAAGAAATGGACACTTTTTTAGATAAATACTATATTCCAAAGTTAAATCAAGACCTTGTGAACAATCTAAGTAGACCGGTCAGTCGCGAAGAATTAGAAGCTGTTATCAAAAACCTCCCTACCAAAAAAAGCCCAGGACCTGATGGTTTCAATGTGGAATTCTACCAGAACTTCCAAGAAGACCTAATACCTGTAATAACTAAGGTATTTCACAACATAGAAACAGAAGAGTCATTGCCAAATTCCTTTTATGAAACTACAGTCACTCTGATACCAAAGCCACACAAAGACTGAACCAAGAAAGAGAAGTACAGGCCAATCTCACTCATGAACATCGACGCAAAAATCATCAACAAAATATTGGCAAACCGTATCCAAGAACACATTAGGAAAATTATCCATTATGATCAAGTAGGCTTCATCCCAGGGATGCAAGGCTGGTTCAACATAAGAAAATCTATCAATGCAATCCATCATATAAATAAACTGAAAAAAAACTTATGATCATCTCATTAGATGCTGAAAAATCTTTTGACAAAATTCAACATCCCTTTATGATAAAAGTAATGAGAAATTAGGGATACAAGGGTCATACCTAAATATAATAAAAGCTATTTACAACAAACCAACAGCTAACATCAAACTAAACAGAGAGAAACTCAAAGCCATCCCACTTAAATCAGGAACACGACAAGGCTGTCCACTCTCTCCATACCTCTTCAATATAGTGCTTGAAGTTTTAGCAATAGCAATAAGACTACAGAAGTCGATCAAGGAAATTTGAATTGGCAAGGAAGAAGTTAAACTTTCGTTATTTGCAGATGATATGATAGTGTACATAAGCGACCCCAAAAACTCGACCAAAGAACTCCTACAGCTGATAAACAACTTTAGTAATGTGGCTGGATACAAGATCAACTCCAAAAAAATCAGTCGCGCTCCTATACACAAAGGATATGGAAGGAGAGAGGGAAATCAGAGAAACATCACCTTTCATGATAGCCACAAACAGCATAAAATATCTCGGGGTAACTCTAACTAAAGAAATGCAAGATCTATTTGAACGAACATTAAGGCATTGAAGAAAGAAATTGAAGAGGATACCAGAAAATGGAAGGATCTCCCCTTGCTCTTGTATTGGGAGGATCAACATAGTAAAAATGGCAATCCTACCAAAGGCAATTTATAGATTCAATGCAATCCCCATCAAGATCCTGTCAGAATTCTTCACTGTTCTTGAGTGGACAATAGTCAACTTTACATTGAAAAACAAAAAACCCAGGATAGCCAAAACAATCTTATACAAAAAAGGAACTTCTGGCAGCATTACCATCCCTGACTTTAAACTCTATCACAGAGCTACAGTAATGAAAACAGTGTGGAGCCAGGCGACGGTGGCGCATGCCTTTAATCTCAGCACTCGGGAGGCAGAGGCAGGCGATTTTCTGTGAGTTTGAGACCAGCCTGGTCTACAGAGCTAGTTCCAGGACAGGCTCCAAGCCACAAAGAAACCCTGTCTCGAAAAAAAAAATACAGTGTGATATAAAAATAGAGAAGTCGACAAATGGAATCATATAGAAGACCCGGATTTTAACACAAAAACCTATGAACACCTCATTTTCTAAAAAGGTGCTAAAAGTAATAAATGTAAGAAAGAAAGCTTCTTCAACAAATGGTGCTGGCACAACTGGATGTCAACCTGTAGAAGAATGAAAATAGACCCATATCTATCGCCATGCACAAAACTCAAGTCCAAATGGATCAAAGACCTCAATATCAATCTGAACACACTGAACCTGATAGAAGAGAAAGTGAGAAGCACCCTACAACAGATGGGCACAGGCGATCGCTTTCAGGTATAACCCCAGCAGCACAGTCATTAAGGGCAACATGGAATAAAAGGGACCTACTGAAACTGAGAAGCTTCTGTAAAGCAAAGGACACTGTCATTAAGACAAAAATGCAACCCACTAACTGGGAGATGATCTTCACCAACCCCACAACAGACAAAGTTCTGATCTCCAAAATATATAAAGAACTCAAAAAACTAGACTTTAAAATGCTAATTAACCCAATTAAAAAATGGGGCACTGATCTGAAGAGAGAGTTCTCAACAGAAGAAATTCAAAAGGCCAAAAGACACTTAAGGTCATGCTCAGCCTCCTTAGCAATCAGGGAAATGCAAATCAAAACAACATTGAGATATCACCTTACAACTGTCAGAATGGCTAAAATCAAAAACACCATTGATAGCCTTTGCTGGAGAGGCTGTGGATAAAGGGGTACCCTCATCCATTGCTGGTTGGAATGCAAACTTGTGCAAACACTTTGGAAGGCAGTGTGGCGGTTCCTCAGAAAATTCGGGATCAACCTACCCATGGACCCAGCAATCCCATAGTTGGGAATATACCCAAGTGATGCCCGATCATATGACAAGGACATTTGTTCAACTATGTTCATAGCAGCATTATTTGTAATAGCCAGAACCTGGAAACAACCTAGATGCCCTTCAATGGAAGAATGGATGGAGAAAGTGTGGAATATATACACATTAGAATACTACTAGGTGGTAAAAAACAATGACTTCATGAATTTTGGATGCAAATGGATGGAAATAGTAAACACTATCCTGAGTGATGTAACCCAGACCAAAGAGGATGAACATGGGATGTACTCACTCATAATTGGTTTCTAGAAATAAATAAAGGTCAGTGATTCTATAATTTGATATCCTAAAGAAACTAAATAAGAAGGTGAACTCAATGAAAAACATATAGCTATCCTCCCGGTTATGGGAAGTAGACAAGATTGCTGGACAAAAATTGGGATCTTGGGGGTGTGGTGGAAGGGGGGTAAGGGGGAGAAGGGGAGATAAATGTGAGAAGGGGAGGTTGCGGAGAACTTAGGGAAACGGGATGATTGGGATAAAGGAAGGTTGGTTAGGGGAGCAGGGAAGCACACATCTTAATTAAGGTAGCCATCTTAGGTTTGGCAAGAGACTTGGCCCTAGAGGGGCTTCCAGGGGCCCAAGGCGATGTCCCCAGTTAGTTCCTGGGGCAGCTGAGGATAGGGAACCTGAAAGCACCCTATCCTATAGCAATATTGATGAATATCTTGCATATCACCATAGAACCTTCATCTGGCGATGGATGGAGATAGAGACAGAGACCCACACTGGATCACCGGACTGAGCTCCCAATGTTCCAATGAGGAGCAGAAGGAGGGAGAATATGAGCAAAAAGCCAGGACCTCAATGGGTGCACCCACCCAGGGAGACAGTAGGACTGATCCATTGGGAGCTCACGAAGGCCAGCTGGACTGTACTGAAAAAGGATGGGATAAAACTGGACATCTGAATTTGGCAGACAATGAGGGCTGGTGAGAAGCCAAGGACAATGGCACCGGGTTTTGATCCTCCCTCATGTTCTGGTTTTGTGGGAGCATACCCAGTTTGGATGTTCACATTTCTAGACCAGGATTGGGGGGGGGGGGGACTTTGGACTTTCCACAGGGCAAGGAACCCTAACTGCTCTTCAGGCTGGAGTGGGACGGGAGGAGTGTGGGAAGGGGGGAGGAGTGGAAGTTGGAGGAGCAAAATGGGAGGGGGGAGGAGGAAGAAATTTCTGTTTTTTTTCCAATAAAAAATTTAAAAAAACGAGCCTTTGTTCGTGAGACACCTAAGCAGCGGGGAGACCAGATCCGGGTGCCAGGAGAGACATCACGCGGGTGAGTGAGTTTCTGACCTCGGCGGCAGCCCGAGACAGGGAACTCAGACGTTCTCGCCCCTCCTGCAATCCCTGGGCAGTCTGCAGGGGCTATACTGCCAGATACTTCCTCTCTATTCCTATCCCACCCAGCTAGCATCCACGGCCCTCCGCCACCCCTCTGACCCCCCTCCCCTCTTTGAACCACACAACAGATCCCAGCTCAGCCTGTTTGGGCGCTGGGACTGGGTCCGAATTGGGAGGGCAACCGGGAGGGTGGTGGCTCCTTTGTCTAGGTGGCCTGCCTGACCTGTGGCAGTGGGTTCAGCCCTTTGTTTGTGAGACGCCTAGGGGGCAGGGAGACCAGATCCGGGTACCAGGAGGGACATCACTCGGGTGAGTGGGTTTCTGGCCGCGGCGGCAGCCCGGGACAGGGAACTCAGACGTTCCTTGCCCCTCCTGCACTCCCTGGGCAGTCTGCAGGGGCTATACTGCCAGATACTTCCTCTCTATTCCTATCCCACCCAGCTAGCATCCACGGCCCTCCGCCACCCCTCTGACCCCCCTCCCCTCTTTGAACCACACAGCAGCTCACAGCTCAGCCTGTTTGGGTGCTGGGACTGGGTCCGAATTGGGGAGGCAACCGGGAGGGTAGTGGCTCCTTTGTCTAGGTGGCCTGCCTACCCTGCGGCAGCAGGCTCGGCCCTTTGTTCGTGGGACACCCAAGCAGCAGGGAGATCAGAACCGGCTGCCAGGAGAGACATCACTGGGGAGTTCAAGCTCAGCAGGACGGTCCCTGCTTCCACACTGAAGAGATACACCCAGAGACTCAGTCACATCAAAGACTGGACCAAGAAACCAGGCCTCTCCTGGCTTCATTTGAAAGAGGAGATGGGAAGGCGCCAATGTAAGAATTCCTCCAACAACCTGAAAGGCAACATGACATCACCAGAACCCAGGGATCCTGAAATAAGAAGAATTGTACACCCTACTCCCGAAGAAGTAGAAGAAATCGACTCAAAAGTGAATTTTTTGAAAATAATAGAAGACCTTAAACAGGAGGTGAAAATCTGCCATAAACAATTAGAGATTACAAACAAAAAGATAGAGGAAATGAATAAATCGCTCAAAGATACCCAAGAAAACCAAGAGAAACAAGAAAATGCAATCAAACAGGTAAGGGAAATGGTTCAAGACCTGAAGAATGAAATGGAAGTAATGAAGAAAACAAAACCGAGGGAAGGTTGGAGATGGAAAATCTGGGTAAACGAACAGGAACTACAGAGACAAGTACTACCAACAGACTACAAGAGTTAGAAGAAAGAATGTCAGACACTGAAGATACCATAGAGAAAATTAACACACTGATCAAAGAAAACAATAAAACCAACAAATTCTCATCACAAAACATTCAGGAAATATGGGACACAATAAAAAGACCAAACCTAAGAATAATTGTGAGAGAAGAAGGAGAAGAAGTACAGCTCAATGGTTCAGAAAATATATTTAATAAAATTATAGAAGAAAACTTTCCCAGCCTAAAGAAAGATATTCCTTTGAAGGTTCAAGAAGCATACAGAACACCGAATAGACTAGACCAAAAAAAAACATCTCTCGCCATATAATAATCAGAACACAAAACATCCAGAATAAAGAAATATTATTAAGAGCTGCAAAGGAAAAAGGTCAAGTTACTTATAAAGGTAAACCTATCAGACTTACACCTGACTACTCTATGGAAAACATGAAAGCCAGAAGGTCCTGTATAGATGTACTGCAGAAGCTAAAAGAACATGGATGCAAGCCGAGACTACTATACCCAGCCAAGCTTTCATTCACTATAAATGGAGAAAACAAAATTTTCCAGGATAAAAACAAATTTAAACAATACGTAGCCACAAATCCAGCCTTACAGAAAGTAATAGAAGGAAAATCACAAACCAAGGAGACCAACAATGTCCACAATAACTCAAACTTCTAGACACCCTTTACCAGCGCAACTAAAAGAAAGCAAACACACAAACTCTATGGCTAAAAAAGTGACCGGAGTTAGCAACCACTGGTCATTAATATCCCTTAATGTCAATGGACTCAACTCACCTATAAAAAGGCACAGGCTAAGAGATTGGATACGCAAAACAGGATCCAACATTCTGCTGTTTACAGGAAACACACCTCAACCACAAAGACAGGCACCTACTCAGAGTAAAGGGATTGGAAAAGGTTTATCAAGCAAATGGACCTAAGAAACAAGCAGGAGTGGCCATACTAATTTCTAACAAAGTTGACTTCAAACTTAAATCAATCAGAAGAGATGGAGAGGGATATTTTATACTCATAACAGGAACAATTGATCAGGATGAGGTCTCAGTCCTGAATATCTATGCCCCTAACATAAAAGCACCCACATATGTAAAAGAAACCTTACTAAAACTCAAAGCTGCCATCAAACAGCACACACTAATAGTGGGAGATCTCAACACGCCTCTTTCACCAATGCACAGGTCAATCAGACAAAAACCTAACAGAGAAATAAGAGAATTAATGGAGGTATCGAATCAAATGGACTTAACAGACATCTATAGAACATTCCACCCAAATAGGAAAGAATATACCTTCTTCTCTGCAGCTCATGGAACCTTCTCAAAAATTGACCACATCCTTGGTAACAAAGCAAACTTCCACAGTTACAAAAAAATCCATAACCAAATGTGTCTTATCAGATCACCACGGACTAAAGTTAGAATTCAACAACAAAGCTACCCCCATAAAGCCTGCAAACTCATGGAAACTGAATAGTCAACTATTGACCCACACCTGGATCAAAGAAGAAATAAAGAAAGAAATTAAATTCTTCCTTGAATTCAATGAAAATAAAGAATCAACATACTCAAACTTATGGGACACTTTGAAAGCAGTCCTAAGGGGAAAGTTCATAGCCCTTAGTGCCCACTTAAAGAAAACAGAGAAAGCATACATTGGAGACTTAACAGCCCACCTGAAAGCTCTAGAAAAAAAGAAGCAGACTCACCTAGGAGGAGTAGAAGACTGGAAATAATCAAACTGAGGGCTGAAATCAACAAAATAGAAACACAGAAAACAATCCAAAGAATCAATGAAACAAAAAGCTGGTTCCTGGAGAAAATCAACAAAATTGATAAAACCCTATCCAAACTAATCAAACGGCAGAGAGAGAATTTGCAAATTAATAAAATCAGAAATGAAATGGGGGACATAAACACAGACATAGAGGAAATTCAGAGAATCATTAGATCTTAATACAAAAGCCTGTATGCCACAAAACTGGAAAATGTAAAAGAAATGGACACTTTTTTAGATAAATACCATATTCCAAAGTTAAATCAGGACCAGGTGAACAACCTAAATAGACTTGTCAGTCGCGAAGAATTAGAAGCTGTTATCAAAAACCTCCCTACCAAAAAAAAGCCCAGGACCAGACGGTTTCAATGCGGAATTCTACCAGAATTTCCAAGAAGACCTAATACCTATACTCCTTAAGGTATTTCACAATATAGAAACAGAAGAGTCATTGCCAAATTCCTTTTATGAAGCTACCGTCACTCTGATACCAAAACCACACAAAGACTCAACCAAGAAAGAGAATTACAGGCCAATCTCACTCATGAACATTGATGCAAAAATTCTCAACAAATTACTGGCTAACCGTATCCAAGAACACATTAGAAAAATTATCCATTATGATCAAGTAGGCTTCATCCCAGAGATGCAAGGCTGGTTCAACATACGAAAATCTATCAATGTAATCCATCATATAAATAAACTGAAAGAAAAAAACCATATGATCATTTCATTAGATGCTGAAAAAAGCTTTTGACAAAATTCAAAATCCCTTCATGATAAAAGTCTTGGAGAGATTAGGGATACAAGGGTCATACCTAAATATAATAAAAGCTATTTACAGCAAACCGACAGCTAACATCAAACTAAACGGAGAGAAACTCAAAGCCATCCCACTTAAATCAGGAACACGACAAGGCTGTCCACTCTCTCCATACCTCTTCAATATAGTGCTTGAAGTTTTAGCAATAGCAATAAGACAACATAAGGAAATCAAGGGGATTCGAATTGGAAAGGAAGAAGTTAAACTTTCGTTATTTGCAGATGATATGATAGTGTAAATAAGCGACCCCAAAAACTGCACCAAAGAACTCCTACAGCTGATAAACACCTTTAGTAATGTGGCAGGATACAAGATCAATTCCAAAAAATCAGTCGCCCTCCTATACACAAAGGATATGGAAGCAGAGAGGGAAATCAGAGAAGCATCACCTTTCACGATAGCCACAAACAGCATAAAATATCTCGGGGTAACTCTAACCAAAGAAGTGAAGGAACTATTTGACAAGAACTTTAAGGCATTGAAGAAAGAAATTGAAGAGGATACCAGAAAATGGAAGGATCTCCCTTGCTCGTGGATTGGGAGGATCAACATAGTAAAAATGGCAATCCTACCAAAGGCAATTTATAGATTCAATGCTATCCCCATCAAGATCTCATTAAAATTCTTCATGGATCTTGAAAGGACAATAATCAACTTTATATGGAATAACAAAAAACCCAGGATAACCAAAACAATCTTGTACAACAAAGGGACTTCTGGAGGCATTACCATCTTTGGCTTTAAACTCTACTATAGAGCTAGAGTAATGAAAACAGTGTGGTATTGGCATAAAAATAGAGAAGTTGACCAATGGAATCGTGTAGAAGACCCGGATCTTAACCCACAATCCTATGAACACCTCATTTTTGATAAAAGGGCTAAAAGATTACAATGGAAGAAAGAAAGCATCTTCAACAAATGGTGCTGGCACAACTTGATGTCAACCTGTAGAAGAATGAAAATTGACCCATACCTATCACCATGCACAAAACTCAAGTCCAAATGGATCAAAGACCTCAATATCAATCTGAACACACTGAACCTGATAGAAGAGAAAATGGGATGTACCCTACAACAGATTGGCACAGGCGATCGCTTCCTAGGTATAACCCCAGCAGCACAGTCATTAAGGGCAACATTGAATAAATGGGACTTACTGAAACTGAGAAGCTTCTGTAAAGCAAAAGACACTGTCACTAAGACAAAAAGGCAACCCTCTGACTGGGAGAAGATCTTCACCAACTCCGCAACAGACAAAGGTCTGATCTCCAAAATATATAAAGAACTCAAGAAACTAGACTTTAAAATGCTAATTAACCCAATTAAAAAATGGGGCACTGATCTGAAGAGAGAATTCTCAACAGAAGAAGTTCAAATGGCCAAAAGGCACTTAAGGTCATGCTCAGCCTCCTTAGCGATCAGGGAAATGCAAATCAAAACAACATTGAGATATCACCTTACAACTGTCAGAATGGCTAAAATCAAAAACACCAATGATAACCTTTGCTGGAGAGGCTGTGGAGAAAGCGGTACCCTCATCCATTGCTGGTGGGAGTGCAGACTTGTGCAGCCACTTTGGAGAGCAGTGTGGCGATTTCTCAGGAAAATTGAGATCAACATACCCATGGACCCAGCAATACCACTCTTGGGAATATACCCACGAGATGCCCGATCATATGACAAGGACATTTGTTCAACTATGTTCATAGCAGCATTATTTGTAATAGCCAGAACCTGGAAACAACCTAGATGCCCTTCAATGGAAGAATGGATGAAGAAAGTATGGAATATATATACATTAGAATACTACTCAGCAGTAAAAAACAATGACTTCGCGAAGTTTGCATGCAAATGGATGGAAATAGAAAACACTATCCTGAGTGAGGTAACCCAGACCCAAAAGGATGAACATGGGATGTACTCACTCATAATTCGTTTCTAGAGATAAATAAAGGTCAGTGAGTCTATAATTTGATATCCTTAAGAAACTAAATAAGAAGGTGAACCCAAAGAAAAGCATATAGCCATCCTCCTGGTTATGGGAAGTAGACCAGATTGCCGGGCAAAAATTTGGGATCTTGGGGGTGTGGTGGGAGGGGGGTAAGGGGAGAAGGGGAGAGAAATGTGTGAAGGGGAGGGTGGGGGGAACTTGGGGAAACAGGATGATTGGGATAAAGGAATGTGGGTTAGGGGAGCAGAGAAGCACACATCTTAATTAAGGGATCCATCTTAGGGGTGGCAAGAGACTTGGATCTAGAGGGGCTCCCAGGTGCCCAGGGCGATGTCCCCAGTTAGCTCCTGGGGCAGCTGTGGATAGGGGAACCTGAAATGACTCTATCTCATAACCATACTGATGAATATCTTGCATATCACCATAGAATCTTCATCTGGCGATGGATGGAGATAGAGACAAAGACCCACACTGGAGCACTGGACTGAGCTCCCAAAGTCCCAATGAGGAGCAGAAGGAGGGAGAATATGAGCAAAGAAGTCAGGACCACAAGGGGTGCGCCCACCCGTGGAGACAGTGGGGCTGATTCTTTGGGAGCTCACCAAGGCCAGCTGGACCCTGACTGAAATAGCATGGGATAAAACCGGACTCTCTGAATTTGGCAGACAATGAGGGCTGCTGAGAAGCCGAGGACCATGGCACCAGGTTTTGATCCTACTTCATGCTCTTGCTTTGTGGGAGCCTACCCTGTTTGGATGTTCACCTTCCTAGACCAGGATTGAGGGGGGAAGGACTTTGGACTTTCCTCAGGGCAGGGAACCCTGACTGCTCTTCAGGCTGGAGAGGGAGGGGGGAGGAGTGGGGGAGGGGAGGAGGAGAGGGAGGAGTGGGAGGGAAATGGGAGGCGGGGAGGAGGCAGAAATTGCTTTTTTTTTCTAATAAAAAAAAACAGGATCTCAAAAAAAAAATTAAAAAACGAATGAAAATAGATCCATATCTATCGCCATGCACAAAAGTCAAGTCCAAATGAATTGAAGACCTCAACATGACGCCGAACACACTGAACATGATAGAAGAGAAAGTGGGAAGTACTCTACAACATGTTGGCACAGAAGATCTCTTCCTGGGCAAATCCCCAGCAGCAAAGACATTAAGGACAACATTGAATACATGGGAACTACTGAATCTGAGAAGCTTTTGTAAAGCAAATGACATGGTCACTAAGACGAAAATGCAACCCACTTACTGTTTGATGATCTTCACCAACCCGGAACAAAGGACTGATCTCCAAAATCTATAAAGAACTCAAGAAAGTAGACTTTAAACTGCTAATTAACACAATTAAAAATGGGGAACTGAACTTAACAGAGAATTCTAAACAGAAGAAGTGAAAATGGCCAAAGACACTTAAGGTCATGCTCATCCACCTTGGTGATCAGGGTTAGAACAACTTTGAGATATCACCTGACAACAGTCAGAATGGGGAAAACCACAAACCCCAGTGATATTCTTTGCTGGAGAGGTTGTGGAGTAGGGGGCACAGTCATCCATTGCTGGTGGGAATGCAAACTTGTGCAACCACTTTGGAAATCTGTGTTGCGATTTCACAGGAAATTCGGTATCAATCTACCATAAGATCCAGTTATACCATTCTTGCGAATATGCCCAAGAGATGCCCTAACATATGTCAAATGTATTTGTTCAACTATCTTCATAGCATCATTATTTGTAATAGCCAGAACCTGGAAACAACCTAGATGCCCTTCAATGGCAGAATGGATGAAGAAAATCTGGAAAATATAAATATTAGAGTACTACTCAGTGGTAAAAAACAATGACTTTGCTTATTTTGCATGGAAATAGATGAAAATAGAAAACACTCTCCTGAGTGAGGTATCCCAGACCCAAAGAGATGAACATGGAATGTACACATTCATAATTGGTTTCTAGCCATAAATAAAGGATATTGAGTAAATAATTTGTTATCCTAGAGAAGCTAAATTAGAAAGTGACCACCCTATAAAAATATAGTCATCTGCCTGCGTATGAGAAGTAGACAAGATTGCAGGGCAAAACCTGGGATCTTGAGATGACTTGGCATAGGTATAAGAAGAAATGGGGTGAGAAACATGAAAAGGGGAGAATTGGGGGGTGCTTGGGAGAATGGGATATTTGGGAAAAAAGAAGGGTGAATAAGGGAGCAGAGAAATTTATATCTTAATGAAAGGAGCCATCTTAGGGTTGGTAAAAGACTGACTCTAGAGGGGCTAGCAGAAGTCCAGAGAGATGTCTCCAGCTAGTACCTTGAGCAACTGAGGAGAGGGCACCTGAAATGACCTTATCCTATAGACATACTGATGAATATCTTGCATATTACCTTAGAACCTTCATATGGGAATGGATCAAGATGGACACAGAGAATGAAATTAGAGCAATGGACTGAGGTCTTAGGATCCAAATGAGTAGCAGAAGGTGGGAGAACATGAGCAAGGAAGTCAGGACCATTGGGGTTGCACCCACACACTATGACAATGGACCTGATCTATTGGGAGCTCACCATGGCCAGCATGACTGGGACTGAATAGCATGGGATGAAACTGGACTTTCTGAACATGGCGGACAATGAAGGCTGATGAGAAGCCATGGACAATGGCACTAGGTTTTGATCCTAACATATGAACTTGTTTTGTGGGAGCCTAGCCTGTTTGGATGTTCACCTTCCTGGTCCTGAATAGAAGTGGGAGGACATAGGACTTCCCACAGGGCAGGGAATTTGGACCGTTCTTCATTCTCGAAAGGGAGTTGGAATGGAGTGGGGGAGACGGGGGACAGGGGAGGGGAGGGAGGGGAAGGGGGGCAATGTGTGCAAGTGACAGGAAATGGGAAATGAGAAGAATGTGGAAATTTTTTTATTTTGCAACAATTGAAAATATAAAATAAAAAAATGATCTAGAAGGATCTAGACTTGCTTGTGTTAGAAAGGAAAGTCATTGAGTCATTTGGGTTGACAACAATGTGCCTGTAAACATTGCAATAAATGGAGATATTCCCAAATCATCTGATATAGGATACAGATGGCTATTTTGTTATATGTATATGTATTTCTCATCTTGATTAAGGTATTGTGATTATGTCGTTCATTTTTAAAATGTAATGTATAATTAGGAAATATAGGTTGTTGATGAATAATCATAAATAATAGTCAAGCTTGTAGTCATGTTAGATTTTCTAGATATATAGAGATATATTTCAATTAGATAGGCATTGTTCATATCTTTCAAAGACTGCAGAATATGGCATTTAAAGTTTTAATAACTTAGGGCTTCTCATGACAAGGAGACACATCTGATCCTGGCAGTGCCAACTACTGCAAGAGCAAGTTGAGCATTGAAGATGTTCGTTATGTAGTTTGATATCCATTTGGGCAAGAAAATGCTCTTGGCTGGACTATTGCATGAAACGGACACAGAGAATCTGCAGAGAGAGGACTGCTGAACTTGCCTGAAGGTGAAACGGTCTTTTGGGGTTCATTACTCATGAAGGAGACTGTGAGACATTCTGCAGGACACAGCAGAAAGTGACTGAACTGTCATTGGAATTTCCTGCTTCATGGAACACTCTGCTGGATACTTTGGACCTGAAGGCTGAAGATGGATGCCACTATGGTACAAATGAGATGTCTCTGTCAATTCTAGAGTTTGGACTTCATGTTTGTTTAGGTAATTTTATATCCTTCTGGAGTCTTTGATGGAGTTGAAGAATGGGTACATAGCTGTAGTTTTCCTTAGTTATGATAAAAGTTAAAATATATACAATTATTGTAACTGTACTTCTTACTTGATAACTACTTTGTTATATGTAATTTTACTATGTTAAAATGAAAGCCTTCTTTTTTTGTTTAAACAGAAAAAGGGGAAAGGATGTGGGAGTGATTTCTTTCTAATCTGTTGCTTTCATTGGTTAATTAATAAGAAACTGCTAGGAATATTTAATATTCCAAACCTTAGGTGTATGGTGCAAACAGAACATGATGCTGGGAGAAAGAAGCTGAGTCAGGAGTCGCCATGATTCTCCCCCTCCATGCAGAGGCATGTTAAGATCTTTCCTGGTAAGCCAGTTCGTGGGTTACATAGATTATTAGAAAGGGGTTAGATCGAAATGTAACTGCTGGCCAATAAAAGAATGGACCAGGCAGTGTTTAAAAGAAGACAGTGTCCATGTAACTATTTCTGGGCATGAGCTAGACATGTGGGTGGTCGGATGCCGGGTACACAGCCCTACAGCTCCTATTACTACAGGTGGTGCCCAGATGTGATGGGCTACATTCATTTAAAAATGTGGGAGAGCTTAATTTTAACGGATATAAAACAGAGTTTCATGCAGAGTTTTGCTCTTTTTTGGTGGCATGCCTTATAGAGATTTCCCGATTCAGCAACAGCAGCTGAATAAAAGCAGGATCATATTAATGCTCAGCATCCTGGGGCGGTGTCGCCGGTGAAAACTCTGGCTTTAAAGCATTTCAAAGGTTTTTATGGGACTGGAAGTTTCAGTTCCCGGCTTGGGATCAGAAGGAGAGTGCACTGAGAACTTGCTAATGGCTCAGTGCTCCCTGCATGCACCTGGGCAGAGGGCAGAATCTGGCTTAGGTAGGTGGAAGAGCATGGCAGATATGTGTTTTCAGATTGTGCAGTGCTCTGCATGTCAGATTAGGTTGTAACTAGGAAAAAGTGTTTCTGTGCTGCACGGTCTGTCTCAGAATTAAACTGCTGAGTGTGGCTCCAATGTGGACTGCTGTGTGCCTGGAACTGTGCACAGCTCAGGGGCACCAAATGGTTATGAGGCAGGAGCAGCTCAGTTACACCATGCTGAACTATTCTCATCTCAGGCAGGAACTAACATATTACCATAATGACAGTAGAGTTAAGGTTTCTACTGTGCAGGACAGAGGCAGTACCATTTTACCCCTACATGGTTCAACTTAAGTTTTTAAGAAGTGCTTAACATTTTAAGATGTGCTCCTGGACTGTAAAGAATTGCAGATTCACAATAGGACTTATTCAGACATAAAAGACATCTATAGATCACAGTCCTGGATGAATGTATGTAGGCTTGAGAGAAAAAAGAAAAAGAATATTGAGAATAAAGTTAATGGTTAAAAAAGGCAAAGTCTTTAAAGAGAGTACAGATGACAAAAATTGAAAGAAATAAAGAAAAATAAGCCACGTAAAAATGGAAAAATCACAGAGAGTCTGGATTATGTACAATGTCTTTTCTTTACTATTTTTGATTATGAAGAAGCTAACTACAAGAGTCATTTCATTACATGGGCTGCCATCCTAATCCAGAATGGATATAAGGTTATTACGATTTCAAAATTTTGGTTAAAGTATATGATGCTTTTGAGACAGTCTTCTTTTGTTTTCACAGAGGACCTGACCATGTGGATTTCATCTATTCTGATATGTTATGATGGATGTGCCCTCCTGAAATGTTGTTATGAACACCCTCAAAAACTTACTTCATTCAACTGCTAACAGAGATGCCCTGGCACACCGGTTATACAATGAAAGACCTAATTAATGATGACCCCATTCAGCAGGAAGCAATTTGGAGAGAAAAATCAATGCCCATGTTCTCAAATACTGTAAAAGAAAAAAATGTTCTTTTACATTTAAAGGGGGGATATCATATAGATATGAATAATTTACATTGGTGTGGATTTAATGTCAATTTTTATATGTAAATGTATTTCTGATCTTGATTAAGGTATTGTGATTATGTAGTTCATTTTTAAAATGTAATGCATAATTAGGTATTATAGGTTGTTGATGAATAATCATAAATAATAGTCAAGCTTGTAGTCATGTTAGTTAGATTTTCTAGATATATAGAGATATATTTCAATTAGATAGGCATTCTTCATATCTTTCAAAGACTGCAGAATATGGCATTTAATGTTTTAATAACTTAGGGCTTCTCATGACAAGGAGACACATCTGCTCCTGGCAGCACCAGCTACTTCAAGAGGAAGATGGGCATCGAAGAGGATCGTTATGTAGTTTGATAGACATTTGGGTAAGAAAGTGCTCTTGCCTGGACTGTTGCATAAAATGGACACAGAGAACGTGCAGAGAGAGGACTGCTGATCTTGCCTAAAGGTGAGACCGTCTTTTGGAGTTCATGACTCATGAAGGAGTCTGTGAGACATTCTGCAGGACACAGCAGAAAGTGACTGAACTCTCTTTGGAATTTCCTGCTTCATGGAACTGTCTGCTGGAAATATGGGCTTGAAGGCTGAAGATGGATGCCCCAACAGTACAAAGGAACTCTGGGTGACTGTCCAGGCAGTCAGATGTCTCTGTCATTTCTCGAGTTTGGATTTCTTGTTTGTTTTTAAAATTTTATATCCTTCTGGTGTCTTTGATGGTGTTGAAGAATGTATACATAGCTATACTTTTTCTTAGTTATGATAAAAGTAAAATAGATAAAATTATTGTACCTTTAATTCTTACTTGATAACTTTTTTGTTATATGTAATTTTACTATGTTAAAATGAAAGCTTTATTTTTTGTTTAAACAGAAAAAGGGGAAATGATGTGGGAGTGATTTATTTCTTATCTGTTGCCTTCGTTGGTTAATTAATAAAGAAACTGCCTAGGCCCATTTAATAGGCCAACCCTTAGGTGGGTATAGTAAACAGAACAGGATGCTGGTAGAAAGAAGCTGAGTCAGGAGTCGCCATAATTCTCCCCCTCCAGGCAGAGGCAGGTTAAGATTTCTCCTCGTAAGCCACTCGTGGGCTACATAGATTATTAGAAATGGGTTAGATCGAAATGTAAGAGCTAGCCAATAAAAGAATGGGCCAGGCAGTGTTTAAAAGAAAACAGTTTCCAACACACAACATCTCCCATCTCAGCCTGTTAGGGCGCTGGGACAGGGTCCGAATTGGGAGGGCACCCAGGAGGGTAGTAGATCCTTTGTCTAGGTGGCCTGCCTGCAGCAGCAAGGTTGGCCCTTTGTTCACAGACACCCAAGCATCAGGGAGATCAGATCTGGGTACCAGGAGTGACATCGCTGGGGTGAGTGAGTTTCTGACCTTGGCAGCAGCCCGGGACAGGGAACGCAGTCGTTCCTCAACCCTCCTACACTTCCTGGTCGGCCTGCATGGGCAGTACTGCTCGAAACCTCCTCTTTGTTCCTATCCCTACCACCTTGCATCCACGGCCCTCCCCCACTCTGTCTGACTCCTTCCCCTCTTTGAACCACACAACATCTCCCAGCTCAGCCTCCTTGGGCGCTGGGACAAGGTCCGAAATGGGAGGGCATCCGGGGAGGGTAGTAGCTCCTTTGTCTAGGTGGCCTGCCTGCAGCAAGCAAGGCGGGCTCTTTGTTTGCGAGCCACCCAAGCAGCAAAGAGATCCACTCCGGGCACCAGGAGAGACATTGGGCTTGCATCCACAACCCACCCAGACTGGTGCTGAGGTGTTCAAACTGGATGGTCGTCCATGTTTGGGTACTGAGGAGTATAAGCTCAACAGGACGTTCCCTGACTCTACACTGAAGAGATACACCCAGAGACTCAGTCACAGCAAAGATTTGACCAAGAAACCATGTCTTCATTTGAAGGAGGAGATGGGAAGGCGCCAATGCAAGAATTCCTCCAACAACCTGAAAAGTAACATGACATCATCAGAACCCAGGGATCCGGAAACAAGAAGAATTGTACACCCTACTCCAGAAGAATTAGAAGAAATCGACTCAAAAGTGAATTATTTGAAAATAATAGAAGACCTTAAACTGGAGGTGAAAAACTGCAATAAACAATTAGAAATTACAAACAAAAAGGTATAGGAAATGAATAAATCGCTCAAAGATACCCAAGAAAACCAAGAGAAGCAAGAAAATGCAATCAAACAGGTAAAGGATGTTGTACAAGACCTGAAGAATGAAAAGGAAGTAATGAAGAAAACACAAACCGAGGGAAGGTTGGAGATGGAAAATCTGGTTAAATGAACAGGAACTACAGAGACTAGTACTGCCAACAGATTACAAGAGATAGAAGAAAGAATATCAGACACTGAAGATACCATAGAGAAAATTAACACACTGATCAAAGAAAACAGCAAAACCAACAAATTCTCATCACAAAACATTCAGGAAATATGGGACACAATAAAAAGACCAAACCTAAGAATAATTGGGATACAAGAAGGAGAAGAAGTACAGCTCAATGGTTCAGAAAATATATTTAATAAAATTATAGAAGAAAACTTTCCCAGGCTAAAGAAAGATATTCCTTTGAAGGTTCAAGAAGCATATGGAACACTGAATAGACTGGATCAAAAAAAAAATCTCCTCACCATATAATAATCAGAACACAAAACATCCAGAATAAAGAAAGAATATTAAGAGCTGCAAAGGAAAAAGGTCAAGTTACTTATAAAGATAAACCTATCAGACTTACACCTGACTACTCTATGGAAACCATGAAAGCCAGAAGGTCCTGGATAGATGTACTGCAGAAGCTAAGAGAACATGGATGCAAGCCGAGATTACTATACCCAGCCAAGCTTTCATTCACTATAAATGGAGAAAACAAAATTTTCCAGGATAAAAACAAATTTATCAATACGTAGCCACAAATCCAGCCTTACAGAAAGTAATAGAAGGAAAATCACAAACCGAGGTCCAACAATGACCACAATAACTCAAACATCTAGACACCCTTCACCAGCGCAACTAAAAGATGCAAACACACAAAATCTATGACTAAAAAAGTGACCGGAGTTAACAAGCACTGGTCATTAATATCCCTTAATGTCAGTGGACCCAACTCACCTATAAAAAGGCACAGGCTAAGAGATTGGGTACGCAAACAGGATCCAACATTCTGCTGCATACAAGAAACACACCTCAACCACAAAGACAGGCACCTACTTAGAGTAAAGGGATGGGAAATGGTTTATCAAGCAAATGGACATAAGAAACAAGCAGGTGTGGCCATACTAATTTCTAACAAAGTTGACTTCAAACTTAAAACAATCAGAAGAGATGGAGAGGGACATTTTATACTCATAACAGGAACAATTGATCAGGATGAGGTCTCAATCCTGAATATCTATGCCCGTAATATAAAAGCACCCACTTATGTAAAAGAATCATTACTAAAACTCAAGGTTGCCATCAAACTGCACACACTAATAGTAGATTTCAACACTCCTCTTTCACCAATGGACAGGTCAATCAGACAGAAACCTAACAGAGAAATAAGAGAATTAATGGAGGTATTGAATCAAGTGGACTTAACAGACATCTATAGAACATTCCACCCAAATAGGAAAGAATATACCTTCTTCTCTGCAGCTCATGGAACCTTCTCGAAAATTGACCACCTCCTCGGTAACAGAGCAAACTTATACAGTTACAAAAAAATATCCATAACCACCTGTGTCTTATCAGATCACCATGGACTAAAGTTAGAATTCAACAACAATGCTACACCCAGAAAGCCTACAAACTCATGGAAACTGAACAGTCAACTATTGACCCACACCTGGATCAAAGAAGAAATAAAGAAAGAAATTAAAGTCTTTCTTTAATTCAATGAAAATAAAGAAACAACATACTCAAACTTATGTGACACTTTGAAAGCAGTCCTAAGGGGAAAGTTCATAGCCCTTAGTGCCTACTTAAAGAAAACAGAGAGAGCATACATTGGAGACTTAACAGCCCACATGAAAGCTCTAGAAAAAAAGAAGCAGACTCACCTAGGAGGAGTGGAAGACTGGAAATAGCCAAACTGAGGGCTGAAATCAAGAAAATAGAAACAAAGAAAACAATCCAAAGAATCAATGAAACAAAAATCTGGTTCCTGGAAAAAATCAACAAGATTGATAAACCCCTATTCAAACTAATCAAACGGCGGAGAGAGAATTTGCAAATTAATAAAATCAGAAATGAAAAGGGGGACATAACCACAGACATAGAGGAAATTCAGAGAATCATTAGATCTTACTACAAAAGCCTGTATGCCACAAAACTGGAAAATGTAAAAGAAATGGACACTTTTTTAGATAAATACCATATACCAAAGTTATATCAGGACCAGGTGAACAATCTAAATAGACCTGTCAGTCGCGAAGAATTAGAAGCTATTATCAAAAACCTCCCTACCAAAAAAAGCCCAGGACCAGACGGTTTCAATGCGGAATTCTACCAGAATTTCTAAGAAGACCTAATACCTATACTCCTTAAGGTATTTCACAATATAGAAACAGAAGAGTCATTGCCAAATTCCTTTTATGAAGCTACATTCACTCTGATACCAAAGCCATACCAAGACTCAAACAAGAAAGAGAATTACAGGCCAATCTCACTCATGAACATCGACTCAAAAATCCTCAACCAAATACTGGCAAACCGTATCAAAGAACACATTAGAAAAATTATCCATTATGATCAAGTAGGCTTCATCTGAGAGATGCAAAGCTGGTTCAACATACAAAAATCTATCAATGTAATACATCATATAAATAAACTGAAAGAAAAAAAAACGTATGATCATTTCATTAGATGCTGAAAAAGCTTTTGACAAAATTCAAAATCCCTTTATGATAAAAGTTTTGGAGAGATTAAAGATACAAGGGTCATACCCAAATATAATAAAAGCTATTTACAGCAAATCGACAGCACTGGACTGAGCTTCCAAGGTCCCAATGAGGAGAATATTAGCAAAGAAGTCAGGACTACAAGGGAAGTGCCACCCGTGTAGACAGTGGGGCTGATTCTTTGGGAGCTCACTAAGGCCAGCAGGACTGTGACTGATAAATCATGGGATAAAACCAGACTATCTGAACTTGGCAGACAATGAAGGCTGCTGAGAAGCCAAGGACCAAGGCACAGGGTTTTGATCCTACTTCATGTTCTGGCTTTGTGGGAACCTACCCAGTTTGGATATTCAACTTCCTAGACCAGGATTGAGGGGGGGGAGGTCTTTACTTTCAACAGGGGAGGAAACCCTGACTGCTCTTCAGGCTCGAGAGGGAGGGGGAGTTGTGGGGGGAGGGGAGAAAAAGAGGGACGAGTGGGAGGGAAATGGGAGGTGGGGAGGAGGCATAAATTTCTTTGTTTTCCAATAAAAAAAATGAAAAAAAAGAAACTGCCTAGGATCATTTAATATTCCAAACCTTAGGTGTGTGGTGTAAACAGAACAGGATGCTGGCAGAAAGAAGCTGAGTCAGGAGTCGCCATGATTCTCCCCCCTCCAGGCAGAGGCAGGGTAAGATCTCTCCTGGTAAGCCAGCTTGTGGGCTACATAGATTATTAGAAATGGGTTAGATCGAATTGTAAGAGCTACCCAATAAAAGAATGGGCCAGGCAGAGTTTTAAAGAAGACAGTTTCCATGTAACTATTTCTGGGCATGAGCTAGACATGTGGGTGGCCAGCTGCCGGGCACCCAGCCCTACAGCTCCTATTACTACAGGTGGTGCCCAGATGTGATGGGCTACATTCATTTAAAAATGTGGGAGAGCTTAATTTTAACGGATATAAAACAGAGTTTCATGCAGAGTTTTGCTCTTTTTTGGTGGCATGCCTTATAGAGATTTCCCGATTCAGCAAGAGCAACTGAATAAAAGCAGGATCATATTATTGTGCAGCATCCCGGGGCTGTGTCGCCGGTGCAAACTCTGGCCTTAAAGCATTTCAAAGGCTTTTATGGGACTGGATGTTTCAGTTCCCGGCTTGGGATCAGAAGGAGAGTGCACTGAGAACTTGCTAATGGCTCAGTGCTCCCTGCATGCACCTGGGCAGAGGGCAGAATATGGCTTAGGTAGGCGGAAGAGCATGGCGGATATGTGTTTTCAGACTGTGCAGTGCTCTGCATGTCAGATTAGGTTGTAACTAGGATAAAAAGTGTTTCTGTGCTGCACGGTCTGTCTCAGAATTAAACTGCTGAGTGTGGCTCCAATGTGGACTGCTGTGTGCCTGGAACTGTGCACAGCTCAGGGGCACCAAATGGTTATGTGGCAGGAGCAGCTCAGTTCCACCATGCTGAACTATTCTCATCTCAGGCAGGAACTAACATATTACCATAATGACAGTAGAGTTAAGGTTTCTATTGGGCAGGACAGAGGCAGTACCATTTTACCCCTACATGGTTCAACTTAAGTTTTTAAGAAGTGCTTAACATTTTAAGAAGTGCTCCTGGACTGTAAAGAATTGCAGATTCACAATAGGACTTATTCAGACATAAAAGACATCTATAGATCACAGTCCTGGATGAATGTGCATAGGCTTGAGAGAAAAAGGAAAAAGAATATTGAGAATAAAGTTAATGGTTAAAAAAAGGCAAAGTATTTAAATAGACAGAGTACAGATGACAAAAATTGAAAGAAATAAAGAAAAATAAGCCACGTAAAAATGGAAATTTCACAGAGAGTATGGATTATGTACAATGTGTTTTCTTTACTATTTTTGACTATGAAGAAGCTAACTACAAGAGTCATTTCATTACATGGGCTGCCAAGCTAATCCAGAATGGATATAAGGTTATTACGATTTCAAAATTTTGGTTAAAGTATATGATGCTTTTGAGACAGTCTTCTTTTGTTTTCACAGAGGACCTGACCATGTGGATTTCATCTATTCTGATATGTTACGATGGATGTGCCCTCTTGAAATGTTGTTATGAACACCCTCAAAAAATTACTTCACTCAAATGCTAACTGAGTTGGCCCTGGCACACAGGTTATAAAATGAAAGACCTAATTAATGACGACCCCATTCAGCTGGAAGCAATTTGGAGAGAAAAATCAATGCCCATGTTCTCAAATACTGTTTATAAATGTTCTTTTACATTTAAAGGGGGATATCATATAGATATGAATAATTTGCATTGGTGTGGATTTAATGTCAATTTTTTATATGTAAATGTATTTCTGATCTTGATTAAGGTATTGTGATTATGTAGTTCATTTTTAAAATGTAATGCATAATTAGGTATTATAGGTTGTTGATGAATAATCATAAATAATAGGCAAGCTTGTAGTCATGTTAGTTAGATTTTCTAGATATATATAGATATATTTTAATTAGATAGGCATTGTTCATATCTTTCAAAGACTGCAGAATATGGCATTTAATGTTTTAATAACTTAGGGCTTCTCATGACAAGGAGACACATCTGCTCCTGGCTGCTCCAGCTACTTCAAGAGGAAGATGGGCATCGAAGAGGATTGTTATGGAGTTTGATAGACATTTGGGTAAGAAACTGCTCTTGCCTGGACTGTTGCATGAAACGGACACAGAGAACCTGCAGAGAGAGGACTGCTGAACTTGCCTAAAGGTGAGACTGCCTTTGGTGTTCATGACTCATGAAGGAGTCTGTGAGACATTCTGCAGGACACAGCAGAAAGTGACTGAACTCTCTTTGGAATTTCCTGCTTCATGGAACTGTCTGCTGGAAATATGGGCCTGAAGGCTGAAGATGGATGCCCCAACAGTACAAATGAACTTTGTGTTACTCTCCAGGCAGTGAGATGTCTCTGTCATTTCTAGAGTTTGGATTTCTTGTTTGTTTTTAAAATTTTATATCCTTCTGGAGTCTTTGATGGTGTTGAAGAATGTATACATAGCTATACTTTTCCTTAGTTATATAAAAGTAAAATAGATATAATTATTTTAACTGTAATTCTTACTTGATAACTGTTTTGTTATATGTAATTTTACTATGTTAAAATGAAAGCCTTCTTTTTTGTATAAACAGAAAAAGGGGAAATGATGTGGGAGTGATTTCTTTCTAATCTGTTGCTTTCATTGGATAATTAATAAAGAAACTGCCTAGGCCCATTTAATAGTCCAACCCTTAGGTGGGTAGAGTAAACAGAACAGGATGCTGGGAGAAAGAAGCTGAGTCAGGAGTCGCCATGATTCTCATACTACAGGCAGACCCATGTGAAGAACTTTCCTGGTAAGCAAGCACGTGGGTTACATAGATTATTACAAATGGGTTAGATCGATATGTAAGAGCTAGGCAGTAAAAGAATGGGCCAGGCAGTGTTTAAAAGAATACAGTTTCCATGTAAATTTTTCTGGGCATATGTAGCCATGTTGGTAGCCGAGTGTCGTTGACACAGCCCCACAGCTCCTATTACTACATATGATTAATAGAATGGTTATTTCTTTAAAGGGGAAAAAATGCAGATCACCATCCCAGACAAAAGCCTTCTCTAGGGTTGGGAAAGTAGCCTTGTAGTCAGAAGTGTAACTTGAAGCAAGAGATCAAGCTGAAGTCAGATGCTGCTTTTTGAATGAGAGAGAGAGAGCACACCCAAATGGGCTGGTATCTCAGTGGCTATTAATTGAAGGAGTGAAAAAAGCTCCTGCAACACACATATTTGGTCATAGAAAAAAAAATTTACTAGCATTTGAGAAAAAAACAATTGCATTTTATTTTTTTCAGTTCTACAGGATATATCACAGAGACAGATTCTGCTCCATACATGAGTATCAACGATGATTTCCTATTAAGAAGAAATCCATAAACATTCACTGCTAGGGCTCATCCCGAAGTCTTCATTTGCATACGTAAAGATATGAGTAAGATATACGTAAAGATATGAGTGAGATTTATTCTTTTACTTTTTATTTGAAGAGTAAGTAAATCTAGGTTATTAGGTTTCTTTTTATTGTCTGTACGATAGAGATCCCATCACGAATCTAACATAAAAATAAGTAA
Source organism: Microtus obscurus (assembly GCA_963919715.1). Classification (NCBI taxonomy): domain Eukaryota; kingdom Metazoa; phylum Chordata; class Mammalia; order Rodentia; family Cricetidae; genus Microtus; species Microtus obscurus. The sequence continues at coordinate 810,821 of CAWTZC010000001.1, forward strand.
GGTCTGCTCACTTTATTCTCTGAATTAATTATGTCAGTTAAGGCTAAAGGGAGAACAGATGTTAAAAAATCAGAGAAAAGAATATACGGTTTACCGTGATGAAATAAAAACAGAAACGCACATACAGGTACACATAAACATACAAGTATACAATCATTCATTCATACATACATACATACATACATTCATAGTTTTTAGGGAAGCTCAGGAGATAATAGTTTCATTCAAAATAATTGTTTTGGTTTAACAAGAGAGCACAGATTATATGGATTAAAATATGTAGGTTTGAATATGTTGAATATGATTACATGTGTTGCTTTATCAAAGACATGAAAGGTCTGTGGTCTGTACTCAATGTTAGCATCTTAGAGGCAAAATTTCAGTTTCCTCTTTTCACCAAGTCTCCCCTTCTGGCTGGGCATAGTGGTACACGCCTTGGATCCCAGCACTCCAGAGGCAGAGGCAGAGGCAGTGGCAGAGATGGGAGAATCTCTTTGAGTCTGAGGTTAGCCTGGTCTACATATGAGTTCCAAGACAGTCAGAGCTACATAGTTAACAAAACAAAACAACAAACAAACAAAACTTCTTTCTGGTTTTCTCATGACCAGAGGAAGACAGACCAAAACGCACTGCCCTGTGTGGCTTAAGTAATAAATGTCTGGCTCTTTGGATTAGGCATGGAAATGCTAGGAAGGTACTCCCTGAATTAAGGAAAGATGTATTAATAACATAAGTATCACAAATCCTTTCGCAAAACTGTTTTTTTTTCTTTAAACTATCCTGAAAGCACCCAGCCAAGCAATATCGCAATATTTCAACATTATACCTTTTGGTTGTATCCAAGCCTTACTTCTAGAAGAGACTAAGGAAAATGCTTCCATGCTGGCAGCCAACTTAGGCTAGAAAATCACACTTCGTTCATGCTGAGATCAATCTAAAGTCCCACATGATATTTTTACTTTGAAATTTAGTCCAAGGGAAGAAATATTTTTTTTCAGTTCAAGGGAAAAAATATATATATATATTTTATGTGAAAGCTTGGCATGTTTCATCGACACATGAGAACAAGGTCAACTCCTGTGACATTGCATCTTGGCTTTGGGAAGTTGACATCTAACCCTGAAGTTCAGTCACACCCACTGTGCCTATCTTCCAACATCTCTGCGTATCTCTCCTTTCACCTGTAATTTTAATAATGTTTAATATCGATATTACATAAACACCGAAAGTTCTTGTAAAGACTCAACCTATACTTCATTATTCAGTATAATGATATTGATTTTATTCTAATTTAAAAACAGAATCAAAAGGTACATTTTATGTTTTGCAATCTTATTTTGTTTTCACTTATGTTTTGCAATCTTAAAAAGATGCAAAGAAACTGTCTTTGTCTTTCATCCTACAAACTATGTTTGTAGGTAGAGAGTGCCGGGCAATGCTCAGCAGAAAAGACCAGGGATCTTTTTCTCCTTTTCTGAGCCTGGAGACACACGACTATAAATCTGCAAAGCGGTAACTTCTCCATGGAGGCGCACGGCCTCTGTGTTAGCTTTGAAAGTTCTTGTCACGTGAGATGTAATTTGGACAACCCTGTGGCAACACACAAGGTAGCCTTTCATGTCGATCAGGCTCAGCAGGGGTGCTGTTCTTCTAGATCTGGTCCTGCATGTGTCTTCAGCACATTTTGCAATGAATTATGAAAGTGATATGAAGATCTGGCAAGCCCACATAAGCAGAAGATCCTGAGGGGCCCTGGTGCCTCTATGAAGGTTTTATCAGAAAAACAAAGATGAGGGAATGTCAGCGGCATTCCTCTCTGCCAGGAGAACTCAACTTTTCTGCCTCTGCTCAACGGCAGAGCTCCAACACCCTAACTGTCATAGCGCTGCTGGCTCTGGTTCCCCAGAACCAGCATCCTAGGTCACCTCTGTCAGGGCTGATGTGCACGCTTCTCCATGTAGCCACCAGTAAATATCCAGATGCCTTGGTTAATTCCATGTTTAGAAAAAGAAGCTGGGATAAAGAGACCTCACCAAGGAGAAAGAATATGAAAGATTTATAGAGAGGAATATAATGGTGAAGACATCAACCAACACACAGGACGGCAGATGGGCAGGCTAATTGATAAGGAATTTGGCAACGAAGCCAACAAGAGTGGCTATTAAGAAGTATAAATTCATTTTCACAATTTCAGAACAGCTTACAACATGCAACAAAGGACTGATGCTCTAATATGTAAAATATACACTGACCAAGAGACTTAACATATAATGGAAAAATGGAGCAAAGATACAAATAGGCAACATTTAAATAAAATGTTTCTGTCTTAATAATAAAATCTATAGAACAAAATTGCACAGACTTTTTATTTTACTGCAATACCTAGCACACATTTAGCAAGGTTAATATCAAGGGATCATCAGAGCAAAGAAAAACCAATATGCTGCAAATTAATATATATCAAGAGCCTTTAAAATGTGCATGCCCTTGACCCAGAATTTACTATAAAAAACCCCAAACCACAAAACACCAGGCTTTGTTGTAAAGGCATTTGATACATAAGTATTTGTTACAGTTATTTTCCTGATTATGTATGAATGGAATAAATATAATTATCAATAATATGAGGTTAAACATTCTGAGTCTGCCCTCCTTTAAAAGCAGATGCTGGGATGCAGACTGGTGAGAAGAAAGCAAGGCAGATGAGGTGGAAACATGGTAAGGTTTGCAGAAACGAGCTGACTCCTGCTGCTGGCAGCATCCTCGGAACCCCACTGGAAAGCCCCTTCCTCACAGGCATCCAGTAACAGTCTCACCTCAGAACGGGACACTTCTCCCATCCCCTATTTGCTGAAAGCTACAGTGTTAACTCTCCATGTTTCTAGCTTGTGCCTTCCTGAGCCTAACTGATCCCCACGGCTCTGGAATAAGTCGAGTGGGGGTGGGGGCGACACTGCTGGAATATCGTGTGGGATTGCTGTCAAAGACGTACGGGACTGTCTATCCCAGCTATGCTAACATTGTGTGGGCCAAGGAGGATGAACGTAACGAGCTTATTTTATGTGAAAATCAGATCACAAGAAGAGTCTACAACATGTTTAAGAGATAGAGCAGACACTGTATTTGCTCGATATCCATGAATTGATTCCATGACCTCTCAAAGATACTGGCATCTGCAAATGCTTAGACCTTTGTATAAACTGGGGTAGCATTTGCTTCTATGCTTCCATGCATATTCCCACATAGTGTAAAGCATCTCCAGACTAAGCATATCTAATCCAAAGACAGCACTCTGGGAAAAAGGATTACACACTTGTGTTGGGAAGACCGTCCATGTTCAATACATGTGCATTGTTTTTATTAATAGTTGATTGAATCATTAACTGTAGTAACAGTGGATATGGAGAAAGAACTATATATATACACACACACCTTAAAATGAGCTATTTACTACTTATCTCTGAGTAGTGATTTTCTCAGTGGTTTTCCTTTGTTTGTATGTCAATATTAAACTATACAGGTTGTCATATCCATTTTCTGCAGTGAACAAGTTTTATTCAAAGACAATTAAGTCCAGCCTATGAAGTTTCAATGGTCCTATAAAAGACATTTTATGCATAAACAGCATTAAGAGAGTAATAATACATTGCCACCCTCAAATTATCCAATATCATAATTAGCTTTAAGTTTAAAGCTAGCACAGGGAATAGCTGCCTTTAGAGTTCTGTACTTATAGGATTATTTTAAGTATAAACATATTATTAATAACTTAATCCTAAATTCTCAATTTAAAGTAGAACTGGAGACTAATATGAGCAAATAATATGACACAAAGTTTTACATTCATTCTAGCATCCAAAGGATCCTCACTAACCACATATTTACTTTTAAAACCACCAACTAGCCCCGGGCATTTCTGTGCTGTCCTGGCACCCTCTGCATTCATGCAGTCTTACTTGTGCTTGTGGAGTGGCTAACATGAACTCACCACCTTCAAGCTCTCCATCTTTGGGGAATCTTGCCATCTCCCAGGCAACCAAAACAAGTACATTACAGACCCTAGCAGCTATAAATGCAAGATGCAAGAAAGGAGTACACATGAGGGCACTAAACCCAGCCTTGGAGGCTGTTGTGGGAGGGGGAGACTCTATTGGAGTTGGCATATGGTAGGAAGCAGTAGATATAGAAGATAGTCACTAGACAGAGGGAGGAATTTCCAGAGAAAATCAAAACAGATCACTGTCATTTGAAGATGGAGTCATAGCTCCAACATATTTTCTATTCATTCATCCCTGTACTTTATTCTCCAGAGAGGAAAAATCTTAGCTTGCTGTCCTCATTTCTGATCAAGCAGGTAGAATACACCTCTTCCCAGTCTAGATTCTTTTTTTTAATTTTTTTTATTGGAAAAAAAAGAAATTTCAGCCTCCTCCCCGCCTCCCATTTCCCTCCCACTCCTCCCTCTTTTCCTCCCCTCCCCCACTCCTCCCCCCTCCCTCTCGAGCCTGAAGAGCAGTCAGGGTTCCCTGCCCAGGGGAAAGTCCAAAGTCCTCCCCCCTCAATCCTGGTCTAGGAAGGTGAACATCCAAACTGGGTAGGCTCCCACAAAGCCAGAACATGAAGTAGGATCAAAACCCGGTGCCCTGGTCCTTGGCTTCTCAGCAGCCCTTATAGTCCGCCAAATTTAGAGAGTCTGGTTTTATCCCATGCTTTTTCAGTCACAGTCCAGCTGGCCATGGTGAGCTCCCAAAGAATCAGCCCCACTGTCTCCACGGGTGGGCACACCCCTTGTGGTCCTGACTTCTTTGCTCATATTCTCTCTCCTTCTGCTCCTCTTTGGGACATTGGGAGCTCAGTCCAGTGCTCCAGTGTGGGTCTCTGTCTCTATCTCCATCCATGGCCAGATGAAGTTTCTATGGTGATATGCAAGATATTCATCAGTATGGCTATAGGATAGGGTCATTTCAGGTTCCCTATCATCAGCTACCCCAGGAACTAACTGGGGACATCGTCCTGGGCACCTGGAGCCCCTCTAGATCCAAGTCTCTTGCCAACCCTAAGATGGCTCCCTTAATTAAGATGTGTGCTTCTCTGCTCCCCCTAACCAACATTCCTTTATCCCAATCATCTCATTTCCTCGTGAACAAAGGGCCGACCTCGCTGCCGCAGGGCAGGTAGGCCACCTAGACAAAGGAGCTACTACCCTCCTGGCTGCCCTCCCAATTCAGACCCTGTCCCAGTGCCCAAACAGGCTGAGCTGGGAGCTGTTGTGTGGTTCAAGGAGGGGCGGGGGGTCAGAGGAGGTGGGGGAGGGTCGTGGATGCAAGCTGGGTGGGATATGAATAGAGAGGAAGTATCGGGCAGTATAGTCCCTGCAGACTGACCAAGGAGTGCAGGAGGATTGAGGAACGTCTGAGTTCCCTGTCCCGGGCTGCTGCCACAGTCAGAAACTCACCCACACTGGTGATGTCTCTCCTGGTACCGGGATCTGGTCTCCGTGCTGCTTGGGTGTCTCGCGAACAAAGGGGCCGACCACGCTGCTGCAGGGCAGGCAGGCCACCTAGACAAAGGAACTACTACCCTCCCGGCTGCCCTTCCAATTCGGACCCTGTCCCAGCGCCCAAACAGGCTGAGCTGGGAGCTGTTGTGTGGTTCAAGGAGGGGGCGGGGGGTCAGAGGAGGTGGGGGGCACAGAGAAGTAAACTTTTGAAAGCAGAGTTTTGATAACTGTAGTCCCTACATGAAGGAGAAGGGTATAAGCATTACTTTCATTGGTTAATAAAGAAACTGCCTTGAACTTAGATAGGTCAGCCCTTAGGTGGGTGGAGAAGACAGAACAGAAGGCTGGGAGAGAGAATCCAAGTCAGGCAGTAGCCATGATTCTCCTCTCCAAGACAGTAGCAGGTTAAGATCTTTCCTGGTAAACTACCACCTTGTGGTGCTACACAGATTATTAGAAATGGTTTAATCAAGATGTGAGAGTTAGCCAGTAAGAGGCAAGAGCTAATGGGTCAAGCAGTGTTTAAAGAATATACTTTCCATGTAATTATTTTAGGTAAAGCTAGCCAGGTTGTGGGTTTCACCTGCCACTCCTCCAACAGAGTGGCTGCCCAACATGGTAACAAACTCCACATAAAACCTGAGAGAGCTTAATTTTAAACACAGAAAAACCAGAGTTTAACACAGCATTTTGCTGTTTGCTAGGATGTACTTTAAAGTGATTTCAGGTTTCAGAAATTGTGGCAGAAAAAATGCTGCAGTCATTTTAACACACGGTTTCCAGGAGGTATGCCACCAGCATAAACTCCAGCTTTAAAGCATTCCAATAGCTTTTATGGGACTGGATTTTTTTTTCCCACTAGGGATTGGGATGAAAGTACTCTAAGAACATGCTTGAACTCCCCGCCTAGGCAGACTAGGATGAGGCTTAGGCAGGCAGTAGAGCATGGCAGATTTCTACCGCCATGCAGAGAGATGTTTCCAGGCTGCTCAGTGCTCTGCCTGTCCTATTTGGCTCTAACATAGATGAAGAGGGTTTCTGTGCCTCATGCTCAGTCTCAGAGTTAAAATGCTGAGTGCAGCTCCTATCTGGCAGCCCCTGAGCTACCATAAAATGGTACATCCTCCACTTTGAAATTGGAGAGAGGTGGAGCCAACATCAGAGCAGCCCTCTGTTCTGCAGCTCAGAGGCACAAGTGGCTCCAATGTCCCAGCTTAGATTCTTAAGCACTTAGCGATTTAAAGGCGCATATCCAGAAATGTTCCTGGGCAGTAAAAGAAATTACAGATTCACAATAAAACAGATTCAGACATAAAGACCTTTAAATGGGTAACAGTGTTGAATGAATGTACGTAGGCTTGGGAGAGAGAAGAAAAAGAATATAAAAAAGGGGGTAAAGTCTTTTAAGAGACAGAGTACAAAATACTTACAGATTAAAAGAAATAAAGAAAAATAAGTCATTAAATGGAAATTCACCGAGAGTCTGAATTATGTACATTGTGTTTTCTTTAAAGTTTTTATTGTAAAGGAGCTAAGTACAGAGAAACATTTCATTATATGGGGTGCCAAGCTAAACTAGAATGGATATCGTAAGGGTTTAATGATTTCACAATTTGGGTATAAGAATATGAAGCTTTGGAGAGGGTCTTTTGTTTTCACAAAAGATGAGACCCTGTGGATTGCCTTTATCCCAGTATGATATGATAGAACACGCCGTCCTTAAAGGTTGCTGTGAATTTCTCAAAAAATTACTTTGCTTAACTGCCAACTGAGATGAAACTAGCACACAGGTTATACTATGAAAGACCTAAATTACAGGGCTCCCATTCAGCACAAAAGCAGTTTGGAGAGAAATAACTGTGCCCTTATACCCAAATATTGTTTATAAATATGCCTTTACATTTAAAGGGGGATATGATATAGATATGAATAATTTGCATTGGTATGGATTTTAAGGTCAATTTGTTATAAGTATATGTATTTCTGCTCTTGATTAAGGTATTGTGATTGTGTAGTTCATTTATTAATGTAATGTATAATTAGGAAATATAGGTTATTAATGGATGATTATCAATAATAGTCAAGATTGTAGTAATGTTAGTTGATTTTCTAGATATATAGAGATATATTTCAATTATGTAGGCATTCTTCATATCTTTCAAAGACTATAGAATATGGCATTTTAAATGTTTTAATAACTTAGGACTGTTCATGCCAATGAGACACGTCTGCTCCTGGCAGCACCAATCTACTTCAAGAGGAGACGGGCATCGAAGACCCTCCTAATGGATTGGTTAGCCATTTGGGCAAGAAACTGCTCTTGCATGGACTGTTGCATGAACTGGAAACAAAGAGCCTGCAGAGGGAGAACTGCTGAACTTGCCTAAAGGTGAGATGATATTTCAAAGTTCCTGATTCATAAGAGTCTGTTAGACATTCTGCAGGACACAGCAGAAAATGATTGAACTGTCTTTTGAATTTCCTGCTTTGTGGAAATGTCTGCTGACTACTTTGTGCCTGTCTGCCAAATATGGATGCTCCAACAGTACAGAGGAACTTTGGGTGACTGTCCAGGAAGTGAGTTGTCTCTCATTTCTAGAGTTTTGGAAGTTGCTTACTTCTTGTTTACTTAGGTAATATTATATCCTTCTAAAGTCTTTGATGGAGGTGAAGAATGAATATATAGTTATATTTTCCTTAGTTATGATAAAAGAGAAAATAGATATAAAGAGTGAAACTATAATTCTTGCTTGATAACTGTTTTTTTATATGTAATTTTACTATGTTCAAATGAAAGCCTTTGTTTTTTTTAAACAAATAAAGGGGAAATGATGGAGGAGGGTCTATCTGTTACTTTCATTGGTTAGTAAAGAAACTGACTTGGCCTTTGATAGGCCAGCCCTTAGCTGGGTGGAGAAGATAGAACAGAATTTGGAAGAAAGAAGCCAAGTAAGACAGTTGCCTCTCTGAGACAGACACAGGTTAAAATCTTTCTTGGTAAGCTACCACCTTGTGGTGCTACACAGATTATTAGAAATGGGTTAATCAAGATGTGAGAGTTAGCCAGTAAGAGGCTAGAGCTAATGTGCCAAGCAGTGTTTAAAAGATTACAGTTTCCATGTGATTATTTTGGGTAAAGCTAGCCGGGTGGCGGGAAGTGCCTGTAGCTCCTGCTACACCTACTTGTTACCTTCTCTCTGGTCCATGCCAGTTGCCTCCTAGTATGAGACAGAAACTAAATTCTTCTTTCAACAACATGGTTGGAGTCAGAGAAAAATATCATCATTTAACTCCAAAGCCAACTATTATTTTTAAGTGAATGATCCCTACCATTATACTGAGAAATAGAGAGATAGGTATTTTAAGTTAGTTAGATTTGAACCTGCAGAGGATATTGGTATAATTAGTTAGATATCTCTTTGCTTCGATATTCTTTCAGGATATTGCTCTTTTCTTTTTTTATGCATATATATATCCAAGGTCTCCTGACTTTTCAAAAATGGGTATTTTACTGCAAAGGCAAGGCTAGAACCCCTGACCCCAACATTTTTTTTTTTGGTTTCCTGAAAATCTGTAGTATTGTCCTATCTGTGAATGAGATGTTATTCCTGTTCATCAATGGGTTTCTCTTTTTTTACTGAAGTTTTATTTTTTTATTTTTAGGTTTTTTGAGACAGGGTTTCTCTGTGGCTTTGGAGCTTGTCGTGGAACTAGCTTTGTAGACCAGGCTGGTCTCAAACTCACAAAGATCTGCCTGCCTCTGCCTCCCGAGTGCTAGGACTAAAGTCATGCTCCACCACCACCCGGCCGTAATTTTAATTAAATTTATTAATATCCATAGATTTTCTTCTCTTATGAAAACAAAGACAAAACACCTTTCCCAACATAGCACATTTTCAAGTTCCTATTCTGAGGTTAAGACATACTTCAATTTTCCAGATGATTTAATTTGGAAGGTTTGACAATTACCTAATATATCTCTGTAAAAAATGTTACCTTCTCATTTGCAATAAGAACATTGAATATTCTGAGAACTTGTCACACTCATATTCAAAGAGTCTTGCATTTTCAATAGCAGTGCAGTGTCCCCTTTCCCTTACAACCTCTCCAGCATAAATTGTCATCAGTGATTTTGCCCTAGGCCCTTTTACTGATGTAATATTAAATCATAGAGTTGTGTTGATTTACATTTCTCAGAGAAGTAGAAAACAAAATTCCTCAATACCTAGTAATATCAAAAGTAAACCTCAATACTGAACATATATTTCCCAAATACAAGGGCACCTTGATAGGGGAGAGTCTTCTGTTTTGTGTTGATTTCATTGGTTAAACAAAAAGACTGTCTTGGCCCTTAAATGGGACAGAAAATTAGATAGGTGGAGTATACTGAACATAATTCTGGGTGAAAGAAACCTGAGTCAGGCAGTTGCCATGATTCTCCCACTCCAGACAGAAGCAGGTTAAGATCTTTCCTGGTAAGCCAGCTCGTGGTACTACACAGAATATTATAAATGGGTTAGATCAATATGTAAGAGCTATCAAATAAGAGGTTAAAACTAATGGGCCAAGCAGCTGTGTTTAAAAGAATCTGTATTTCTGTGTAATTATTTTGGGGCATAAGCTAGCTGATGGCCAGGAGCTGGGCAGCAGGCACACGCCCCCCCCCACTCCTATTTCAATAGCACCTTCATATTTAAAAGAAATACTTCTAAAAATTGAATCATACATCATACCCCACACACTAATAATGGGATACTTCAAAACTTCTCTCTCACCACTTGACAGGACAGTCAGACAAAAAAAAATGAACAGAGAAATAAGAAAAGTAACAGAGGTTATGACTCAAATGGACTTAACAGACATCTATAGAATATTCCATCCAAAGATAAAAGAATATACCTCCTTCTCTGCACCTCATGGAACATTATCAAAAATTGACCACATAATCAGTAACAAATCAAATCTCAAAAATTAGTTTTGCTGGGTAAATAGTCTGGGTTGTAATCCATGGTCTCTTAATTTCTACATTACCCTTGAAAATGACCTTCTGGCTTTCATTGTGTCCAATGAGAATACATTCCGTTGTAATTCTGATAGGTGTACCTTTATATTTTACCTGCCCTTTTTTGTTTGCAGATCTTCATATTCTTTCTTTATTCTGTATGATTGGGGGGGGGGGGCTTTCATTTTCTCAAAGAACTAGATGTCCTTTCTTTTTGTGAATTCTACAATGCTTTATACTCTTTGGATCACAAGGAACTGTAATGTTTCCAGTACAGTTATGCAGACCTTTATGTATTAATAATTATCCCCAATTAAAGAGTACTGTCTTATTTTCCGGCCCCTACCACTTGGGGAATTCTTGGCTTCTTCTTTCTTAATTTACTGCCATGTTCCAACTTCTCATGTTTCATCTTCTACTATTCCCTCCCATTCACTTTCAGGTTTAATCAAGTTTTTTGTTAAGTATCTTTTCTTATTTTCTGACTTTGATATCTATTCGTGCCTTACATTTTTTTGGTAAATGTATGCCTTAAAGAGATCTGAAGTATCAATTCATGAAACATGGACATGTCACACAGTATATCTTCATGAAAATAGCATACCCATTATTGATATAATGTGATGGGAGCTCTTTATTAAAAATTATAAATCAAGATATTGGTTTTGCTTGTGAATAGGTCACATCAATTTATGAAATAATGTATATAATCTCTTAGGGTGAACAGAAGGAGCTGAACTTCCATGTTAGTGTGCAATGTTGTTAATTCATGGAATAGGAAGAATTTCATGTGTCCATAGTTCAATTACTCTGTGGCAAAGTTAAGAATGTTATACTCTGAAGTTCCTGATTCATATTAATCTGTAGCATTTTATCTGTATTTGTTCAAAATCTCATAGAGAATTCTAAGGTTTATATTTAGAAATTTTCTATCCATGGTTTTTATATCTAGATAGTCTTCTTTGTGCTTGTACTGGGAATCACAGAAAGAATATTATCTGGCATATGACTTACATAAAATTGATCATAGCATGTATCTTCACAAAATATGCAAAATGTATTCTGTTTGTCCTTTAAAGAGGATTCCAACACTCCATAATGGAGAAGTATCACACTCAGACTCTTGAAAGTAATAATGGTAGGATTCCATGTCAAGACTTACAACGTTTCCATGTTTTAAGAAGGTTGAATTCTGTATTATTTGGAAAATAAACATAAACACATAAACATAAATAAACATGGGTTTTAATCCTCAATCAGTATGGAGAGATAGTAACACTTCTCAGTGTCATTATGCATTCATCTTTCATTTCTAATTATTTTTACTTTTTTTATGTATCAAAATTTTTCCCCTAATCCTCCCTTTTGATATCCTCCACCCACACACTGAATATTCCCAAGCCCAATACACTCTTCTTCATCTCAGAAAGAACTGGGGCTCCCATGTGAGTCTTCAAAGTATGGCATATTAAGTTGAGATAAGGACTAAAATCCTTCTCCATGCTTAAAGTTTTGTGCTGTTATCCCATGTTTGGTTTTTATTTCCACAGGGTCATCTCATGCACCAGGATTGATTCTGTTTCCAATCCCAGAGGTTTCACAAGCAAAAAAACTATACATAACTATAAACCACCTGCAGAGGTTCTATTTCAATGATCAATAATCTCCTCTTTTGTGACAACGGGAATGGCTATTGGCTCAAAATATAGAAATAAATTTTTCAAGGAATAAATTCAGAGAAACTACTCTTTGAGACCTCACAGCTAGCCTTTATGAGAAAAGAGCACTTGACTGCAACAAGTGGTGTTCACTGACTTGAGTTGTTTAAGAGGGAGAATACCATGCCTTTAGTGACAGATGTCAGTCTTTTTCCATGGATCTTACCAAAGTTCTCAACAGTGTTCAGCTTTCATGTATGGGCTCATGAGTTCGAGAGGAGGAGGCTTCTTCTTGGGATATAAAATACATTTCTTAAAGACAAAAAGGCAAATTACAAAATCTAGAGAAACCTGTCACTTCTGGTTACATTTGGCAAGGAACATATGTCAGCATATGTATTGTGAGCATCACAGTCATTTTTGGTGCCTTATATTTGTGCTTGTGTGGGTGTTTGTGTTCATCTGTGAAATGAATGTGTGGATTTTCTCTCCTTCAGTTTGTGACTTTGTGTTTATACTAGAACACACAGCTTTCATCCATTCATTTTTTTCATTCATATGTGGTCTAGTTTCCCAAAAGAAAACTGCATGAAGTAGACATGTCTTCACTTGAGTGAGATAGGGTTGAAAAAGTAAGAAGTATAAGAGTCATAAAGTTGTTTCCATTCTGCAATTTATATAGAATAGATCTGAATGTTCAATGTAAATATCCTAGATTTGTATAATGATAGCTTCACTGACAAATATGCTGGACCACATTTCTTGTTGGTAGCTGTGGTGTAAGAGAAGTTAAAAATAGTTAAGAGACAGAGGGAAATTGTGTCTTTGGTATAAAGTAAAAGTGGATATAATGTGAGGACATGAGTGGGTGTTGTTGATTTAAAACTTGGAGGTAGATTATATAGTGACATGCAAATTGTTGCCTGGTAACAATGGCAGAATTCTCTCTGTCCTTACATGACTCCAAGAAGCACAGAAGAAGTCAAGATTAAGTGTCATTTATGTATTTTATTCTCCACAGGCATATGCCATTTTACAACCTTTAATATCAACATGCATTGGAAGTGAATCTCCTAATCAACCCAAAAAACAAAACCTTGGATATTGGTTAACTGAAAGTGTTATCCAAGGAGAGGACACTTAATCTCAGTGTTTATGGTCTGTGAAGAAGCTATTCAATGCCTTTAGCTGGTGTATGTTCTTCTCCATCTGAATTAAAATTTTTGAGTAAGAAACATAAGTAATCAACATTATCTCCCATAGGGTAAGTTTTCCATTTTTACCCTGCTCCACAAAGTTTTAAACTTAGACTAGAGTGAGGCTGTTTTAGGGTTTGTTTTTCTCTAATACGGCAAATGTAAAACATACTCTATCTGAAGGTATTTAAAAGCTTGGATCCAGAATGTCAGTGCCTTACAAAAAATTTTAAGTTATTATACATCATGTTGATTATGGGTTCCTGATATAGCTGAGGTTCTTCTTAGCTCAAGTCCTGGAGTGCTATACATCGCAGTGTTACTGTTGCAGTATGAGACTGGTCGCTGTATCTTATTCCACTGTTAATGGATTTCTTTCTGAGACTACAGTAGTTTTTGCCAATTAAGAATTTATTTTTCTTTATATATTTTTTGTATATATTGTGTCAAGATTCTGTATTCTGTATTCTGGCTATTTTAGACACTATCTTTGGAGTTGCATGCAAACCATTGTTTTGTGTAAAGTGAGTTTTGTATTATTTGAAGATTATATTATGATTATGTTCTTTCTCCCTGTGGAAGAAGTCTGTTCCCCGCAAAGCTTCCAAGCCCCAGGCTCAGTAACCTTTGCAGAAAGCAGAGGGAAAGACGAGCTTGCTGCAATACATTTGCTAAAAAAATATTCACACAAGTCAATGTGTATGCCTATGCCAGCCCTGTCCTCAACTGCACTGGGAAGAACAAATGCTCACCTGTATGCACAACGGTACATAAACAATGAGAATATAAATGTTTTCATAATACAGGGCCATCGGTTCAAGTCCACCTTGGAAACCTGTAAGAAATATTTAAATGCTACATGAAAATGCATCTTTAATAGACTTTTTGAAAACATCTGAAGTTTTTAGGTAAGAGTAAGTGTGTTTTAAAAAATCGTTTCATTTTGAGGGCACTTTTTCCTTTGAAGAAGAAGGCAGGGTGGTAGGGAGACAGGGATGCCACATTGTTAATGCTTCAGCCAAGGATAAGCCTCAATGGAGGCCTTGCTGCGGTCACCATAGTCGAACAGGATCTCTTCCCCAGCTGCAATGTCGCGGGAGGCAATGAGGATGAGGTGAGGCACACTATCAATGTCATGCAGTTTGGTCTTGCAATTCCCATACCTACTATGATTGATCAGCCTTCCTAGGCGATTAGTTTCTCGAGTGGCATCCACGCAGTAGGTTTTGCTCCGATACTGAAAATAGTACATGTAGCAGCCTATGGAGGGGTCTTGAGCATACAGAGCCTCCCGCTTCTTGGCATCGGTGAGCTCAAGGAGGTCGCCATGGAATTCTACCACAAAGTCTCCCTGGGAGAACTGCTTCATAGCAATTACACCCCGGCCTTTTCCATCAATGAGTTCAACCTTCAAGCCTTCTTCCTTCCCGCTCTCAATCAGTTCATCAATTTTTTTCTTTTCTTCAGACTGTAGCTCAGCTTTGCTCTTCCTGGAGCTCCTTCGCACTGGGTGGAAATCTGTCAGTTTTCTCTTCTGCTGTGTTTTCCCTTGAGATTTTTTCTGAGGGGCCTGCTTGCCATTCAGGTGTTTTTTCAGGGCCTGCTTGGGAGCCACTGTATTGATAGAATCACATGATGAGGGCAGAGTTTGGGAGGGATCTGCTGCTTCAGTTTTTTTTTTGGTTGGAAAAGATGCCATGGGACCTCTCCTGGCCTCTTCCATCTTCTGTTCATCGGCCTTCACGGAACTTTGGATCATATTTCCAGCATTTCTTTCCTCTTTTGGCTTCCTGGAGATTCCAGATAATGATTTCCCCCTGGCATTTGACCTCGTAATGTACAACTGAGTTTTCTTCCTGAAAAGGGTAGCACATTCCGAAGCACTTGTTTGGCTTTATGTAGGCATAGATCTTTGACTGCCCCGCAAACACTTTCTCCGGAACCCCAGATAGCCCCATGGCAGTGCAGCCAGAGCCATTGCCTTTGTGTCGGCCTGTCCACCAGTACTGCCGCTTCCTCAGCTGCTGTTGCTGCCAACGCCACCAGCGCTGCCATAGCACACCAGGGAAGGCCCTGCAGTGCCTCATGGTGACTGCTTTGCTCATGGCCTGCAGTAGAACGGGTAACCAGCTGCGCTTCAGCCAGACTCCCATCCCTTTCGTTTTTCGTAAAGCTTTCATTTTTTTCTTCCGTTCTTTCTCTTTTCTTTCTCTGTTTTCCTTTTTCTTCCTTTCGTTCATCTTTTCTCTTTTCTTTTTTAAATTTCTACCTTTATGACAGCCGAAGATTGATTTCACAGACCAATTACACGACAGAAAATTTTTCTGCAAACAAAAAACCTCACCATTAAAAAAAAGAAAAATTAATGTAATATAATGTAAAGCCATTATTTAACAAATCAATAGACATCATACTGTATTTTTTATATAGTAGATGTAGGGTATTTTATCGACTATTAGCACTATCCAAGACTTAAGAAAAAATGGATGTGTAAACAAATATGCATGCAGAAATAAGAACCAGTGATAGCTGAAGGTAAAAAAGATTATACCCCGACAATCAGTAAAGAGGCATATATTTCTCAGTAAAATTATATTTTTATTTAATTTTTTTAAGTTTTTATACAATTCATATTTTGCTACAAATTGTCTTTTGGCTTCCAGATCACTCTACCCACTTTCCATATAGCACCTCTTTATATCACACTTTCTCCATGAAGAAAGCATCAGGTATCCTATGGGAGTCAACAGACCATGTTTTATCACGTTGGGTTTAGGTTGAAAATCCTATCCGTGCTTCAAGATGCAACAAGCATTGGGATTATGATCTGAAAATTCAGCTCAGGTTTTGAGCCTACCACTATGGGCACCACAACCACATAAATGTATACAATTGTCAGCTCCATACTATATACATATTTCCTGTATGGAGCTGAAATATATATATATATATATATATATATATATATATATATATATATATATATATATATATCTTAAGATGAGGGAAGAGAGTTGACTCCAATAACAAGCTCCAGTTGAGTTCTCCGAGCTTGTCTTTGTGATTAAAGGTCCATTGCCAGTAGTCCAGGAGCTTCGTAGACTGTGTTTGGAAGTTAAAGAAATATCATGAACACAGCTAAAAGAGGTTGGTATTTCTCCAGGGTTGTCATGAAAGATCTCATCTGTAATTAGGAGGTATTCATTTGTTCATGACTATCTTGTGCATTTGTTTTTCATTGAGTGGTTAAGTGGCTGGGTGGAGTGTTGTTTAAAATTGCACAATCAGAATACTTTCATATGTCCATATTTCAATGACTCCAGGGTTTACATAAGAAAATTATATTCAAATATAGCTGAATCTCCTCTTTAATTTTTTTGAGACATGGTTTCTCTGTGTATGTTTTGCTGTCCTCACACTCACTCTGTAGACCAGGATGACCTAGAACTTAGAGTGAGGTGTCTTCATGTAGCTTTTATTGGTCAGTGAATAAACCTGTTTCAGTCAGTGGCTTAGAAGAATAGGGCAAGTGGTAAGCAGATAGAGGAAAGAAAGTTAGGCAGATTCAGAGGGAGAAGCCATGTTGCCTTGTCAGAGACAGACACCAGACAAATGCTTACCTGGTAAAGCACAGCTACCTGGCTACACACAGAAAAATAGAAATAGGTTAATTTAAGTTATAAAAGTACCAGAAATAAGTTAAACTATTGGCCAGACAGTATTGCAAATAATCTAGTTTCTGTGTGATAATTTCATGGTCTGGACAGCCAGAAATGAGCAAGCAGCCACTGTCCACAAATATTTTTTGACTCTGCTTCATGAGTGCTGGGATTAAGGCATTTTCCTCCACCTCCCTAATTCATTTTTAGTTTTGTAGCATTTCACTCCTAATTTCTGAAACCACAGTATAGAATTTTAAGAGTAAAAATTTAGATAGTTTTTCATCCATGTATTATCATACACAAAAACCTACCCTGGTGAAGATGCCATATGATCACATGTGCAATTTTCAGGAGCATAATGAGAACTTATGATCTTAGATGGGTCATGCCTTCAAAACATACACAAAAGTGCAAGGAAGAAACCAGTCTATTGAGGAAGCCAATCCTCAAATAGTGTAGGAGGAGAGGGTTGTTTGTTTGACTTACCTCACAGAACCAAAATAATCACACAGAAACTACTAATTAAATCACTGTTTGGATCATTAGCTCTAGCTTCTTATTGGCTAACTCATATATTAGTTAACCCATTTCTATTAATCTGTATATCATCACATGACAGTGGCTTACCAGATAAGATTCTCTTCCTCTGTCTTCAGTGGTTTCATGGAGTCACTCTCTGACTCCACCTGTCTTTTCCCAGCATTTAGTTTACTTTTTCCCACCTAGCTCTGTTCGTCTACAGCTTTCCTGTAGGCTCAAAGCAGTTCCTTTATTCACCAATGAAAGCATCACATACACAGAAGGACCTGCTACACAAAAATACTTTGAAGAAATCACAGTATTATTATTGCCTGTAGTAAACATAATATACCGTAGCTATTATTATGAGGAAATAAAGATGGGATAATGGGGGAAGCCTCCAAAAGACATAATAATGTAAAGTTACTAAAGTTTTAGGAACATATTATCTAGCAATCAGAAAAAGGATTTATCTACTTTTCACAACATATTTCCTATTTTACTCATTTCTGTTTTTTTCCATTTATTTTGCATACCATGTACAGTTTTTCATACCTTCTCACTTTTCATTCCATCCAATAACGTCTTACATACTTCCTATGCATTTTCCTACTTTCGGGACGTGCCAGGCATAATAGGGATGCCAATAAGCTTGACATATCAAGTTGAGCTTAAGACCAAGATCCTTCCTCTGCATCAAGATTTGAGTAGGCATCCAACCATAGTGAATATGTTCCACTCTATCAGCTCATGCATAAAGATCAGATTGTAATCCCACTGATAAGGCACCCACACACAAATAAAGGTTACCAAGACATTGAATTGCAGAGGGCCTTATTTAATCAACTATCTCTTCTTCTGTTACAACAGAAAAAAGAAAACTGTATATATAGGGAACAGAATTTTATACAAATTACAAAACAAGCTCTTGCTGAGACCTCATAATTTGTCCTCAAGAAGAAAGAGTTGTTTTTGGCAAAAATGTGTTCCCAAGACTCAGCATATTAAGGAGGAGGGACAACATAATTTCAGCCAAAGAGAGAGTGGACTTCTCAAAGTAGCTTACCTGTGTTCTCAGTAGTAATCATGTTACATCTCTAGACTCATGAATTAGTGAGGGAAAGAATTCTTCTTGGGATATAAAAAGCATTACTTAGGGTAAAAGCAAATTACTAAGAATTAGAGAAAACTGTAATGTCTAGTTTCCTTTGGCATTGAACTTAGAGCATCGGTGTCATTTTACATCTTGTATATGTGGTTGGGAGTGTGTGTTTGTAAGAAAGAGAGAGTGAGAAAGAAAGAGAAAGAGAGAGAGTTTAAGTGATTGCTTTGTAGTCTGTTATGTGTAGGTGAGTATTTTTCTGCTTTCAGTGTTTTACTGTTGTTTTGTACTGAACCAATTATTAATTCACTTACTTCATCCTTTTAGTTTAATCTTACGCATGAGGTTAGTTATCCTTAATAAAAAGAGTAAATTTTGTATGTGTCTTGTTTGAATAACAAGTAGCAGAATAAGTGTGTGTGACACAAGAAGAGTGTGGTCTTCGTTCTTGAAATATGAGATGCAATGGATTCTCCTAACATTGACTTTTGGGACATTGCATTCACAGCTTTTTCTCATGTCTCTCTTATAATTTTCAGTGCAACTAGATTTATCATGAAGTCTTTGATCAACTTTGACTTTAGTTTTTCACAGGATCATAAATAAGAATACATTTGTCCTTCTCTAACTAAAAACATGTATTTAAGCCAGCACAATTAATTGAAGATGCGTTCATTTGTCCATTGAATAATTTTAGCTTCTTAGTCAAAATCACATGCTCATCGAAATGTGGATTGATATCAGAGTCTTCAATTCATTGATCCACAGTTCTGTTTTTAATGCCAATACATAATTCATGATTCATCCAGAATTTTCTTTATTTTACATAAATGTTTAAGCTATCTTGAGGTTTGTTTTTTTTTTCTGTGTTAAACTAAATGTTGTTTTTTCAAGGTCTGTGTTGAATTTCATGGAATACTTGATGAAGGTAGATTTGAATCTGTAAATTTCTTTTGGTAAGATCACCATTTTTACGTTTAATTAGTCCTTGAGGAAAGTAGATGTGTTATCCCATCTATTTCCCCCAATCAATTTCTTTAAAACTTAAAATTTTTGTCAAATGGATTTTGAAATTTTGTGGATAAAGTTTCCCCCAAGATATTTTATATTATTTGAGGCTGTTGTAAATGTTGTTTCACTTATATCTTTCTCAGCCCATTTGTTATTTGTATATAATAAGGATATATTAAGTTTTTGAGTTATATTATATCCAGGTACATTACAGAAGATGTTTCTCAGTGGTTGGAGTTCCATGGTAGAAATTTTGGAGTCATTTATACAATCATATTATCTGCTATTAGATAAATTTTGGCTTCTTTCTTTCCAATTTGTATACTCTCAATGTTCTTTTGCTGCATCATTTTTCTAGCTTTAAAATCCAGAACATTATTGAGAATATAAGAAGAGAGTGAACAGAATTTTTGCCCCAGATATTATTGGAATTACTTTGAGTTTCTCTTGAATTAGTTTGATACTGGCTATTTATTTACTGGAAATTTTATTTATTGTGTTTAGGCATGTAAATTGTAGCATTGTCATCTTGAGAACCTTTATCATAAAGGAATATTGGATTTTAAGAAATGCTTTTTCAGAGCTTAATGAGAGGATTGCTTTTCTTTTTTACTTTTGTTTATATGGTCAAAAACATTGACAGATTTTTGTATGTTGAACTATCCCTGCAATGCTAGGATGAATTCTACTCGGTCATGGTGCATGATTTTTTGATGTGTTCTTGGTTCTCACTTCCAGTATTTTATTGTCTATTGTTGTATCAATGTTCATAAGAAAGAATGGTATGTAATCCTTTTTCTTTATTACATCATTTTTGGTTTCCACATCACTGTAATTGTGGCTAAATAAAATGATTTTAGCAATATTGCTCGTATTTCTATTATTGAAACAATTTGAGGTGTTTTTTTCTTATATCTTCTTTGAAATTAAGATAGAATTTGGAGCTGAAATCACATGACTACACTTTTTTTGGTTGGGAGGCTTTTAATGATATTTTCTCTTTATTTAGGAGTTGTATGTCTATTTAAATATTTTATCTTGTTTTGTTTAATTTTGGCATGTGAAATTTATCAAGAAACCTGTTCATTTCTTTTAGATTTTCAAGTGTCGTGGAGCTTACTTTTTTGAAATATGACCTGAAATTTCTCTGTATTTCCTAGATAACTGTTAAAATGTCCTTTTTAAAATTTTCTTAATTTGGGACTTTCTCTCTCTCTGCTTTTGTGTTATTATTTTTATGGTTTGTCTATCATGTTGATTTTCTCAAAGGACTAAATTTTATTTTATTGATTCTTTGTATTTATCTCTTTGTTTCAATTCTATTGTTTATCATTACCTTAATGATATTTTGCCATCTATTCCTCAAGGATAATTTGCTGCTTTTTGCTCTAATTCCTATATATGTGTGCTGTTAAGTTGGTTATGTGACATTTCTTCTAGTTCTTTATGTATGATTTTACTGATATAGACTTTCTTCTTATCATGGGGACTTCAGCCAATCACATGCTGCTTAAGGTGCATCCCCCTGGGGCCAAACATAGCCAATATAAACATCCATGTGCTCTTGCTCCCTCTCTATGTGTCCCTGCTCTCCTGAATCGCTGTTTTTTTTATGTTCCCTTTCTTCTGTTTATTAAAGGTGAATATTATTTTAAGTTGGTTTGGCTAATTACAACTTCTGATCAGCCACGCCCATAATTGGCACCTGAAGTGCGGCTTTTTGGCCACCTTCCTCCTACCTTCTGGTTGCTGCATGGCTGCCAGGAGCTGGCAAGCTCCCTTCTGGCACCTTCCCCCCCACACACACACGTTTATTACCTTCGACTACAGCGGACGGTTTATAGTCAGAGCCTTGACAAGAGTGAACGGTTTAAAGTCAGAGCCACAACAAAAGTGGACGGTTTAAAGATGAAAATGAAAGGAAGAATAGGATTTTAGAATGGGCGCTTCAACATCACACCTTATTTTTCTGGCTCTTAACTAGCTGTTACAGAGTGCTTTGGAAAGGTTTTTAGCTAAGAATGACACAATTGCATCTTGGTTTGCCATCTCTGGCAATCTTAATGTGTCATCCTGGGATAAGCTTGGTAGAGAGCTGAATTTTGCCACTAAACAAGGTACGCTAAGGAAGGGAGTGATATTCATTTGGTTTCTTTGAATGATTTGAAAGCTGAGGAAGGAGCAACAGCTGCTAAAAGATATTTGCTTAAAGCAATTTTGTTTTCAGCCTTACCAGGAAAAAAAGCTGGCTGTTTTAAAATGCCAGCTTTCTGGGCCTTCCTGCCAGGGAAAACTCTGACTCTTTCAAGCAGGCAGTCCAGACTCTGGAGCTATGGATACATTGTTGCAGCTTGCTTCCTGGCAAGAAAATACCATAGTAGCTTTTGACTGTTGTTTATGGACACAGCACTACAGCTTGCTTGCTAGCAAAGACCTTAAAACATCACTATGATCAATGTTTCTTATACTAAACAATAGATTCATTGATAATTTTAGGATTGATTCCTGGACAATTGCCTTTGCTCGATTCAAAGGCCAAAAGCAATACTAATGTTATAGCAAAAATCCCTTAAAGGATTTTATGCTAAATTTTACAAATGGCTCTTCCAATGGAAGAACTGCATAAATGGCTAATAAAAAGAAATAAATAAATATTGTGGAGCATAACAAGGCTCCTTGAAAGCAACTTATGAAAGTTGCCAACAGATCTTGGTGCAAATGGATATGATGTGATAACACCATGCTGACCTTTGCTAAGGCAAGGTGGAAAAGCCCTTGCAATGCATTATGAAAAAAACCCGACCTATATATATTTGGGGTCGAGGGTATGATTATGCTTTTTTCACAGAAAGAAAAAATCTGGACCTGATGTCGTGGTTGCAGACATCCCACAGAGGAGTTCCAGAGGCGATTGGAGAGAGGTCCTTGGTCCGGACTTCCCTGCCCCCAAGGAGAGAACTTCCTCATTGGGTCCCTAGTCGCCTGACCAGAAGTGTTGAAGTCCATTATGAAAATGACTCTGCCGCTCCTCAAGATGCTGATACTGCTGATCCTGTGGAAGATGATCCCAAGCCGAGCAGAGCAGAGATGGGGGATTCTGCCAGTCTAGCCTAACCCCATTCCTGAAATTGGTCTCAGGACTTTGATGCCACCCTGGATGACCTCAGATGCACAGTGGTTCTAATCAACTCAACACGCATAGATCTCAGCATGGAGGAGGGACTGCAGTCCTGGATCTCCTCTGCCTTCTCCCTGTTTAAGGATTGGGTGGGCATGGGGATGTTTTTGCATGCTGCATAGGAGGGTGCATGCTGTGCCGATGGTTAATTTGTCGCCTTCAGGCTCAGGCATCCCAGGATAAGGTGGTAATGCTGCAGGCGTTGGCTGCCCTGGAGAAGGGTGATTCCCCCCCAAGTTTGGTTATCTGTCCTCAAGAGTCAATAATGACTGATGCGTAGCCTTTGCACAATCGCGGAAGTTCTGTCCATTGCTCCGAGGAAGGTACGCTTGTTGCGGTAGGTCTTTCCGTCCCTCCAACCAATAGCTGCTGAGATACCAGCCCATTGGGGCATGGTTTCTCTCCCTTCAAAAGGCTTCTATTTCCTTCCGCTGGTCCTCTTGACTTCCTGTTCGGCTGGCGATTAGACTCGCTTCATGATTGCGCAAAGGGTTGTTGTCTGGGATCGTGATCTGTAAGTTTTTCCTCTTTAAATAAATACTACCCTATTAATAATAATTCCAAACTGGTGTGGCATTGTTCGTGGCTTACACCTTCACTTGGCGCCCGAACGTTTGGCTTTTAGGACCCCTAGGCTGCCAGCCGCGAGTTTGGCTTGGTGCGAGCCTTCCCTTCCTCAGCTGTGCGGAAGCTGCAACCCCTCAGGGTGACTCTGTCACGTGGAGGCATACACAGCTTCTGGGTTATTCTTCTCTACCCCTGGATTCTGGGTTTATGGTTCCGTGTACTCCGTTTTTTGTTTAGTTTGTGACTTATGCCCCAGTGCCAAGTCAGAGATGCACTTGGCCTTCAGGCCCATAACATCCAGAGAGGCAGATCTCTGAGGCCGACCAGGTGGTGGTGGCATACGCCTTTAATCCCAGCACTTGGGAGGCAGAGGCAGGCGGATCTCGGTGAGTTCAAGGCCAGCCAGGCGGTGGTGGTGCACGCCTTTAATTTCAGCACTCGGGAAGCAGAGACAGGCGGATTTCGGATTTCGGTGAGTTCGAGGCCAGCTGGATAATAGGTAATATGGCAGTTTTTGTTTCCAACATGACTTTCACTGTTTGGGCTACCAATACAATGGGTCTAATCATGCAAAATTTATATGACTATGAGGATAACTTAATTTACTGGTTACTAGGTTTTTAGTATTCTTTTGAATATTCTATCATTTAGGAAGATTATGGTACTCTCAAGAACTCATGCAGGTCAGGAGATTCAGGAGATTCAGGAGATTCAGGATTCAAAAGAGGTAATAATAAACAAAATAATAAAAAGACTTGAAATGCTTGAAAAAATGATTGGAACTGGTGAACAGAGTTATAAGGCACAAGGACAGGATACAACACCAACACCAGCTATTAGAACTGGCTTACCCAGGGTTTTAGCGGCATACCCTATATTTAATTCTGACAAAGCGTCAACTTCTAAAGGCTCAAAGGGAGTCAGAGAAGCTAGATGGATGCCAATAGCAATGAATGATCTGAAAGAATTAAACAGGCTATTGTTACTTTTGGCTTGCAAAATACATATGTACAGGAAATGATAAGGACTTGGGCTTCTAATGCTAGTGCTACCCCCTATGATTTCCATCAGTTAGTGTCTGCAGTTTTAGATAAGGGACCTTCCTTGATGTTTGGAATTTATTTCAGAGAAGAATTCAAACATATGGAACAGCAAGGAAGAGCAAAAGGTGTCGAGGTTTCCCAAGATCAAATTCTTGGTGCAGGAGAATATGCTGATCCACAGGTCCAAGCTCTTTATGACGATGAAGTACTGCATCTATGTCACCAAGCAGCTTTAAATGCTTGGAATAGGATACAAGATCCAGCAAAAAGGGTTGAATCATATACCAGAATTAGGCAGGGACAGAGAGAACCCTTTATTGACTTTTTGCAAAGATTAATTAAGGCTCTGGACGTAGGGGTAAAAGACCCGGAATCTAGACGAATACTTCTTGAATCTCTAGCGTTTGAGAATGCAAACATAGAATGCAAAAAGATAATTGGGCCTCTAAAGTCTAGATCAGCACCTATGGATGAATGGATTCAGCATACGATGAATGTTGAGACGTTTAGCTATAATGATGAATCTTGGGTAGGAGAAGCGATTTCCACAGCAATGAGGAGACATCAAACTGCCAGGTGTTTTAATTGTGGTAAATTAGGACATCTCAAAAGGGACTGCAGGCACAGAATTTCTAGGAATAATATCTCCTCTGGGAATGACAAAAATCGGAGACCTAGGCCTTCAGGTATATGTAGGAGATGTGGTAAAGGCCGTCATTGGTCCAACGAATGCAGGTCAACAACAGACAAACAAGGCAATCCGATCCCATCGGGAAACTCCTTGAGGGGCCTCTCGCAGGCCCCGAAGCCAACAGTGGCCCAGTCATTCCCAGTCACAGTGGAGAACATGCCTCACCAAGAAATCTAAAAGCTCCAATTTCTGCTGTTAAAAGTAATACTGGTCTAAATGATGAATTATGTGTGGAGGATGAGTCAAAAAACCCAGTAGGACAGAGTAAACGTATATTTTGGCAGACTTCTATTAACGACCAAAGACCAAAGTTAAAAGTCTGTATAAATGGCATTTTTATTGAAGGCTTATTAGACACAGGTGCGGATGTAAGTATCATTACCCCAGAATCTTGGCATCAGAATTGGCCTATTCAAGAGGTAGATGTTCAGTTTCTGGGAATTGGAACCCTATCTCATGTAAAACAAAGCACAAGATGGGTTGAATGCATAGGGCCTGAAGGGCAAATAGGAAGACTAAGGCCATATATAGCCAATATTGTAATAAATTTATGGGGCCGTGACCTGTTACAGCAATGGAATACCCAGATTAACATTCCTGCAGTTCCAGGAACTCATAATTCTGGGAAAGATATGATGAGGTATTATGGAAAAAGGTCACCAGCCATTCAGGCTGTACAAGAACATATAGAAAATACCAAACCTTTAAAGGTACCAACAGCCCTACCTTTAAAATGGCTAACTGAGAAGCCAATATGGATCAAACAGTGGCCTCTAGCTGAAGATAAATTACAGGCATTGGAACAGCTGGTTCAAGAGCAATTAGATGCTCACCATATTGAAGAATCAACCAGCCCTTGGAATTCTCCTGTGTTTGTTGTAAAAAAGAAATCTGGTAAATGGAGAATGGTGACAGATCTAAGAGCTGTCAACAAAGTAATTCAACCTATGGGCCCACTACAATCTGGAATTCCTTTGGCTTCTCTATTACCAAAAGGATGGCCTCTAATAGTTATTGATTTGAAAGATTGTTTTTTCACTATACCGTTACAAAATAAGGATAGAGAAAAATTTGCCTTCACAGTGCCTACTTATAATAATTCTCAGCCTAATAGTAGATATCAATGGACTGTCCTCCCACAGGGAATGCTCAATAGTCCTACATTGTGCCAATATTTTGTAAGTAAGCCATTGGAAATAATTCGTAAACAATTTCCCAAGTCCATAATTTATCATTACATGGATGACATCTTATTATCTGATTCAAATAAAGATACTTTAGAAAGGATGTTTGAAGAAGTAAAGAAAGTCTTGCCTAGGTGGGGATTACAAATTGCCCCTGAAAAGATTCAAAGAGGAAATTCTATTAATTACCTAGGTTACAGAATAGGGTTAGAGAAAATTAAAACGCAAAAGGCACAAATTAGGAGAGACCGGTTAAAGACTCTTAATGACTTCCAAAGATTGTTGGGAGACATTTCCAGTCTACGACCAGCTGTTGGGATAACACCTGATCTAATAGTTCATTTAAACAAAACCTTAGATGGTGATAAGGATTTGAATAGTCCAAGAAAACTGACAGCTGAAGCAGAAAAGGAACTGACAATGATTGAGGAAAAATTACAGGAAGCACATGTGGATAGGGTGAACCCAAATTTTAGCTGCATCCTAGTCATATTGCCTTCCAGAATCTCTCCTACAGGGATTCTAATGCAGAGGGAAGATATTATTCTAGAGTGGATATTTATACCTAATAAACCGAGTAAAAAATTAAAAACTTATGTGGAAAAAGTCTCTGAATTAATTATAAAAGGTAAGCTGAGACTTCGTCAACTAGCAGGTATAGACCCAGCAGAAATTATAGTGCCTTTTACTACTGAAGAAAAAAAAGGTATGGGAAGACAATGAACCATGGCAAAGAGCTTGTGCTAATTTTTTGGGAGAAATTAATAGCAACTATCCCAAAAGTGGTAGACTTAACCTCATAAAGAGAACTTCTTGGATTCTTCCTAAAATTGTATGTGATGCTCCAAAAACTGGAGCCCATACGTTCTATACTGATGCAAATAAATGAGGGAAAGCAGGTTACAAGTCAGACGAATTGAGTAAGGTGGAACAAAGCCCTTATAATTCTGTCCAGAAGGCAGAATTATATGCCATTCTTATGGTGCTAAGGGATTTTAAAGAACCTCTTAATATAGTTACAGATTCACAATATGCAGAAAGAGTTATCTTGCATATTGAAACCGCTGAATTTATACCAGATGACACAGAGTTGACTTCATTGTTTATCCAGGTACAAGACATAATCAGGAACAGGCTTTGTCCGATGTACATAACACACATCCGGTCCCATACAGGTCTGCCTGGTCCTCTAGCACAAGGCAATGCTGAGATTGATCAATTATTGATTGGAAGCGTGTTGAAGGCCTCGGAATTTCATAAAAAGCATCATGTCAATAGTAAAGGCCTAAAGAAAGAATTTTCCATTACTTGGCAACAAGCTAAGAACATTATAAAGAGATGTCCTACTTGTTCTTTCTATAATCAAACACCGTTGCCTGCAGGGAGTAACCCAAAGGGTACTAAGAGAAATGAAATCTGGCAGATGGATGTGTTCCACTTTATGGAGTTTGGTATATTAAAATATGTACACCACACCATAGACACGTATTCAGGTTTTCAATGGGCTACTGCCCTGAGCTCAGAAAAGGCAGATTCAGTAATCACACATTTATTGGAAGTTATGGCCATCATGGGTATACCTGTACAAATAAAGACAGATAATGGTCCAGCATATGTATCTAAGAATATGAAACGCTTTTTTGATTATTATAATATAAAACACATTACAGGTATACCAAATAATCCTACAGGTCAGGCAGTTATAGAAAGATCAAATGGTACTATAAAGGATATGCTGAACAAACAGAAAGGGACCGAAAAATACCCCCAGAAATAGATTACATAATGCTTTATTAACCTTGAATTAACTTAACGCTAATGAGAAAGGAACGACAGCAGCAGAAAGACATTGGATAATGGAAAAGTCTGCAGAACTAAATCAACCGATTTATTTCAAAGATGTGCTGACCTCTCAATGGAAGCCAGGAGATGTGCTACATTGGGGAAGGGGTTTTGCTCTTGTTTCCACAGGAGAAGAAAAATTGTGGATACCATCAAAATTAATAAAGTTTCGATTTGAAGAGGAGAAACCTCTTGGAAAGGAGAAATGACAACTCATCCACAATGATATTCATACAGGTGGTAAGAAAAACATATAGAATGGGGGGCAGGGTTCTGTTCTTATCTCCAAAGGAAAACACTCACCTTTGAAAAATTCAAGGGACCCTGGATATTTAGATACTGACAGATGGAAAAATACCTGCCCAAATAGGAAATATCAAGAAAACTGAATGGGTTGTGTAAGTAAAACATATTAAACCATATTTCTAAATTTATAGAGCTGGTTTTGAAGTTGGACTCTGGCTCAGTCCCTCTCCAAATCCAAGCCTGATAGTAAGAGAAAAACCCAGAGTTTCTGGAGTTTCTGTCTCATGTCAAGAGCCATGATATTGGACAGAAAGAAATATGAGTTTAGAAAACATCTTTGCTTTTCTTCATACCTATCATAACTTCCATTGAATATATATATCATGCCTTTCACTGAAATATATATATAT
Source organism: Microtus obscurus (assembly GCA_963919715.1). NCBI lineage: Eukaryota > Metazoa > Chordata > Mammalia > Rodentia > Cricetidae > Microtus > Microtus obscurus. The sequence continues at coordinate 839,632 of CAWTZC010000001.1, forward strand.
ATATATATATATATATATATATATATATATAGTATATGATTAATGTTTAAGTTCTTTACAATAAACAAAGAGTCTTTTCTGAAGTGACATTTGAAGTTTCCAGGAAGAAGATGGGGCCCCACAACAACAACTCTACCTGGTTGATATGACGTCATGATACTGATAGCGCTACTACAAGACCTGTTTTGGGTACCAGCTGCACAAGAAGATCCCAACTTGTTTAGCTGAAATGGTGCACATCTTGTACAACATTCTGGCCAGACCTCCACAAAATACTCAGAGACTATTTGCAATTTTAAAAGACATTGATCTTGAAATTTAACCATCATTTTGCTTTCACTGGATCCCCCAGAAAGAACGTTGCCCCTATGACAGCTGGAAGTAATTCTAGAGGACAACGTCCCTTCTCCCAGTAAAGTTTGCCCCTGGGTTTAGGGACATCATTTAGGGGTTGGGATGTTGGGGGAGGAATTTTATAAGCTCAGGGATCATTTTGAAAAAAAAAAGAGGGTGATGGGATAATAGATTTGTAATTGTGAGTTACAATTTTTAGACAAATATATTGGTATTGATTTTTGTATATTGATACAAAGTTAAATTATATTGACTATTGTATGCATGCATGTTTCTACCTCTGTTTAAAATATTTTTTATGTATTGACATATATTGTATCGATATATATGTATTGTATATACTTACCATGTTGCAGTGTACATTTCTACCTTTGATTAAGATACTTATATATTGTTTGTGTATTAATATATATTTGCCATATTGCAATGTATATTTGTACATTGTTTATATTTGGAGGTCATTATCCTCATTTGTTTCACAGATGTTTATTGTCTTAGTCTTTAAGTTAGATGGATATTGAGAATTATATAGATTAATAGTCATCTAAGTTTGCCATTTATAATTAGACTAATCAGGTTATTTAGATATATAGAGATTATACTCAGTATAGATAGATGATCTTCAACCTCTTCAAAGAGCTGTAGAAAATGGCCTTTAATCTAACTCAGAGTTTTGTGGTAGTGAGACACAATTGCTCCTGGCAACACCGCTCTATTCCCGAGAGAATGTTGAGCACCAAAGACACTCCACATGGAGCCTTTCTTTTTGGCAGAACTGGCCTTGGGGCAAAGAAATGCCCATACCTCAACCACTGACAGAGATACAGAGCGTGCATCAATGGATAAAACAGGACTGTCATATCCTGCCAAGACAGGGTAAGATAGTTTTGAAAAGTTGCTTGCCTTTGAAAATGGTATGTCAGTTATGTTAGGCCTTAGCCAAAGTTGGTTGCTTCAACGCTGCAAATGTCACTTTGGGTGATTGCCCAGGTAGCTAGTTGTCCCTGTGATTTGTTGCATGTTTAGGAAGTTGTTTTACTGAACTTCCTAAATACCCAGGTAACATTATTTCCCTTCTCAGATCTTCGATGGGGTTGAAGACTATATAACTATAGTTACTTTTCTCTCATGACTTGGCCAAGTTATTTATTATACAAGTCCTAAGCTAGTTAGAATAGGATATTTATACTTATTGTATATAATTTTGTAGTAGGTTTAGAACTCTCTTATTTAAACAAAAGGGGGGTGGTGTTGCGGGGAGGTCTTTCCATCCCTCCAACCAATAGCTGCTGAGATACCAGCCCATTGGGGCGTGGTTTCTCTCCCTTCAAAAGGGTTCTATTTTCTTCCGCTGGTTCCCCTCTTGACTTCCTGTTCGGCTGGCGATTAGTCTCGCTTCATGATTGCGCAAAGGGCTGTTGTCTGGGATCGTGATCTGTAAGTTTTTCTCTTTAAATAAATACTACCCTATTAATAATAATTCCAAACTGGTGTGGCATTGTTCGTGGCTTACGCCTTCATACGCTAGTCTTTGTGTTCCGGTACTGCCTTTGCACCTCCATGGATCTTGTTCCATTGCACTGGAGAAGGAATACCATAGACGCAAGCCTCCCTTGATCAGCCCTCACATCATGAGGTGAAGATCTGATCGGGAATAAGACCTTTGACTTGGGTTTGAGACAAACAAGGAGAGGGAACTGCAGGGAGCCAGGAAGTGTGGCAACCATTACAAGATGGCGCCTAGCTCCTGCAGGCTGGAGTAAACAATGCCATATAAGGTCATAGCCAGTACCACCATCTCGGGTATGCTCAGTGTCCTCAGTGTGCTGGAACTATCAGGGAGCTTGGAGCGGTTGCTGAGACACTTTGACTAATAGGAAGCCTGCACATATCCCTAGTCCCTATATAAGCAGCTGCAGCTCAGAGCTCGGGGCCCCTCGCTTCCTGCTCTCCCTTCAACCAAGAGGCTCCAGTAAAACATGATTTGGGAAGAATCCTCATCTGGTGGGTGTTCTTTCCTGCTGGTCAGGGAGTTCGCCACAACTTTCAGTCAGTTGAGGTAATTTCAAAAACAATCAGACTGACACCAACCTCCTCAAGAAAGAATTTGAAATTCTCAACGAGGAGAATAGATCTTTGTCTAATATGACTTCGTCAACGGAGCAAAAGTTAGAAAAGTTGCAGTCTAATATTAAAAAGAGCTTTGCTGCTCTGGAGGAGGGGACAGCTGATTTGGCTCGTAAACTTCAGTCCCTTTCTGTAGGTGCTGAAATATTACCTGAGAGGATTCAAACTGCTGAATGTATTAATAGGACTTCATCAAAGGAGTATGAAAGATTAATGGACAGAATTTTAATACAAGAAGTCACAATTTATGCTATGAAAATTATGTACAAGGGTGAGATATTATCTCTAATGGACAAACTTCATACCTTAAAATCCTTGATGAAGGCTTTGGAGCAGAATACTCGACAGGAGATTCAGGCCTTACAGAAGGCAATGGTATACAGATTGAAAAAGATTGGGGAATGTATAGACTCTGATGAACAGGAGCAAAAGTTTGATAGGCAAACTTAACTCCGTCAGTGAGTAAACCTCTCCAGGATACTTTCCCCAGAGTTCTACCTGCCTTTCCAGTAATAACATCTGAAAGGTGACCAGCTCCAAAAACCCTAGGGTGTTCAAGGAACATACATGCGAGCCTGTCCATACGAGTGATCTAAAAGAAATTAAACAAGGTATTGTCAATTACAAACTATATTTGTCCATTTTTACAGAGATACTCAAAACGTGGGCTCTTAGTAACAAGGCCACGTCTCAGGACTGGGATCAATTAACTTCAGCGATACTAGAGAGTGGGCTTCTGTTGCATTTCAGATGCCTTTGCAAGGAAGAGGCCAGACTTTTAGAAAAACAGGAAACAGCAGAAGGAATTGAGATTTCCCTAGATCAAATTCTAGGTTAATGAGTTTTCTCTGATCCTCAAGAACAGCTCTGTATGATGATCACATTTTATCCATATGTGCCACAGCAGCTTTAAGGGCTTGGGATAGGATTCAGGACCCAGGACAGAGAGTGGAATCTTGTATCAGGGTTAAACAGGGTCAGAGAGAACCCTTTAGTGACTTTATACAAAGACTAACTAAGGCTGTACAAATAGGGATACCTAACCAAGAAGCAAGACATATAATAAATTAGTCTTTGGCTTATGAGAATGCCAATGTAGAGTCCAAAAGGATCCTGGAACCTTTAAATATCAGATCAGTGCCCTTGAACGAATGGGTCTTGCATACAACAAATGTTGATACATTTGACTATGATACTGAAATATGGGTAGAAGAAGCAATTTCCAATGGTAAAAGAAGGCATCAAGATACCAAATGTTTTAATTGTGGTAAAATAAGACATATGAAAAGGAATTGCAGACAACCAAGTTCCAGAAATAACAGAAATAGGAGCACTCAGCCTTCAGGTTTATGTAGGAGATGTGGAAAAGGCAGGCAGTGGACATACATCAACAAGAGGTAGACAAGGCAATCTGTTACCATTGGGAAATACAATGAGGGGCCTCTCTCAGGCCCCCATGGTGAATGTGGTCCAGTCATTCTGGTTAATGTAGAGAACGTGCCTCGTCAGGAACATTAGAAAGCCCCATGCCTGCTGTTCAAAGCAATAATTGGCTGAAGGATGAGTTACATGTATTTTGGCAGAATTCTATAAATAAACAAAGACTAAAGCTAAGAGTGTGTGTAAATGTCATTTTTATTATTGATTTACTGGACACAGGTGCGGATGTAAGTATCATTACTCTGGAATCTTGGCATCCGCATTGACTTCTTCAGGAGGTGGATGTTCAGTTCCTAGGAATTGGAACCCTCTCTCAAGTAAGACAAAGCAGAAAATGGGTTGAATGCATAGTGCCAGAAAGGGCAAATAGGAAAACTAAGACCATATATAGCCAATATTGCAATGAACTTATGGGGCCATGACCTATTGCAGCAATGGAATACGCAAATTGCCATTCCTGCTGCTTTTAGAGCCATATTTCTGAGGAAAATATTAAAAGATATTTCAGACAGCAGATTCTGGTTGTTCAGGCTGTACAAGAACACAAAGCAATTGATGACCCTTCAGAGGTACCAACATCCCTGCCTCTATAATGGATGAGTGAGAAACCAATATGGACCAGGCAGTGGCCTTTAGCTGAGGAAAAATTGCAGGTTTAGAACAGCTGGTACAAGAGCAATTAGAAGGTTGACATATAGAAGAATCTACCAGCCCTTGGAATTCTCCTGTATTTGTTGTTAAGAAAAAAAATCTGGCAAATGGAGAGTGGTGACAGATCTCAGGGCTACCAAAAAGGATATTCAACCTATGTGCCCTCTGCATCTCGAATTCCTTTGCCCTCTCTATTACCAAAGGGATGGCCTCTCATCGTTATTGATTTAAAAGATTGTTTCTTCACTATACCTTTACAAGAAAAAGAGAAAAGTTTGCCTTTACAGTGCCTACTTATAATAACTCTCAGCCTATGAGGAGGTACCAGTGGACTCTCCTCCCACAAGACATGTTGAACAGTTCCACCTTGTGCCAATATTTTGAAAATCAACCATTGTAAATAATATGCAAGCAATTTTCTAAGTCTATCATATAACATTACCTGGATGATAATCTATTGTCTGATTCAAGCATACATACCTTAGAAAGACTGTTTGAAGAGGTAAAGATAGCTTTACCTAAATGGGGCTTGCAGATTTCTCCTGAAAAAAAATACCGAGAGGAGATTCTGTTAATTATCTAGGTTATAAAACATGTTAACAAAAATTTAAGACACAACAGGCACAAATTAGGAGAGATCAGTTACGGACTCTTAATGACTTTCAAAGATTGCTAGGTGATATTTGCAGCCTACGACCAGTTGTTGGGGTAACACCTAATCTAATAATTCACTTAAACAAAACCTTGGATGGTGATAAAGACTTGGACAGTCCCAGAGAATTAACAGCCAAAGCAGAAAAGGAACTAATAATGATTGATGAAAAGTTACAGGAGGCACATGTGGATAGGGTAAATCCAGAGCTTACTTGTATTCTTGTCATATTGCCTTCCAAAATCTCTCCAACAGGTACCTTAATGCAGAGAGATGATATTATCAAAGAATGGATCTTTTTACCATGTAAACCAAGTAAAAACTTAAAACCTTATGAGGAAAATTCTCTGAATTAATTATAAAAGATAAATTGAGACTTTGTCAATTATCAGGCATACACCCAGCAGAAATTATAGTGCCTTTCACTGCTGATGAGATAAAAAAGTTATTGGAAGACAAGGAACCATGCAAAGAGCTTGTGCTAATTTTGTGGGAGAAAGTAATAACAATTATCCCAAAAGAAATAGGCTTAACTTTATAAAGAGAACTTCTTGGCTTTTTTCCTCGAATCACCCATGATGCTCCAATAACTGGAGCCTAACATTTTATACTGATGCTAATAAATCAGAGAAGGTGGGTTAGAAATCAGAAGAATTGAGTAAGGTGGAACAAAGTCCTCATGATTTTGTCCAGAAGGCAGAATTATATGTCATGCTTATAATACTAAGAGACTTTAAATACCCTCTTAATGTAGTTACTGACTCGCAATGTGCAGAAAGAGTTATCTTGCATATTGAAACTGCTGAATTTATATCTGATAATACAGAACTGACTTCATTGTTTATTCAGGTACAAGACATGATCAGAAATAGACTTTTCCCTAAGTATATAACACACATCTGATCCCATACGGGTCTGCCTGTTCCTCTAGTGCAAGGTAATGCAGATATTGATAAATTGATAAATATGCTGCAGGCCCCTGAATTCCATAAAAAATATCATGTCAATACCAAAGGCCGGAAGAAAGATTTTTCTATTACATGGCAGCAAGCTAAGGGGGGACAGGGGCTGCAGAAAGACAATGGATAATGGAAAAGTTTGCCAAATTAATTCAACCAGATTATCTCAAGGATGTGCTGACTTCACAATGGAAGCCAGTAGATGTGCTTTGTTGGGGCAGGGGTTTTGCTCTTGTCTCCACAGGAGAGGAAAAATTGTGGACACCATCAAAATTAATAAAGGTTCAGTTTGAAGAGGAGAAGCCCCTTGGAAAAGATAAATAACAGCTCATTCACAAGGATAATAATCATAACATATAGGTTGGGGGCAGGGTTCTCATCTTGTCTCCACAGGAAAACACTCATCTTCAAAGAATTTAAGGGACCCTGGGTATTTAAATACTGATGGATGAAAACTAGTTATGATCCTTTATGGATCAACAGGAATCCCGAATTTGTTTAGTAAGTATAAACATTTTTATATGTATTAAAATGCATTATTTATAAAAATGTAAATCTGGTTTTGGAGTAGGAATCTGGCTCAGTCCCTCTAAAATTCCAAGCCTGTTCATAAGAGATATCTCAGAGTTTTTTTTCACATGTCAGGAGCCATGACATGGGACAGAATAATAAGAATAAGGATACTTGATAAAATTTCTTTATATGAAATTTATCAAAAAAGCTGTCCATTTCTTTTAGATTTTCAAGTGTTGTGGAGCTTAGTATTTTGAAATATGACCTGAAGTTTCTCTGTATTTCCTCGATAACTGTTATTATGTCCTATTTTAAATTTTCTTAATTTGGGGACTCTCTCTCTCTCTCTGCTTTTTGTTAGTATTTTTTGGTTTGTCTATCATGTTGATTTTTTCAAATACTAAATTTTTATTTTATTGATTCTTTATATTTATCTCTTTGTTTCAATTCTATTATGTTTAACCATTATCTTAATGGTTTTTTGCCATCTATTTCTCAAAGCTAATTTGCTGATTTTTGCTCTAATTCCTTTAGGTGTGCTGTTGAGTTGCTAATGTGACATTTCTTCTAGTTCTTTATGCATGATTTTAGTGATATAGACTTTCTCCTTATAACTTTTTTCATCTTGTCCATAAATTGTGATATATTGTTGATTAAACATCTTTAAATTTCTAGGACATCTTTAATTTTTTATGTCTCTTAAACTATTTGTGGAACACTTGAGAATTGGTCATGTTTCATGTTTTTGTGACCTTTCTGTAGTTTATGATATTGTTGAACTATAGCTTGTAATCTAATATCATACAAAGGTTATTTCAATTTTTTGTTTCTTTTAAGATTTGTTTATGATCAAGTATTTGGTAAGTTTTCAAAAAGTTTCCATGAGGTTTTGAGATGAAGGTATATTATTTGGTATTTGTTGAAATGTTTACACATATCTGTAAGAATGCCTGGATAAGAGTGTAAGGACAACCAAGAAAGGATTAAACTATTTTGGCCTTCTTTGAACATGGCATTCAGATGACAGAAAACAGCACTGTACCACGTTTCATGTCAAGACTCTGCTGTTCCATAGTGAGATGTCTTGAAATATGTGTTCTGTTTCTAAAGTTCATGGACTATCTGCTACAAAAAAATGGATTGCTTAGGGATATAATGGAGAAAGAAATCCATTAAGTCTCCATTTCTTGAGGTTGCAACATATCTTGATTATTCTTGCTTCTGCCAGTGTAGTTGATCATACATGGCTCTTCTTCAGAATGTACGATTTGATATTTTTTTCAGATAAATATTATTACATGATTTCTCCCTTTTTGACGTCTCAATACTTTTCTATCAGAAACTTCTATTGCTCTCAAATTTCATAAAATCTGACCAGAATAGCAGCCCACACATGTTCTCAGTTATTCCACAATATATGTTCCAAAATATGTGTAAAACAATAGAGTCATGAACCCTCTTCACATATAGAAGGAAATCAGAAATTCTGAACCTGGAATAAACTGTCTTTACAAGATAAGACAGTAATTTGTTTTTAGCACTGAACAGTTTTTTGTTAATCCAACCAAATTCACTAGTAAATTTCTGTGTTAATTTTAACCTTTATATATGTAGCACTGTCCTATAGGAGACTTACACCTAGTAGAAAGTTTCTAATTTTCAGAACTTCATTTTAACTTCAAATTAAATATCTAAAGAAAAACCAAATTCAAAAAGTTAGTGTCAATTTATGATATCTTTGTTCATATAAAATTAATTCTGGATAATCAATAAATAAATATTTTAAAAGATTAAATCTCAAAAGCTTGTGGAACACTGCTATACAGGCTGCACCAAAACTGAGTAGACCTAAAAGGTGAGACAGTAGTGGCACTGTGTCCCCAGTCACCCCACTCCCTATGACCTCAATGTGCATGAAAAACAAGGGGTTGTGTTGGTAGTCCTTCTGATTGTGTTTTTCATTCATTGGTTAATGAATAAAGAAATCACTTTGACCTGATTGGCTAGAATTTATGTAGGCAGAGAAGGCAGAACTGAATTCTGGCAGGAAGAAAACAGAGTCAGGCAGAGCTGACATAGAGCTGCCATAAACAGACATGCCAAATCTTTCCTGGTAGGCCACTGCCACATTGTGATACACAGATTAATAGAAATGGGTTCAATTGAGATGTGGGAGTTAGACAATATGAAGTTAGAGCGAATGGGAAAAGCTATAATTTAATTAATGCAGTTGTTGTGTGGTTATGTTGGGTATAAGCTACGCGGGACACAGGGACAAATACAAAACGCTTTCCTTGCAACACAAGGGTCCCTCCCAAATCCATCCATACTTCCAACTGCCAGCAGGGAGTTTTCCTGATTGCTTTTAATCCAGCTAGCCCCCATCCCAACAGTGCCTGCAAGATCCCTGGAACCCTACTACACAACCTCTGTGAATACTGAGTGTAGCTAAGAATTGAGTCAGTAGTGTACCTGTGGCCTCCGATACCCCACTCCCTAGGATATCTACAAGGGAGGAACACCAAGGTCCACTCTCCAGCTCCTTAGGAATTTCTAGCAGCCAGCAGTGAGATTTTCTGATAGCCCTCAATTCACCCTGCCCCAAACCACCATTCTTTGTGAGCTCTGTGGAACACTGCTATACAGCATGCACCAAAACTGAGTGGACTTAAGAGCTTGCTCCAAAATTGCTTGTTCCTAAGAGACAGCACATCAAGGATTGGATCAAGAAGACAAGACACTACCAGTGTCATTTGAAGGCTAAGAGGCATATTCACCACAGGAAGAATTTCTCCAATATCCTAAAATGCAACATGGTAACATCAGAATCAAGCAGAACAAAACAAGAAGAATTGATCATGCTAACCAAGAAGTTGTAGAAGAAACCAAGTTTAAACATAACTTAATGAGCATGATGGAAAACTTTAAAAAGAAGTGAAAAACTCTCTTATAGAAATAGAGGGGAAGACAAACAAAAATCTGGAAGAAATTAATAAATTCCTCAAAAGTATCTACATTTGAATCAGATAGCAAAGTGTCTTCCATGTAATGGCATAGAATTAAAACTCTGTTTATATTTTATTTTAGTGACTGACTTGCCATGTATTGTCACAGGGTGGGGCTATTTAGCTTTCTTTTGGGAGGACAGTACATTTACATCTCCTAATATGCTGAGAAGTTTTAGAAGCAGGCATTGTGAAGGTAAAATTTTCTCTCTACTGTTTTTTGTAAAAGTATAGTGAAGAAACAATATTAAAAATAAATAAATGTAAGAGGTCATACTTTAGGTAACAGGGAAGGCAAAAGAATTACAGTTTGAGAGGGAACATGGCTTCAATTACCTTGCTTGAAGCTCTTAAATATGTAATCATTTTTCATATTTTAGATTTTTTTAACAACAAATATGAGAGAATTTCAACTATTCCTTGATTCTTCAAAATGCAGAGCCTCTATTTGCTCCTGAACAAGCTGTTCTAAAGCCCACAGTTTCTCTTTTGTTAAATTATATAGTTTAACCAATATTGATTTCTCAGTTAACCATTTTTAACTGTTCATATTAAGCTATATAATTTTCTCCATTGCCCTCCGCACTTCAAATCTTCTCTGGTCCATATGCTTCCAATTTTCTTAGGAGATCTTGTACTTTCTATCGCCCATGAAGTGTACGTTAGACCCATATATGTCACTATTTGTTGTCTATGTTTTCTGGAATTGTGAGGCAGTTTTTTTCTAATTTTCTGACATTTCACCACACTGAAATCCAAAGCAGCTGTACCTTCTTGCACTCCCACTAGCAGTGCATTGGTGTTCCTTTTACCCCACATCCTCTACAGCATAATTTGTAAACTGTGTTTTTTTGTCTTGGCCATTCATACAGATGTAAGATTGAATTTCAGGGCTGTTTTGATTTGTATTTGTCTGATGCGTAAGGATGTTGAGCATGTAATGATGTGGGAGTGATTTCTTATTAATAAAGAAACTGCTTAGGCCCATTTGATAGGCCCAACCTTAGGTGGGTGTAGTAAACAGAACAGGATTCTGGGAGAAAGAAGCTGAGTCTCTAGGCGTCACCATGATGTTCGCACGCCAGGCAGACGCAGGCTACAATCTCCCCGGTAAGCACACCTTGGGGTGCTACACACCTTATAAGAAATGGGCTAGTTCAGGTGCTAGAGTTAGCCAAGAAGAGCTAGCCAATAATGGGCCAGGCAGTGTTTAAAAGAATACAGTTTCCGTTTAATTATTTCAGGGTAAAGCACACCATGTGGGGGGCCGGGTGCCAGGGACACAGCCCTGCCACTCGTATTACTACAGGTGGCGCCCAGACATGATGGGCTAAATCCACATAAAACCTGAGAGGGCTTAAAAAGGACACAGAGAGAATTAAAACAGCTTTTTGCTGTTTCTGGGTTGCGTACCACAAAGAAAATGTCCTGACTCAGCAGCAGGATAAAACTGGCTGTTTTAAAATGCCGGCTTTCTGGGCTGTGCCGCCATTGCGATCTCTGTCTGGCTCCTGTGGGAGACAGAGCTTTTGAATGGAGCATTTGGAGTAAAGTGCTACAATTTGTTTGATGGCAACTAGACTGCTGTGTGCCTAAAAGGGGGGACATTGTGTGCCGCAGCTCAGAGGCACAAGCAGCTCCACCATGCTATTGGTGCAATGTGCAAGCATCAGAGGCATGAGCAGCTCCGCTATGTTGGACTGGGCGGGGCAAGCAGGCAGTACCTGTTTTTGACCTAGGGAATGTCACAACTTAGATTCTTAAGCGCTTAGTGATTTAAAGGTGCAAAACAAAGTGCTCCTGGATAGTAAAAAAATTGCAGATTCACAATAAAACAGATTCAGACATAAAAGACCACACAGTTGGATGAATGTACGTAGGCTTGAGAGAGAGAAGAAAAAGAATATAGAGAATAAAGTTAATGGTTATAAAAAAAGGTAAAGTCTTCTTAGAGACAGAGTACAGATAGTTATAGCCTAAGAGAAATAAAGAAAAATAAGCCACGTGAAAATGGAAAATTCAGAGGGTCTGGATTATGTACATTGTGTTTTCTTTAAAATTTTTGACTCTAAAGGAGCTAAGTACAAAGAGTCATTTCATTATATGGGCTGCCAAGTGGAACCAGAATGGATATCATGAGGGTATGACTTCAGAATTTGGGTCTAAGGATATGATGCTTCGGAAAGGGTCTTCTTTTGTTTTCACAGAGGACCAGATTTCTTCTATTCCAATTTGGTATGATAGACCTTGCCCCCCTGAAAGGTTGCAGTGAACACCCTCAAGAAATTACTTCACTCAACTGCCAACTGAGATGACCCTGGTACACAAGTTATACCATGAAAGACCTAATTAACAATGCCCCCATTCAGAAGGAAGCTCTTCGGAGAGAAAAAACTATGCCCATATTCCCAAATACTGTTTATAAATGTTCTTTTACATTTAAAGGGGTATGTGATATAGATATGAATAATTTGCATTGGTATGGATTTTAAGGTCAATTTTGTTACATGTATATGTATTTCTGATCTTGATTAAGTATTGTGATTGTGCAGTTCATTTAAAAATGTAACATATATAGGTTGTTAATGGATAATCATTAATAATGGTCAAGCTTGTAGTCATGTTAGTAAGATTTTTCAGAGGTGCATAGATCTATTTCAGATAATGCATTCTTCATATCTTTCAAAGGCTGCAGAATATGGCATTTAAATGTTTTAATAACTTAGGGTTTTTCATGACAATGAGACATGTCTGCTCCTGGCAGCACCAATCTACTTCGAGAGGAAGATGGGCATCGAAGAGGACCCTAATGGAGTTGGATAGCCATTTGGGCAAGAGACTGTTCTTGCCTGGACTGTTGCATAAACTGGACACAAAGAACCCACAGAGCGAGGACTGCTGAACTTGCCTAAAGGTGAGATGGTCTTTCAGGGTTCATGACTCATGAAGGAGTCTGCGAGACATTCTGCAGGACACAGCAGAAAGTGACTGAACTGTCATTGAAATTTCCTATTTCATGGAAAATGTCTGCTGGATACTATGGGCTTGAAGGCCAAAGATAGATGCCCCAACGGTACAAAAGAACTTAGGGTGACTGTCCAGGCAGCGAGATGTCTCTGTCATTTCTAGAGCTTTTGATTTTTTGTTTGCTTAGGTAATATTATATCCTTCTGGAGTCTTTGATGGAATTGAAGATTGGTTAGTTATAGTTATAGTTTTCCTTAGTTATGATAAAAGATAAAATAGATACAAATATTGTAACTATAATTCTTACTTGATAACTGTTTTGCTATATGTAATTTTACTATGTTAAAATGAAAGCCTTTCATTTTGTTTAAACAGAAAAGGGGGAAATGATGTGGGAGTAATTTCTTATTAATAAAGAAACTGCCTAGGCCCATTCGATAGGCCCAACCTCAGGTGGGTGGAGTAAACAGAACAGGATTCTGGGAGAGAAGCTGAGTCTGTAGGAGTCGCCATGATGTTCCCATGGCAGACGCACACAAGAATCTCCCCGGTAAGCACACCTTGGGGTGCTACACACCTTATAAGAAATGGGCTAGTCCAGGTGCTAGAGTTAGCCGAAAAGAGCTAGCCAATAAAGGGCCAGGCAATGTTTAAAAGAATACAGTTTCCGTTTAATTATTTCAGGGTAAAGCTCACCATGTGGGGGGCTGGGGGCCTGGGATACAGCCCTGCCACTCGTATTACTACAATTTAATTGACTTTCATTTTAGATTCCTCTTTTGAGAGTTCTCTGTTTAGGTCTGTATCCCATTTTTGATTAAATAATTTGTTCATTGATGACCAATTTCTTGATATTATTATGCACTCTGAAGATGATCTTTCTATTTGATATGGGCTTGGTGAAGATATTTTCATATTCTGTAGGGTGCTGTTTTATCTTGTTTTCTGTGTGCTTTGCTTCACAGAAGTTTCTCAGTTTTAGAAGGTCCTATTAATTAATTGTTTCTCTCAGTGTCTCTAATACATGAGTTCTTATTTAGGAAGTGGTCTGCAATGCCAATACATTCAAGTGTACTTTTCATTTTTTCTTCTATGAGTTTCAGCTTGGTTGATTTTATGTTGAATGTTTTTGATCCATTGGAATTGAGTTGTGTGCAAAGTGATAAATATGGATCTATTTTCATTCTTCTAGATGTTGATATCCAATTACACCAGCACCATTTTTAAATAATCTTGCTCTTTTTCATTCTACATTCATCACTTTTTTGTCAGAAATCAGGTGTTTGTAGCTATGTCCATGAATATCTGCATCTTTGATTTGATCCCACTAGTCCTTCTGTTCATTTTATGCCAATGCCAGATTAATTTCAGTGCTGCAACCACTTTGGAAATCAGTGTGGTGATTTCTCAGGAAATTCGTGATCAACCTACCCCAAGATCAAGTAATACCACTCTTGGGAATCTACCCAAGAGATGCCCTATCATATGACAAAAGCATTTGTTCAACTATGTTCTTAGCAGCATTATTTGTAATAGCCAGAACCTGGAAACAACCTGGATGCGCTTCAATGGAAGAATGGATGAAGAAAGTGTGGAATATATACATGTTAGAGTACTACTCAGCGGAAAAAAAATGACTTCTCGAATTTTACATGCAAATGGATGGAAATAGAAAACACTATCCTGAGTGAGGTAACCCAGACCCAAAAAGATGAACATGGGATGTACTCACTCATAATTGGTTTCTAGCCATAAATAAAGGACATTGAGCATATAATTTGTGATCCTAGAGAAGCTAAATAAGAAGGTGAACCCAAAGAAAAACATATAGTCTTCCACCTGGATATGGGAAGTAGACAAGATTGCCAGACAAAAACTGGGAACTTTGGGGTGTGGTGGCATGGGGCTAAGGGGAATTGGGGTGAGAAACGTGAGAAGGGGAGATTTGGGGGAGCTTGGGGAAATGGAATGTCATGGGGGAATGGGATGTTTGGGACACGGGAGCAGAGAAATATATATCCTAATTAAGGGAGCCACCTCAGGGTTGGCAAGAGACTCGACTCTAGAGGGGCTCACAGGTGTTCAGGGAGATGTCCCCAGATACTACCTTGGGCAATTGAGGAGAGGGAACCTGAAATAACCCTATCTTATAGCCATACTGATGAATACCTTGCATATCACCTTAGAACCTTCATCTGGCGATGGATCGAGATCGAGACCGAGACCCAAATAGGAGCACCGGACTGAGCTCTTAAGATCCAAATATGGAGAAGAAGGAGGGAGAACATGAGCAAGGAAGTCAGAACCACGAAGGGTGCACCCACCCACTTTGACAGTGGAACTGATCTATTGGGAGCTCACTAAGGCCAGTGGGACTGGGACTGAATAAGCATGCGATGAAACCGGAACTTTCTGAACATGGCGGATAAAGAAGGCTGATGAGAAGCCAAGGACAATGGCACTAGGTTTTGATCCTAATACATGAACTGGCTTTGTGGGAGCCTAGCCTGTTTGCATGCTCACCCTCCTGGACCTGGATAGAAATGGGAGGACCTTGGACTTCCCGCAGGGCAGGGAATCTGGACTGCTCTTCATTCTTGAAAAGGAGGTGGATTAGAGTGGGGGGGAGCAGGAGAGGGGAAGGGGATTGTGGGGAGGGGCAATATGGAGGAGGACGGGGAGGGAAATAGCGAATGGGGGGGGGAGGCGGGAATTTTTGTTTTCAACAACTAAAAAAAAAATAAAGAATGTGAAGTCAGGGATTTTGATGCCTCCAGAAGTTCCATTAATGTGGAAGATTGTTTAAGCTATCCTGGGATATTTTTCAATCATATAAAGTTGAGTAATGATAGTCACATTCACACCTCTGTCTAGCAATACCACAATGTTATTTATATGCATGCTTAATTTTGGTCTTTGATCATTGATGGACGTTTGTAAAAATATGTTTGCTATTTCCAACTGGAGTTTTGATTTATCTTCCATGTTTATTCCAGAGTCCAAAAAAGTATGATTTTTTACAAGAGGCACTGGATTTTTTATTTTTTATTATGGCACGTATCCTACACAGTGACGGACAATTACTGGAAGATGTTTGCCATGGGGCCTTCGAAAAAGCACCCAAGGAGTTTCCTGGTGTTATCAGGTTGCTCTGTCTGTTCTTTGTTAATCCACATTTATTGGTACAGTGTCAGACTCTACCACATAGTCAGAAGATTGTGCTTTTTCAATATTGCCATTTACAAAGGAGACATTATTGCTGGGCCTTCATTGACTACATTACCTTCCCCGATGTGTTATTGTACCACAATTAATACATTTGACATTTCAGATTCCCTTCCTTAGATTGGAAATTGCTTATCCTACCCAAACCTCAGTAATATATTTAAGTGTCTCAACACTTATTGTTCAAAAAATCCATTTATGCATTTGGTGCTGATATGATATTTTCATGCCAAGAATCTTTTTCCATTTTATATTGTCATTTTCAAAAGCAGGAGATTCATTTAATACTGATCTAGCTTCTGGGTCTCTTATACTTCCTTGTAAAATCTTAGTTAATATTTGATAAAACTCTCTAAGGGGTCTCTCTTGCCCTGTTTAATGCTGGTATATGGTTGAATTATTTCTCTTGATTTTTGAATACTGTCCCATGCATTTAATGCTGTTTTTAGGCTTAGGGAAAAGGTAAAAGCTATGTTAATCATGTTGAACCTGGTTCTATAGATACATATAAGAGACCTTGACAAGAATTTGATCTTGGGGAGTCTCAAATTCTCTTATTTTTTCCTGTTATTTTAAAATGTTTTGCCTCTTTTCACTTATAGCACTACCATAGCATCTGTTCTCTGTCTTAGAGGACTACTGAGACAAATTGAAACCAACAGAATGGGTAGCCTTAATGCTTGACTCCATATTCTCACCATTTCCCTAATAATGGTGAAGGTGAGCCATAAGGTATTACTGTTTGCTTAACTTTTCTTTGATCATTCACACCTATACATTCTTAGAATCCTTTAGAGTGTTTATTAATGGATGGCTTGTCAGACGAGATTCTGTGATAAAAAGCTAGAACTCTGGATAAGTAATCCCTGACTCTGACACATACTGCAAGGTTAAATCTAGTTATAGAACCTTCTCTCCCTTTTAAGCAATATATAGCTTATTGTGAACTAGCTTGCAGTAATAATACTAATAGTGAGTTATAGTGTGAATACTTGTGAGTTATTTATAGACAATTTGCATTGTATATATCCTGGTACAGTGATACAAATTCAAATTATATTTGTTGTATTGAGTATTGTCTCATTCTGTTTATGATACTGTATATCTTATTTAAAGTTATGTTATTATATCCTATGCATTCATGTTTCTACCTCTGTTAATGACATTTTTATATGGATACAATTTTAGGATATATTTATCATTTTGCATTGTATATTCTACCTCTGATCAAGATTTTTATACTTTGTATACATTTTGAGATCATTGTCCTATTTGTTGCAGTGTTGTTTAAAGATTGTTGAATATTCTCATAGGAAGTCTTAGTATTTGAACTATATATTATTAAGAATTTTAGGTAAAATATCGTTCATATTTGTCACTGTTATCATTAGACTGATCAGGTTGATTAGATATGTAGAGTTTTATTCTGCATAAGTAGACAATCTTCAACCACATTAAAGAAGTTTAGAATATAGCATTTAAATAACTTAGTGTTCTGTTTATGTGAGACACAATTGTCCCTGGCAGCAATGATGTATTCCAAAAAGAATGTTGCATACCAAAGACATCCCACTTGCAGCTTGTTTTCATCTTAGCAAAACTGGCCTTTGGGCAAAGAATTTCCCATGCCTAAACCACTGACAAAATGCATGATGATCAGGCAGGACAAACAGGATAGAAGTAATAAGATGGCCAAATCTTGACAAGATAGGGTAAGATGATCCTGAATTTTTTCTTCTTCAGAAAATGGTCAGCTTCTCTAGTCCTTAGCCAATGTTGATTGCTTCAACAGGGCAAATGAGAATTTGCATGATTGCTTTGGTAGCCAGTTGCCTCTGTCATCTACTGCACATTTTGGAAGCTGCTTGATTGTACTGCCTGTATATTCAAGTAACATGACCTCCCTTCTCAGGCCTTGGTGCTGAAGATTAGAGGGTCATAGTTACTTTCCTTCTATGATTTAGACAAGCTATTTCTAATATAAGATTTAGACATCATAGGATAGAATGATTATTGATACATTTAGCATATGTTCTTTGCTTAATATTGCTTATGTTGGTTATAATTCTAATTTTCATTTATATTTATTGCATATAATTTTATATTAGGTTTAAAACTCTTTTACTTAAACCAAAGGAGGAGGTGCAATAGGAACTCTAATGGTTAGTAGCTGTTAAGAAACAAGCCCATCGTGGGCATGGCCTTGTATGCTATAAATACCACTATAAAGCATATGTACACTCTGTCTTCTGCTTTCTGGATTCAAGTCCTGTTCCCCATTTGTGCAGAAATTGTGATCACTGAGTGTACTCGTAAATAAGTGATTCTTTTTTTATACTCAATACTGAGCTTGCGTTTGGTTATTTTATAACTTGCACATTCAATATATATACATATAAAGTCTAAGGAAGCTTAAAAATATACTTCTTGAAAAAAAAGCCAGTGTTAGTTTAAGCTTCTTGGTAACCACATTTCTTTTTAGAAAGACTATGTTTGCTGGCCAAACAGATGTATGGTTTCTTTAAAGGCAGCTATCTGTTTCATACTTGTGGCAGGGATATTTCTGGCTCTTTCATGAGGTCCTGCTACAGAGCACTTAAATGGGGTTTGTGAGCAGAGTGCCACAAGTTGCTTAATGGCAAAACAGACCCACTGCATCACTGGATCTGGAGCCATTAGCATTGCTCACAGTGTTGTAGGTAAACAAACCCATGCAATATTGGATATGGCAGAGCCAAACAGCAAAGCAGCAACATTAGACTTAGCTTTGCTGCTTATCAAAAGTGCTCCTGTTCAAAAAACAAATACACTAAAGACAGATTCACACAGAAAAAAAAAACAGTGATGGGCAGCAGTATATTTGATGAGTGTGCATAGGTCTGACAGGGGAAATAAAATAAAGCATAGAAACATTCATAGGTTAAAATAATGCTTTAAGTATTTTATTAATACACAAAGGGTCTAGAACATATGTTATTTTATCTTCTTTGCAATTTTTTTTGTTTTTTTAACTGTTTTTTTTATTGAGAAAAGTAAAAAAAAGTTTCCGCCTCCTCCCAGCCTCCCATTTCTCTCCCCCTCCTCCCACCTTTCTCCCCCTCCCCCCACTCCTCTCCTCCTCCCCGAACTCTGCTCCCCCTCCTTCTCCAGTCCAAAGAGCAGTCAGGGTTCCCTGACCTATGGAAAGTCCAAGGTCTTCCCCCCTCTGTCCATGTCTAGGAAGGTGAACATCCAAACTGGCTGGCTACAAAGCCAGAACAAGTAGAAGCCTCTCTTTAAAGGCCGGGTTTTCCCCGCTCTTATTAGGAGGTGAACATCCAAACTGGCTAGGCTCCCACAAAGCCAGAACATGAAGTAGGATCAAAACCCCATGCCATTGTCCTTGGCCTCTCATCAGCCTTCATTGTTCGCCATACTCAGAGAGTCCGGTTTTATCCCCTGCTTTTTCAGTCACAGACCTCCTGGCCTTGGTGAGCTCCCAATAGGTCAGCCCCACTGTCTCAGTGGGTGGGTGCACCCTTCGTGGTCCTGGCATCCTTGATCATGTTCTCCCTCCTTCTGCTCCTCATTGGGACCTTTGGAGCTCAGTCCAGTGCTCCAATGTGGGTCTCTGTCTCTATCTCCATCCATCACCAGATGAAGGTTCTATGGTGATATACAAGATATTCATCAGTATGGCTATAGCATAGCGACATTTCCGGTTCACTATCCTCAGCTGCATAAGAAACTAACTGGGGACATAGCCCTGGGCCCCTGGGAGCCCCTCTAGGTTCAAGTCTCTTGCCCACCTGAAGGGGGCTTGCTTGACTGAGAATTGTGCCTCCGTGCTCCCCTGTTGAACCTTCCTTTATCGCAATCATCCTGTTTTCCCAAGTTCCCTCAATCCTCCCCTTCTCATTTTTCTCTCCCCATCCACCATTACCCCCATCCCACCATGCCCCCAAGATCCCAATTTTCTCCCTGGCAATTTTGTCTACTTCCCATAACCAAGAGGATAATTATATATATTTCCTTGGGTTCACCTTCTTATTTAGCTTCTTTAGGTTCACTAGGTATACACTCCGTGACCTTTATTTATGGCTAGAAACCAATTATGAGTGAGTACATCCCATGTTCATCTTTTTGGGTCTGGGTTACCTCACTCAGGATAGTGTTTTCTATTTCCATCCATTTGCATGCAAAATTCAAGAAGTCGTTGTTTTTTACCACAGCGTAGTACTCTAATGTGTATATATTCCACACTTTCTTCATCCATTCTTCCATTGAAGGGCATCTAGGTTGTTTCCAGGATCTGGCTATTACAAATAATACTGCTATGAGCATAGTTGAACAATTGCTTTTGTCATATGATAGGGCATCTCTTGGGTATATTCCCAAGAGTGGTATTGCTGGGTGCAGGGGTAGGTTGATCCCAAATTTCCTGAGAAAATGAAAAAAGTTGTTGCACAAGAGTGCATTCCCACCAGCAATGGATGATGGTACCCCTTTCTCCACAGCCTCTCCAACAAAGGCTATCATTGGTGTTTTTGATTTTAGCTATTCTTACAGGTGTAAGATGATATCGAAAAGTTGTTTTGATTTGCATTTCCCTGATCGCTAAGGAGGTTGAGCACGACCTTAAGTGTCTTTTGGCCATTTGGATTTCTTCTGTTGAGAATTCTCTGTTCAGTTCAGTGCCCCACTTTTTAATTGGGTTAATTAGCATTTTAAAGTCTAGAGTTCTTGAGTTCTCTATATATTTTAGAGATCAGGCTTTTGTCTCTTGTGGGGTTGGTGAAGATCTTCTCCCAGTCAGTAGGTTGCCTTTTTTTTCTTAGTAACAGTGTCCTTTGCTTTACAGAAGCTTCTCAGCTTTAGTCGGTCCCATCTATTCAATGTTGCCCTTAATGTCTGTGCTGCTGGGGTTATACATAGGAAGCAATCTCTTGTGCCCATCTCTTTTAGGGTACTTCCCACTTTCTCTTCTCTCAGGTTCAGCGTGTTCAGACTGATATTGAGGTCTTTGATGCATTTGGACTTAAGTTTTGTGCATGGAGATAGATATGGTCTATTTTCATTCTTCTACAGGTTGACATCCAGTTATGCAAGCACCATTTGTTGAAGATGCTTTCTTTCTTCCATTGTATGCTTTTAGCACCTTTATCGAAAATGAGGTGTCCATAGGTTTGTGGGTTAAAATCCAGGTCTTCTATATGATTCCATTGGTCGACTTCTCTGTTTTTATGCCAATACCACCCTGTTTTCATTACTGTAGCTCTGTAATAGAGTTTGAGGTCAGGGAAGGTAATGCCTCCAGAAGATCCTTTATTGTATAAGATTGTTTTGCTATCCTGGGTTTTTTGTTTTTCCATACAAAATTGATTATTGTCCTCTCAAGATCTGTGAAGAATTTTGATTGGACCTTGATGGGAATTGCATTGAATCTATAAATTGCCTTTGGTAGAATTGCCATTTTTACTATGTTGATCCTCACAATCCGAGAGCAAGAGAGGTCCTTCCATTTTCTGGTATCCTCTTCTTTTTCTCTCTTCAATGCCTGAAAGTTCTTGTCAAATAGATCTTTCACTTCCTTGGTTAGAGTTACCCTAAGATATTTTATGCTGTTTGTGGCTATCGTGTAAGATGATACTTCTCTGATTTCCATCTCTGCTTCCATATCCTTTGTGTATAAGAGGGTGACTGATTTTTTGGAGTTGATCTTGTATCCTGCCACATTACCAAAAGTGTTTATCAGCTGTAAAATTTCTTTGGTGGCGTTTTGGTGGTCACTTATGTACACTATCATGTCATCTGCAAATAAAGAAATCTTAAATTCTTCCTTTCCAATTTGAGTGCCCTTGATCCCCTTATGTTGTCTTATTGCTATAGCTAGAACTTCAAACACTATATTGAAGAGGTATGGCAAGAGTGGACAGCCTTGTCGTGTTCCTGAGTTTAGTGGGATGGCTTTGAGGTTCTCTCTTTTTAATTTGATGTTAGCTGTTGGCTAGCTGTATATAGCTTTTATTATATTTAGGTATGACCCTTGTATTCCTAATCTCTCCAAGACTTTTATCATTAAGGGATGTTGAATTGTGTCAAATGCTTTTTCAGCATCTAATGAAATGATCATAAAGTTTTTTCTTTCAGATTATTTATATGATAGATTACATTGATAGATTTTCGTATGTTGAACCAGCCCTGCATCTCTGGGATGAAGCCTACTTGATCATAATGGATAATTTTTCTAATGTGTTCTTGTATTTGGTTTGCCAGTATTTTGCTGAGGATTTTTGCGTCGATGTTCATGAGTGAGATTGGCCTGTAATTCTCTTTCCTGGTAGAGTCTTTGTGTGGCTTTAGTATCAGAGTAACTGTAGTTTCATAAAAGGAATTTGGTAAAGACTCTTCTGTTTCTATATTGTGAAATACCTTAAGGAGTATTGGTATTAGGTCTTCTTGGAAGTTCTGGTAGAATTCCGCATTGAAACCGTCTGCTCCTGGGCTCTTTTTGGTATGTTGGTTTTTGATAACAGCTTCTAATTCTTTGCGACTAACAGGTCTATTTAGGTTGTTCACCTGGTCCTGGTTTAACTTTGGTATATGGTATTTATCTAGAAAAGTGTCCATGTCTTTTACATTTTCCAGTTTTGTGGCATACATGCTTTTGTAGTATGATCTAATGATTTTCTGAATTTCCTCTGATTCTGTGGTTATGTCCCCCCTTTTCATTTCTGATCTTATTAATTTACATATTCTCTCTCTGCTGTTTCATTAATTTGGATAGGCGTTTATCAATCTTGTTGATTTTTTCCAGGAACCAGCTTTTTGTTTCATTGATTCTTTGGAATGTTTTCTGTGTTTCTATTTTGTTCATTTCAGCCCCTCAGTTTGAGTATTTCCAGTCTTCTACTCCTCCTAGGTGAGTCTGCTTCTTTTTTTCTAGAGCTTTTAGGAGGGCTGTTAAGTCTCCAATTTGTGCTTTCTCTGTTTTCTTTAAGTGGGCACTTAGTGCTATGAACTTTCCTCTTAGGACTGCTTTCATAGTGTCCCATAAGTTTGAGTATGTTGTTTCTTTATTTTCATTGAATTCAAGGGAGACTTCAATTTCTTTCTTTATTTCTTCCTTAATCCAGGTATGGTTCAGTAGTTGACTGTTCAGTTTCCATGAGTTTGTAGGCTTTCTATGGGTAGCATTGTTGTTGAATTCTAACTTTAATCCATGGTGATCTGATAAGACACAGGTGGTTACGAATATTTTTTTGTAACTGTGGAAGTTTGCTTTGTTACCGAGGATGTGGTCAATTTTTGAGAATGTTCCATGAGCTACAGAGAAGAAGGTATATTCTTTCCTATTTGGGTGGAATGTTCTATAGATGTCAGTTAAGTTCAAGTGATTCATTACCTCCTTTAATTCTCTAATTTCTCTGTTAGGTTTCTGTCTGATTGACCTGTCCATTGGTGAGGAGGAGTGTTGTAGTCTCCTACAATTAGTGTGTGCGGTTTGATGGCTGTCTTGTGTTTTAGTAATGTTTCTTTTACGTACATGGGTGCTTTTATATTAGGGGCATAGATATTCAGGACTGAGACTTCCTCCTGATGAATTGTTCCTGTTATGAGTATAAAATATCCCTCTTTATCTCTTCTGATTGATTTAAGTTTGAAGTCAACTTTATTAGAAATTAGTATGGCCACACCTGCTTGTTTCTTAGGACCATTTGCTTGATAAGCCTTTTCCCACTTCTTTGCATTTTTTTGACTGGAGAAAAATATCTGATTCCTGGGACTGATAAGATAAACAAACACATTCATTTTAACAATAGTTTAAGTTCCACATTTGAGTCAAAGAGTAATTTGCAGTGAAAAAGAACCTCTGGCTTTGTTTTCACAGATTATGGAATCCTGTGGATTTACATTAAGTTCATGTGGCTTGATGGAAGATGACTGCCCCGGCAGGTCACAACAAAACCTAAAAATATTTGCCCATTAAACAGCCAAAATAAATTTGGATAAAACTATGCACACATTCCACAAATTATTGTATATAATTGTTTACTTTAATTGTAAAAAAGATTCTGATGTGGGAGTGTCATATATCAATCTGTTGATTTCATTGGTTCAATAAAGAAACTGCCTGGGCCCTGATAGGACAGAAAATTAGGTAGGCGGAGTAGACAGAAGAGGATTCTGAGAGAAGAAACCTGAGTGAGGAGTTGCCATGATGTCTGCACTCCAGACAGACGCAGGCTAGAATCTCTCCGGTAAGCACACCTTGGGGTGCTACACAGATTATCAGAAATGGGTTATGTTGATATGTAAGAGCTAGCCAATAATGGGCCAGGCAGTGCTTAAATGAATACAGTTTGTGTGTTGGTGTTGTTATTTCGGGGCTTAAGCTAAGCCATGCGGGCGGCTGGGTGACGGGGACACAGCCCTGCCAGTCCTCTTACTACAAGATTCCTTATAAATGGTTAAGGATGATGAAGGTTAATATAGTCATCTATATTAGTCCAAATTTTAGTCATTCTAGTTATGTCTTCTAGATATGCAAAGATACATATCCCTTAAAAAAGCAAGATGTTAGGTGACAAACCACATGCATCATGGTAAAATATAAAATACTGGAAATGGGAAATTTTAAGATATAAGAATTAGTTAATAAAAGCATGAGCTAATGGGCTACAGAGTCAGGAATAAATATTAAGCCACAGATTGGATATTAATATTTTAACATGAGTCTTATTATTTGGTCCAAACATAAAATATTCATCCATAATCTCCAGCTCCTAGTACAGAGAATTTTGAATTGAGTCTGTATAATACCAACCATCTAACAATGCCATGCTAACTTCTATTTTTATTTTAAGAGTGTTTCTGGCCCTTGAAAAGTGACACAGACTTTATCTGCCAGCGCACACTAATTTCCGTGTTCAAGTCCATCCCTGTAAACAAATTGAGATCAGGCAAAGCCAGGGAATTCACAGGCAAACCCAATTTCAAAACAAAGCAAAAACAAAACCTTAGATTCACTATCCTATTACACATTCCACCTTCTAATTATGCCCTTTTCCAGGTTATTTCACTTCTTTCTTTCTTATTCCTGCCTACCCAAATATTCCTTGTACTGATATTACAAGAATGTATGCCAAAAGAACTGCCTTACACAAAGTCAGTCATCTTGACAGTATCCTGTCTCTTGTCCTTTTACAACTCCTTTCTATCCTTTCTACCTTTTTTCCCTGCCCCATCTTCTCTCCTTTCCCCAGTTTTCTTCCTCACATCCTTCTTTTGTCTTCTCACTCTCACCATTTTCTTTTCTCTTATTTCTTTTTCCTTTCAATCCATTACAACACAGGCTGTTAAAACATATACACTCTGATTTCCATATTCCAAATTTGGGTTTACATTACCGTGAAACCAAATGAATTACTGCAAAACCTACCCTGTGGAAGTTTCTGACAAGTTTAATCTATATTGCATAAATTACAGTTCTATAACCACCACATATGTTCCCACCACATCACTGTGCCTCTTTTAGCATTTGATTATTTTTGAGTCAAGCACTACCTACACATCTAAAGAAAAACTAAAACTCACAATTCTTGTCTTCTTGGGCCTATACTTTACATTGCTAGATTTACAGAAATGTCCTCAAAGTCATTTAACTCTGGCTTCTAGTGAATTTTCTCACAAGTGAGACAGCCTCTCTCTTAGTATTCCAGGAGGAGCTATAATCAATCTAGAAACTACGTACTCTAGTCTGTCCATCGTCAATTGGACTTTAATAATGTACTATCCCTTTATCTCCATACTAGCACTAGGCTCACAAGTTTTACATTCTTTGAGGAAATGTTTTTCTATCTATCCAAGGACTTTTGTTACCTCTTCCTATTTCCATCTCTCCAAGGTAGGATTAATGTCAATACAGTGTCCAGCAAATCTTCCCACCATTGTTTTAAATGAAGAATATTATATAGATCATAAGCCATGCTTAGGCTATCCCTTAGACCATTCCTCACTGAACCTCAGAATGATGTGTATGTATAATCATAATGTGCATGGATAATAATCACTAAATTGTGTAACACTATGCCGCATATACATCATTGAAACAAGACAACATTTCTTTTTGGTGAATGCTAGGAATGAACAGATAATTATCATTTCCTGCCTAATCTATACCCCAGTGGCATATTACTTAAATCTAGGGACTTCAGCATCATGCCTATTTTGGTTTATTGCCTTTTGTTGATATTTTTTTACTTTTTCTCTCACTGGGTTTTCATATATAGCTGAGAAAACAAACTATAACCCTCATTTCTAAATACATTTCACTGTAAAATTGTCTACCATTCCAGGGTAAAAGCAAAACTATCTAGATTTGATGGAAAATTTTAAAATTTGCAAAGTACATTTGTTTATGCTCAATCTCTGTTCATGAACAACTTAATATTTAGATGGTAATATTGCATGCAATCTTGGGTGAGAGTATCAAAAATATTTATAGGAAATTTGCACATTGAGTTACATAGAATTGGAAAATCTGCTTGGAGAGACAGCTGCAACTTCAAAAAATTAGAACATAAAAAACAAAAATTGACCAAATATTTGAAAATACTTGGTACAATTATAAAACTAAATAGGTAGACCATTGAGTCTTCTCTTTTCCACTTCCCAAAACAATGTTCTTTCAGTAAGGGACACCTTCCTTTCTGAAACACTGAGTCTCTTTTCTGCATGATTGTGAATCAAGTAAATTCTTCAAGATATACTTCATACAACAGTGTCATATAGGAGTCTTTGATCACTTCCCCAGAATGAATGGCTACTTCTATGAGTCATGGTCTCTTCAGGAAAACCGATTTTCATCTTGCCAATGAGGAATCATGTTCCATTCAGGATTAAAGGTTCATTGTCCTATACTCAGAGGAAGAGCTATTTATTCTCACCTACTCATATGAGAGAGCAGTCTTTTAATTATTAATGCCATAGAAATTTAACAAATAAATCGTGTAAATTGCTTATATTTTCTGTCCACCTCTGATGCCAGAATAGAGGATATGGAAATGTGTACATCAACAATTATAGAGGGGAATTTTGTAGACAATCCTCTTAGAAATAGAGTATGTATCCAAGGGCAAAAACATATATATGAAAATTTTAGTATAACATAATCTATAGTTTTTGAACTATGTAGCATCATAGACCTTATATAGAAAAATAATATTCAGATATTATCAAGAATATATAGATATTTATTTGTGTGAAGATTTACACCAAATCCATGTATCTATATTTTTATAGGTAATGCACTATTACATATAAATTATAACATAAAAATAAAAACCATTTGGCCAGTGGTGGTATGTTACTTTTATGCAAGCACTCAGGAGGAGAGGCATGTGGATTTCTGTGTGTTTGAGGCCAATCTGTTCTACAAGAGCTAGTCCCATGTGAGGCTCCACACTACAGAGAAAACCTGTCTTGAAAAACAAATAAAATTTTAAAAGTAAAGCAAAACTAACCTATCAAAATTGAACAAAATAAACAGAAGTAAAATAGCCTTAGGGAAGACATTGAAAAAAACAGAGAATTTGATTATGGTTATGGATGAAAGCTGGGTTGGTAAGCCTGCCAGTTTTTCCTCATCCTCAACATCAGGATGAATTCTTCACACTTCCCTAGATAGTTTATGCTATGTAGTATGCAGTAAATGGTGTTAGCTCTCTGAAACTGTCAAAGTTTGTGAGGAGTAATGGCCAAACTGTGGATATATGAAGTGATATTTATAATACATAATGTTTGGGAACTTGGTAACAATTATTCTACCATTAATCATAGTGTCATCTTATGTAATGCTGGCTTATTTGAAATTGAATGTCTAGAAGGTTTTATGAATTTTGACCCTGATTTTGTCCAGTGAATTTTTTTTGTATTGAACTTAACTGTCACAAAAGTAAAAGTGAGTCAGGTATCTAAAAATGAATGCTTGTGTGTAATCCAGAAACACAGTAGAAAAAAAAATTCAGAAAAACTTTCTATGTTGATGGAGGTGAGATTTGTATCTTATCTGTTGCTTTCATTGGTTAACTAATAAAGAAAACTGCTTGGCCTGATAGGACAGAAAATTAGGTAGGCAGAGTAAACAGAACAGAATGCTGGGAGAAAGAAAGCTGAATAAGGCAGTCTCCATGATTTTCCCACCTCAGACAGATGCAGTTTAAAATCTTTCTTGGTAAGCCAGCACGTGGGGCTACACATAATATTAGAAATGGGTTAGATCAATATGTAAGAGGCTAGAGCTAATGGGCCAAGCAGTGTTTGAAAGAACACAGTTTTCATGTAATTATTTCGGGGCATAAGCTAGCTGTTGGCCAGGAGCCAGGTGTCGGGAAGTGGCCCGCAGCTCATATTACAACAGAGTGGCACCCAACCTGATGGACTAAATCCACTTAAAAACCTGAGAGGGCTTTAAAAATAAAGGAGAGAGAGAAAATTTAACACAGCTTTTTGCTGTTTGTGGGATGTGTGCCAAAAGAAATTGTCCTGACTCAGCATTAGGAAAAAAATGGCTGTTTTAAAATGCTGGCTTTCTGGGCTGTGCTGCCATTGCAATCTCTGTCTGGCTCCTGTGGGGGAAAGATTCTTTGAATGGAACATTTGAAGTAAAGTGCTACAATTTGTTTGATGGCAACAAAAGAAGTCATTGCGTGCTGTGGCTCAGAGACACAAGCAGCTCCACCACGCTACTGGTACAATGTGCAAGGATCAGAGGCACCAGCGGCTCTGCCATGTTTGACCAGGTGGAGCAAACAGCAAACCTGTTTTGACCTAACAATGTCACAGCTTAGATTCTTAAGAGCTTAGTCATTTAAAGGCACAAAAAAGTGCTCCTGGATAGTAAAAAATTACAGATTCACAATAGGACATATTTAGACCACTACATGGATCACAATGTTGGATGAGTGTAAGTAGGCTTGAGAGAGAGTGTATATATATATAAAGAGAGAGAGAGTAAAGTTAATGCCCTTAAAAAAAGAGGTAAAGTCTTTAAAGTGACAAAGTACAGATAGTAATAGATTAAAAGAAATAAATAAAAGCCACGTGAAAATGGAAAATCGCAGAGAGTCTGGATTATGTACATTGTGTTCTCTTTAAAATTTTTGACTGTGAAGAAGCTAAGTACAGAGAGACATTTCATTACATGGGCTGCCAAGCTAAAACAGAATGGATATAGGGGTATTATGATTTCAGAATTTGGGTCTAAAGATATGATGCTTTGGAGAGGGTCTTCTTTTGTTTTCACAGAGGATGAGACTCTGTGTATTGCTTCTATCCCAATACGATATGGTAGAACATGCCCTTCTGAAAAGTTGCTGTGAACACCCTCAAAAATTACTTCAACTGCCAACTGAAATGACCCTGACAAACAGGTTATACCATGAAAGACCTAACTAATGATGCTCCCATTCAGCAGGAAGCAGTTTAGAGAGAAAAAAACTGCATCCACATTCCCAAATAATGTTTATAAATGTGCTTTTACATTTAAAGGGGGATATGATATAGATATGAGTAATTTGCATTGGTATAGATTTTAAGGTCAATTTGTTATATGTATATGCATATTTCTAATCTTGATTAAGGTATGTGATTGTGTAGTTCATTTTTAAAGTGTAATGTATAATTAGGATATATAGGTTGTTAATAGATAATCATCGATAATGGTCAAGCTTTATTCATGTTATTTAGATTTTCTAGATGTGCATAGATATATTTCAGATAGGCATGCTTCATATCTCTCAAAGACTGCAGAATATGGCATTTAAATGTTATAATAACATAGGGCTTTTCATGACAATGAGACACATCTGCTCCTGGCAGCACCCGCTACTTCAAGAGGAAGATGGGCATTGAAGAGGCTCTTTATGGAGTTTGTCATTTGGGCAAGAAACTGCTCTTGTCTGGAATGTTGCATAAACTGGACACAAAGACCCTTGGGGAGAGGACTGCTGAACTTGTGTAAAGGTGAGATGGTCTTTCAGGGTTCTTAGTTCATGAAAGAATCTATGAGACATTCTGCAGAACACAACAGAGAGTGACTGTACTGTCTTTGAAATTTCCTGCTTTATGGAAAAGTCTGCTAGATACTATGGAACTGAAGGCCGAAGATGGATGCCCCAATGGTACAGAGGAACTCTGGATGACAGTACAGGCAGCGAGATGTCTCTGTCATCTAGAGTTTTCTTATTTCTTGTTTACTTAGGTAGTATTATATATCCTTTTGGAGTCTCTGATGGAGTTGAAGAATGTATAGTTATAGTTTTCCTTAGTTATTATAGAAGATAAAATAGATATAAATATTGTAACTATAATTTTTGCTTTATAACTGTTTTGCTATAAGTAATTGCACTATGTTAAAATGAAAGCCTTTCTTTTTGTTTAAACAAAAAAGGGGAAATGATGGAGGTGGGTCTTGTATCTCATCTGTTGCTTTCATTGGTTAACTAATAAAGAAAACTGCTTGGCCTGATAGGACAGAAAATTAAGTAGTCAGAGTAAACAGAACAGAATGCTGGGAGAAAGAAAGCTGAGTAAGGCAGAAGCCATGATTCTCCCACTCAAGACAGATGCAGGTTAAAATCTTTCTTGGTGAGCCAGCTTGAGGTGCTACACCGAATATTAGAAATGGGTGAGATCAATATGTAAGAGCTAGGCAGTAAGATGCTAGAGCTAATTGGCCAAGCAGTGTTTAAAAGAATACAGTTTCCATGTAATTATTTCAGGGCATAAGCTAGCTGGCAGCCAGGTGGCGGGTAGTGACCCGCCACACATAACACTATGTCCCTGGTTTTAAACACCATTACATCTCTTCATGGTAGTCACTAGTTCTGCTAATTTTCACCCAGAGATAAAAGCAGTCTTCTTGTTTTTAATGCTTTACAACCACTTGCAAAGGAAGTTGTCTAATATATAACAAACTGTAGGGATAGCACAACAGAGTATTAAAAATAAGCATATTGGTTGCTTGTGGAAGCATTTGAGATGAAGCTGATCAAAGACAACAAACTTGAGTTCTATTAATGGAGGACACTTAAAAGTAAAAAAAAATGGAAAGGGAAAGAATTGACCAAATCAAAAATAAAAAAGAAAGATACAAGAGAAATAATAAGAAATCGATGCTGAAAAGTGATTAAAAACTCATGGGTACAAAAAGAAGTAAGCAAGAAAGGACAAAAAAATAGCTAACAGTGAAGTTAGGTGTATTCAGTAAGGGATGGGTACACACATATGTAATCATTTGTTGTTGTGAGAAATATTACTAAAGAAAGTGTCCGATAAAATAAGTAATGCAATGTTTATGTTTATGAGGTAATAGCTGTGACATTTTTTATTGCTGTATTGTTTGTTTAAACAAGACAATTATATTGTGTTCCAAATATTTCTCTGATTATGGAAATATTTGTCACACACACAGTACACCTGAGTTTCTTCAGGATGTTTATGTAGTGTCAAGTCCTTCTGCTATTTCCTCTAGAAATATTGGAACATCTATTCTCAGATTTGAAAGCTCATGTTAAGGCTATCATATTCATGTTGATTCTGGATTAATTTTAACAGGTGGTAGAGAAAAGCAGGCTAATTGGGAAGTACTCTTTACTGCAAAGCAAATGAAAATGTCAATCTTTTTCGAAACTTAAAACACTTGTAGAATTATTATAACCCCATAGGTAGAGCCCAGAATAGAAGGAAAATTGTGTACTTTCAGTGGAAGTCAAAATGAATAATATGGGTAGCAGCCTCAGTAGAGGACAATACTTCAAACTTCAATCTCCATCCAATCTAAGTAATGGCTTACAAAATGGAGGTTTCTGATCATACTCTAGTCCAAGGTTTTCCTCTGTGGTAATTCTCCCAATTTGCACCCTGTAAAATACTCTTACACTAACTAGAAAGAAACTGGCTTCTATAATAGCCCCTGCCTTATTGTATAAATAGCTGAAGCTCAGAGCTAGACATCCCACCAATTGATACCATGAAAAGCTTTACCTAAAAAGTTTCATTATTCTTAAATAAAATCAAAGTAAATCCTTTATTCTGTTCAGACATTTTCTGTTCTTAATCTTGCCCTAGAAGAAACAAAAAACTTCCTGGTTTTATCTCTCAAAATTGAATTTTTGTGTGTGTTTTATATTTAGGTTTTGTGATGTGTGACTTTGTGGTACTATTTTACTACCTCCTGCCAGGAAACCAATTGTCTGAGCTCTAACACCTAGTGAAGCTTATATGAAAGAAAGTACCTTTGAAAAACTTGCCACTAGCTAGATACAACTGAGGTCAGTAATTTTTTAATTTAGAGTTTTATTTCTCAGTGAAGATGGCATCTAACAATTAAAGATATGAAAATTTTATATACAGACTGTATTTAGTGAGATTTGGTTTTTGGTGACTTGGAAAATAACTGAAATGCCATTTTTTTATGGATTTGGGAATAGCCTATTTGGTTATTCCACTCCCTTCTATGATACCTTTAAATGTGATATAGGATACTCATGTGTGATACTAAGACATCCAATGGAAAGAGAACATATCATCTGATCCCTGTTCTTTTATATAAGTGAAGAGAATACTTGTGGGTTTACCAGGCAAGAGTCATTGTAGTCATTCTAGTACAAGAATTCTAGTACATCTCCATAGTATAAACAAATTGCACCCACCATTCACAAACTAAACATATAGCCTTATTTAACATTTAGTAATGTAAATCTGTGTGATTTAACTCTTTTTATTTCATCTACCACAGACCTTTTTTTTTGTTACCATGTCTGCTGTAAACTACATATGCAAGTTAAGGAGTCATTGTTACATTGTAATAGATTGATGACCTCATAGATATCGTTCATATGATCCCCATATCATATTTTCACAATGCAGACAAAATAAGCAATGTTATGTTGTGTTATACATCACACTTTCAGTTGTGTATCTTCCCCTTTGGATCTCATCAATATCTCATAATGAATTCAAATATCTTAAAAATTACTATGTATATGGTTTCCAGTAAATGTTTTTAACTGCTCTCACAAAAAAATTAGACAACCCTTTAAAAAGAATATATGTAATTCTATATGATAAATGAATTGTAACCTGTGTTAATTTGAGCTCATTGTAAGGTTTTTGTTCTTAAATAGCTCCACTGTAGATCTAGCTTTGGTAAATCTTTCTATTTAGAAATTGCTAAATAGATTTGCAATCCAACATTTACTCATTACAAGAATAATTCTAAGATATCTCTTCCAATTTTTCATACTTGGAATTCACAGTAGGGAATCAACAAAAAAATGTATTATCTTTTGGTATTTTGTGGGTTTCTCACATCATACTTAAGATACAAAATATTTAGACATCATGCTAACCATAAATCCCCCCTTAAATTACATTCGGTATTCCCAAAAAAGATATAATTTCTATGAAATATGATGGATGGGAGTTTTATAAAATTCAACACTGATATTTCTCCAGGGCATTTTGACCAATTTTGAAGAACTACCATCAAATTTTTATTGAATAAGTTATTTCAAAATTCACTTTTTGCGTTAACCACAAAAGAAATGAAAACTGGACACAGGAATCTCTTCTCAATTTCATAGTATTAAATAGAAAATAAAAATGTCATAAAAATCTCTGTTCTGCTACTTTTCTTCCAAGAATATAAACAGTTTTCTGCTCTTTCATGTGCCATACACAATGTCAAAGCCAAAATATACAATGCATACCAGGCTTCTGATAGCCCACCACCAAGTATTAACAATGGGTATGATGAATGCTTGCAGAAACATTGTTAGACAGGTTATTTCTCTGGAGTAAGTACAAAAACATATATTTATAGTTATGATGTCTTCTTTTGGTTTTTTTTATAGCAATATTATTTCATCTAAAAAGAAAATATTTATATTGAGTAACAAATAGTTCTGTGTATTTGGAAAAGTTTGTCTCCCAATCTGATTCTCTCTTAGCTTCTACCAGATCTTTTTGTACGTCAGACTCATCTTTTCATCTTTGATATTAATTTTAAAGTATCCATGAGAGATATCTAAACTCTTGCTTAAGCAATAATACTCATGTTTATACTGTCATAATGGTAATATTTTATCAGAGAGTAGAGCAATAGCAATGGTGATTGAAAGGTAATGGAGATGAGAAAGCAATGGGGGAAATAACAATCATATTCTCACAGAAATTTTTTAGAAAAAGAACATTCTTGGGAAGACACTAATTCCATGGTCAGGGACCAGAAATTTAAGAACATGTTGTTCTTTTTAGAGAATGACAGATGAAAAGAAGTTGGTAGCTGCCTCCTCACAAAAATACCTCAATCCAACCAATTTCTATTCAATGAAACTGTTAAAAATGGAGGCCCCTTGATGCACACTAGGCAACAGGCACACCCCCTTAGTATTTTACCTGATATTTTCCACAAATAGAACAATGGTGGGAACAGTTATAAAAAATCATCTAGCCCACATCTTAATCTCTGCTCTCTTGGGTATAAGTAAGAATCTCAGGAAAGTAAATCACCCTAATCAATAACCTGGAACCTGCACCCTGAAAAGGTCCACTATCTCAGAGTGCCTATATAAATCCATCATTTTGTTCAGTTCTTTAATGAATCTTCTCTATATGACACTCCCATTATAGTATTCATCCCAATATTTATCTCTTGTAACTCTTAATATGAGCTATAAAACTTTTTGGTATTCATTGACGAACTCATGCACAGACACATTTTCCATCTGAGCTGTAATACTAAATAAAACACACATGAATGAATGTAGTGATGGAAAACTCACCATTTTGAAGACCTCTGAGACTAAAATTCTTAATTCAGGGATTTATTTCTTAATGAAGAGGGCTTCCTCCCATAAAAGTTTCTGTAAAGCTTTTTTGAGCGATGGTACTCTGTGAGATTATGTACTCATGACTTATAAAATATTGCCAGCTAAAAATCCAAATGGCAAAGAGTTGGCCATGGCCTCATTTAAAGAATCACCTTCCAGAAACGATGCCCCAAAAATGTAGAAGTAACTTGTTAATCCTCCAAAGTAAACATTACATCTCAGCAGCTTCCTATATCTTTGGCCATAGAAATGAACAGATAGAATCCCACATGGGTTGCCTAACAACAATTATGGTCTCACAGCCTCCCAGATTCTTTTTCTTTTCTTTTTTTCTTTTCTTTTTCTTTCTTCCTTTCTTTCTTTTTTTCTTTCTTTCTTTCTTTCTTTGAAACTGGTTTCTCTCTGATTTTGGAACCTCTCCTGGAACTCACTCTTGTAGACAAGGTGGACCTCAATCTCAAAATCATTCACCTGCCTCTGCCTTTTGATTGGTTAGATTTAAGGTATTTTCTACTACCCTGCAACCTCTTTCTTTCCCTATTTTAATACATATCCATATGCTAATGAACTTCACACATCTATGACTCACCTTGTACCCTCATTTGTTGTCCTATGTAGACAAATCTATTTTATAATTTTTCTCACACCCAACAGCTTCTTGCTGACTGCTGTAAAGCACACATGCAAGTGACAGCATCACTATATGACTATATATAGCACTATATGATTATATATAGCACTATATGACTATATATAGCACATAGAGTCATATATATAGCATATATGACTATATATAGCACATATAGTCATATATATGTAGAATATATGACTATATATAGCACTATATATAGCACTATATGACTATATATAGCACTATATATAGCACTATATGACTATATATAGCACTATATGACTAATATATAGCATCACTATATATTAGAGTAATGAGCAATTCTTTGCATCACATATACTCTAGATATCATATATTTAACATAGAGAAAAACACACCTTGTTCCTTTGACCTAGTCAGTATACTCGCATTGAAATGAAATCCAGCTTCTTTATTCAAAAGATTTATTTATTATACATTATTCTGCCTGCATGTATGAATCCCGGTGGGCTAGAAGAGGGTGTCAGATCTCATTATAGATGGTTATGAGCCACAATGTGGTTACTGGGAATTGAAATCTGGACCTCTGGAATAGAAGCTCTTATCCTCTGAGCTATCTCTCCAGCCCAAAATTCAGCTTCTTATTCCCTGTCAACATCCTATGAGCTCTTTACAAGGGCAATAAATAAAGTTCAGTTGTCTTATAGACAAGGCTGGTCTTGAAACTCAAGTACAAGAGGACCAAAGACATAAACATAAAGCCAGCCATACTGAACATTATAGAAGAGAAAGTGGTGAAGTACACTTGAATACAATGCACAGCCAACCTAAATGTAATGCCAGCACCTCAGAAAATATGAGAAACAATTAATAAATGGGACATCCTGAAACTGAAAATCTTCTGTAAAGCAAAGGATATGGGCAAAAGAAAAAAAAACCAAACAAATCAAAACAGCCTACAGAATAGGAAGAGAACTTCACTGAAACTACATCACACAGAGGTCTGATCTTTAAAACATTCAAAGAACTCAAGAAATTGGTTATCAAAAGAACATATAATCTAATAAAATAAAGAAAACATACCTAAACAGAGAACTCTAAACAGAGGTTTCTAAAATGTCTGCAAGACACTTAAGGAAATGTTCAAAACCTTTAGTCATCAGAGAAATGCAAATCAAAACAACTCTATGATTCCATCTTACACCTATAAAATGACCAAGACCAAAAACACTGATGGCACCTTATGCTGGAGAGGTTGTTAGGAAAAGAAAGCAGTTCTGCATTGATGGTAGGAGTGCAAGCTGGTACAGCCCCTTTGGATATCAGTGTGATGATTTCTAAAAAAAGGGAAACAAGCTTTCTCAAGACCCAGGAATACCTCTTTTGGGTATATATCCAAAGGGTGATCAATCATGCCACAGTTTTTGTGCTCAACTGTGTTCATAGTGTCATTGCTTATCAAAGCCAGAACCTGGAAACAATCTAAATTCCCCTTGACTGAAGAATTGATAAGGAAAATGCGGGACATATACACACAAAATAAATAAATAAATAAATAAATAAATAAATAAATAATGATATCTTGAAATTTGCATGGAAATGGATGATGAAGAAAAGCATTCTTTTGAGTTAGGTAACCCAGACATAGAAAAATAATTATCATATGTACTCAATCAAAGGAGGTTATTTAACATAAAGCACCAAAACCAGCTGAGAAACCATAATACAAAGAACTTAGACAATAATGAGGACACAAATAGCAACATATATTGATTTAATATACATGGGAAATAGAAAAAGACAAGTTATCCTGAGTAAATTGGAAGTATTGGGAACTTGGGCGAGGGTTGAAGTGGGTAGGGGTGAGGAAGGGAGAGGAGCAATGACAAAATTTAGAGTTCAGTAAAAATCAATAAAAATAAATAAAAGAAAAATGTAATTCAATTGCTTTATGATGCTTTGCACATAGCTGAGAGTCGATTTGTTTACCTGTTATCACAGAAAAATAAACTATCAATGAGAAGAAAAGTTGTCTCACTTATGGGCTGCATGAATTTTACATGCGTTAGGAATTTGCTTTAAGGTTGTATCTACACATGGCATTCACTGGAGACCTCTCTTGGTTTGTGATAATTATTGGTGAGGGCTCGTGGCAAATATGGTGTCCTACATTTACTAATTAAAGGAGGCTCACTCACATGTCTCTTGTAACTTCCCATGCTTAAACTCCTCTCTGTTTAATAAACACAAAATGTAAGATTCCTAGTTATTTTATGGGCTTGCAGATGCCAGCGTTTTTAAACAACATATTTAGACATTATGTTCTCCATTACCTGTGAGTTCTCAGTGTCTTTCCAGTGAAGAATGCCTCAACATGGATAAGACTGTATTGAAATAATATGAATTTTAATAACATCTCCCAGCCCAGCCTGTTCGGGTGCTGGGACAATGTCCGAATTGGGAGGGCAGCCAGGAGGGTAGTAGCTCCTTTGGCTAGATGGCCTGCCTGCAGCAAGCAAGGCGGGCCCGTTGTTTGTGAGACACCCAAACAGCAGGGAGATCCGATCCGGGTTCCAGGAGAAACATCGTTGGGGTGAGTGAGTTTCTGATGTGGGAGTGATTTCTTATTAATAAAGAAATTATTGATAGGACATCCCTCCCATGGGTGGAGTAAACAGAACAGGATTCTGGGAGAAGGAAGCTGAGTCAGGAGTTGCCATGATGTTCCCACTCCAGAGAGACGCAGGCTAGAATCTCCCCGGTAAGCACACGTTTGGGTGCTACACACCTTATAAGAAATGGGCTAGTTCAGGTGTGAGAGCTAGCCAAGAAAAGCTAGCCAATAATGGGCCAGGCAGTGTTTAAAAGAATATAGTTTCCATGTAATTATTTTGGGGCATAAGCTAACCATGTGGGCGGCTGGGTGCGGGGGACAGCCCAGCCACTCCTCTTTCAACAAGTTTCTGACCGCGGCAGCAGCTCCGGGACAGGGAACTCAGACGTTCCTCACCACTCCTACACTTCCTGGTCATCCTTCAGGGACTATACTGCTCGATACCTCCTTTCTCTTCCTATCCCACCCAGCTTGCATCCACGGCACTGCCCCACTCTGTCGGACTCCTCCTCTCTTTGAACCACTTATCATCTCCCAGCTCAGCCTGTTTGGGCAGGTGCTGGGACAGGGTCTGAATTGGGAGGGCATCTGGGAGGGTAGTATCTCCTTTGTCTAGGTGGCCTGCCTACAGCAAGCAAGGCGGGCCCTTTGTTTGCGAGACACCCGAGCAGCAGGGAGATCCTATCCAGGCACCAGGAGAGACATGATCGGGGTGAGTGAGTTTCTGACCTCGACAGCAGCCATGGACAGGGAACACAGATGTTCCTCACCTCTCCTACACTTCCAGGTCATCCTGCAGGCGCTATATGGCTCGATACCTCCTCTCTCTTCCTATCCCACCCAGCTTGCATCCACGGCCCTCCACCACTCCGTCAGACTCCCTCCCCTCTTTGAACCACATAACATCTCCCAGCTCAGCCTGTTTGGGCGGGAGCTGGGACAGGGTCCGAATTGGGAGTGCGTCCGGGGAGGGTAGTAGCTCATTTGTCTAGGTGACCTGCCTGCAGCAAGCAAGGTAGGCCCTTTGCAAGCCATGCAAGCAGCAAGGAGATCGAATCCGAGCACCAGGAGAGACATTGGGCTTCCATCCACAACCCACCCAGAGCAGTGCTGAGGGAGTTCCATCTGGACGGTCGTCCATGTTTGGGCACTGAGGAGTTCAAGCTCGGCGGGATGGTCCCTGCTTCTAAACTGAAGAGACACCCAGAGACTCAGTCACAGCAAAGACTGGACCAAGACACCAGGCCACTCTTGGCTTCATTTGAATGAGGAGATGGAAAGGTGCCAATGCAAGAATTCCTCCAACAACCTGAAAGGCAACATGACATCACCAGAACCCAAAGATCCCGAAATAAGAAGAACTGTACACCCTACTCCAGAAGAATTAGAAAAAACTGACTCAAAATTGAATTATTTGAAAATAATAGAAGACCTTAAATAGGAGGTGAAAAACTGCCACAAACAATTAGAGATTACAAACAAAAAGGTAAAAAGGTAGAGGAAATGAATAAATCTCTCAAAGATACCCAAGAAAAACCAGAGAAACAAGAAAATGCAATCAAACAGGTAAGGGAATGAAGGCGTAACCCACAAACAATGCCACACCAGTTTGGAATTATTATTAATAGGATAGAATTTATTTAAAGAGAAAAAACTTACAGATCACGATCCCAGACAACAGCCCTCTGCGCAACCAGGAAGGGCGTCTAGTCACCAGCAGAGCAGGAAGTCAAGAGAGCGAGCGGAGGAAGTAGAAGCTTTTTGAATGGAGAGAAACCACGCCCCAATGGGCTGGTATCTCAGCAGCTATTGGTTGGAGGGGCAGAAAGACCTCCCGCAACACCTCCCCCTTTTGTTTAAGTAAGAGAGTTCGAAACCTACTATGAAATTATATACAATAAGTACAAATATCCTATTCTAACTAGCTTAGGACTTGTATAATAAATAACTTGGCCAAGTCATGAGAGAAAAGTAACTATAGTTATATAGTCTTCAACCAAATAATGTTACCTGGGTAATTAGGAAGTTAAGTAAAACAACTTCCAAAACATGCAACAAATCACAGAGACAACTAGCTACCTGGCAATCACCCAAAGTCACATTTGCAGCGTTGAAGCAACCAACTTTGGCTAAGGCCTAACATAACTGACATACCATTTTCAAAGGTAAGCAACTTTTCAAAACTATCTTACCCTGTCT
This sequence comes from Microtus obscurus, assembly GCA_963919715.1. Lineage (NCBI taxonomy): Eukaryota > Metazoa > Chordata > Mammalia > Rodentia > Cricetidae > Microtus > Microtus obscurus. Next base: position 879,823 of record CAWTZC010000001.1, read on the forward strand.
TGGCAGGATATGACAGTCCTGTTTTATCCATTGATGCACGCTCTGTAACTCTGTCAGTGGTTGAGGTAGGGGCATTTCTTTGCCCCAAGGCCAGTTCTTTCAAAAAGAAAGAGCTCCAGGTGTCTTTGGTGCTCAACATTCTCTCGAGAATAGAGCGGTGTTGCCAGGAGCAAATGTGTCTCACTACCACAAAACTCTGAGTTAGATTAAAGGCCATTTTCTACAGCTCTTAGAAGAGGTTGAAGATCATCTATCTATACTGAGTATAATCTCTATATCTCTAAATAACCTTATTAGTCTAATTATAAATGGCAAACTTAGATGACTATTAATCTTTATAATTCTCAATATCTATCTAACTTAAAGACTAAGACAATAAACGACTGGAAACAAATGAGGTAATGACCTCCAAATATAAACAATGTACAAATATACATTGCAATATGGTAAATATATATAAATACACAAACAATATATAAGTATCGTAATCAGAGGTAGAAATGTACACTGCAATATGGTAAATATATACAATATATATCGATACAATATATGTCAATACATAAAAAATATTTTAAACAGAGGTAGAAACATGCATGCATACAATAGTCAATATAATTTAACTTTGTATCAATATACAAGAATCAATACCAATATATTTGTCTAAAAATTGTAACTCACAATTACAAATCTATTATCCCATTATCCCTCTTTTTTTTTTTCAAAATGATCCCTGAGCTTATAAAATTCCTCCCCCAACATCCCAACTCCTAAATGATGTCCCTAAACCCAAGGGCAAACTTTACTGGGAGACGGGACATCGTCCTCTAGAATTACTTCCAGCTGTCATGGGGGCGACATTCTTTCTGGGGGATCCTGTGAAAGTAAAATGATGGTTAAATTTCAAGATCAATGTCTTTTAAAATTGCAAATAGTCTGTGAGTTTTTTTGTGGAGGTCTTGCCAGAATGTTGTACAAGATGTGCACCATTTCAGCTAACCAAGTTGGGATCTTCTTGTGCAGCTGGTACCCAAAACAGGTCTTGTAGTAGCGCTATCTGTATTATGACATCATATCAACCAGGTAGAGTTGTTGTTGTGGGGACCCGTCTTCTTCCTGGAAACTTCAAATGTCACTTCAGAAAAGACTCATTTTTTATTGTAAAAAACTTAAACATTAATCATATAGACATATAGGCATATATATAAAGGCATGATAGATATATTCAATGAAAGGTATGATAGCTATGAAGAAAACCAAAGATGTTTTCTAAACTCATATTTTTTCTGTCCCATATCACGGCTCTTGACATGAGACAGAAACTCCAGAAACTCTGGGTTTTTCTCTTACTAACAGGCTTGGAAATGGAGAGGGACTGAACCAGAGTCCAACTTCAAACCAGCTCTATGAATTTAGAAATATGGTTTAATATGTTTTACTTACACAACACATTCAGTTTTCTTGATATTTCCTATTGGGCAGGTTTTTTTTTCCATCTGTCAGTATCCAAATATCCAGGGTCCCTTGAATTTTTCAAAGATGAGTGTTTTCCTGTGGAGATAAGAACAGAACTCTGACCCCATTCTATATGTTTTTCTTACCACCTGTATGAATATCATTGTGGATGAGTTGTCATTTCTCCTTTCCAAGAGGTTTCTCCTCTTCAAATCAAAACTTTATTCATTTTGATGGCATCCACATTTTTTCTTCTCCTGTGGAAACAAGAGCAAAACCCCTTCCCCAACGTAGCACATCTCCTGGCTTCCATTGAGTGGTCAGCACATCTTTGAAATAAATCAGTTGATTTAGTTCAGCAGACTTTTCCATTATCCAATATCTTTCTGCTGCTGCCGTTCCTTTCTCATTAGCGTTAAGAAAATTTAAGGTTAATAAAGCATTATGTAATCTATTTCTGGGGGTATTTTCGTTCCTTTTCTGTTTGTTCAGCATATCCTTTATAGTACAATTTGATCTTTCCATAACTGCCTGACCTGTAGGATTATTTGGTATACATGTAATGTGTTTTATATTACAATAATCAAAAAAGCGTTTGATTTTCTTAGATACATATGCTGGACCATTATCTGTCTTTATTTGTGCAGGTATACCCATTATGGCCATAACTTCCAATAAATGTGTGATTACTGAATCTGCCTTTTCTGAGCTCAGGGCAGTAGCCCATTGAATACCTGAATACGTGTCTATGGTATGGTGTACATATTTTAATATACCAAATTCCATAAAGTGGAACACATCCATCTGCCAGATTTCATTTCTCTTAGTACCCTTTGGGTTTACTCCCTGTAGGCAACGGTGTTTGATTATAGAAAGAACAAGTAGGACATCTCTTTATAATGTTCTTAGCTTGTTGCCAAGTAATGGAAAATTCTTTCTTTAGGCCTTTACTATTTACATGAAGCTTTTTATGAAATTCCGAGGCCTGCAATAAGCTTCCAATCAATAATTGATCAATCTCAGGGTTGCCTTGTGCTAGAGGACCAGGCAGACCTGTATGGGACCGGATGTGTGTTATGTACACTGGACAAAGCCTGTTCCTGATTATGTCTTGTACCTGGATAAACAATGAAGTCAACTCTGTGTCATCTGGTATAAATTCAGCGGTTTCAATATGCAAGATAACTCTTTCTGCATATTGTGAATCTGTAACTATATTAAGAGGTTCTTTAAAATCCCTTAGCACCATAAGAATGGCATATAATTCTGCCTTCTGGACAGAATTATAAGGGCTTTGTTCCACCTTACTCAATTCATCTGACTTGTAACCTGCTTTCCCTCATTTATTTGCATCATTATAGAACGTACGGGCTCCAGTTATTGGAGCATCACGTACAATTTTAGGAAGAATCCAAGAAGTTCTCTTTATGAGGTTAAGTCTACCACTTTTGGGATAGTTGCTATTAATTTTTCCCAAAAAATTAGCACAAGCTCTTTGCCACAGTTCATTGTCTTCCCATAACTTTCTTATTTCTTCAGTAGTAAAAGGCACTATAATTTCTGCTGGGTCTACATTTGCTAGTTGACAAAGTCTCAGCTTACCTTTTATAATTAATTCAGAGACTTTTTCCACATAAGTTTTTAATTTTTTACTTGGTTATTAGGTATAAATATCCACTCTAAAATAATATATTCCCTCTGCATTAGAATCCCTGTAGGAGAGATTCTGGAAGGCAATATGACTAGGATGCAGCTAAGATTTGGGTTCACCCTATCCACATGTGCTTCCTGTAATTTTTCCTCAATCATTGTCAGTTCTTTTTCTGCTTCAGCTGTCAGTTTTCTTGGACTATTCAAATCTTTATCACCATCTAAGATTTTGTTTAAATGAACTATTAGATCAGGTGTTATCCCAACAGCTGGTCGTAGACTGGAGATGTCTCCCAACAATCTTTGGAAGTCATTAAGAGTCTTTAACCAGTCTCTCCTAATTTGTGCCTTTTGTGTTTTACTTTTCTTTAACCCTATTCTGTAACCTAGGTAATTAATAGAATTTCCTCTCTGAATCTTTTCAGGGACAATTTGTAATCCCCACCTAGGCAAGCCTTTCTTTACTTCTTCAAACATCCTTTCTAAAGTATCTTTATTTGAATCTGATAATAAGATGTCATCTATGTAATGATAAATTATGAACTTGGGAAATTGTTTACGAATTATTTCCCATGGCTTACTTACAAAATATTGGCACAATGTAGGACTATTGAGCATACCCTGTGGGAGGATAGTTCATTGATATCTCCTATTAGGCTGAGAATTATTATAAGTAGGCACCGTGAAGGCAAATTTTTCTCTATCCTTTTTTTGTAACAGTATAGTGAAAAAACAATCTTTCAAATCAATAACTATAAGAGGCCATCCTTTTGGTAATAGAGAAGGCAAAGGAATTCCTGTTGAAATAGGGGAGCGGCCGGGCTGTGTCCCCTTCATCCGGCCGCCTACATGGTTTAGCTTACGCCCGAAATAATTACACAGAAACTGTAATCTTTTAAACACTGCCCGGCCCATCAGTTCCAGCCTCTTATTGGTTAGCTCTTGCACCTGGACTAGCCCATTTCTGATAATCTGTGTAGCACCCCATGGTGTGCTTACGGGGGAGATTCTAGCCTGCATCTCTCTGCAGTGGGAACATCATGGCGACTCCTTCTCAGCTTCTCTTTCCCAGAATCCTCTTCTGTCTACTCCACCCACCTAAGGGTTGGCCTATCAATGGGCTCAGGCAGTTTCTTTATTTTAACCAATGAAATCAACAGATAAGATACAAGACCCACCTCCATCATTTCCCCTTTTTCTGTTTAAACAAAAAAGAAAGGCTTTAACTTTAACATAGTAAATTACATATAACAAAACAGTTATCAAATAAGAATTACAGTTACAATATTTATATCTACTTTATCTTTTATCATAACTAAGGAAAACTATAACTATCTATCCATTCTTCAACTCCATCAAAGACTCCAGAAGGATATAAAACTACCTAAGTATATAAGAAATCAAATGCTCTAGAAATGACAGAGACATCTCAGCTGCCTGGACAGTCACCCAAAGTTCTTTTGTACCGTTGGGGCATCCATCTTCAGCCTTCAGGCCCACAGTATCCAGCAGACATTTCCATGAAGCAGGAAATTCCAAAGACAGTTCAGTCATTTTCTGCTGTGTCCTGTGTCCTGCAGAATGTCTCGTAGACTCTTTCATGAATCAGGAACCCCGAAAGACCATCTCAAGTTTAGGCAAGTTCAGCAGTCCTCTCTCTGTGGGTTCTTTGTGTCCAGTTTATGCAACAGTCCAGGCAAGAACAGTCTCTTGCCCAATGGCTGGCTATCAAACTCCATAAGGATCCTCTTCGATGCCCATCTTCCTCTCAAAGTAGATTGGTGCTGCCAGGAGCAGACGTGTCTCATTGTCATGAAAAACCCTAAGTTATTAAAATATTTAAATGCCATATTCTGCAGTCTTTGAAAGATATGAAGAATGTCTAACTGAAATGTATCTCTATATATCTAGAAAATCTAACTAACATGACTACAAGTTTGACTATTATTTATGATTATTCATCAACAACCTATATTTTTTAATTATAGATTACATTTTAAATGAACTACACAATCACAATACCTTAATCAGTATCAGAAATACATATACATATAACAAGCTTGACCTTAAAATCCACACCAATGCAAATTATTTATATCTATATCATATCTCCCCTTTAAATGTAAAAGAACATATATAATCAATGTTTTGGGAACATGGGCGCAGCTTTTCTCTCTAAACTGCTTCCTGCTGAATGGGGGGTCGTTAATTAGGTCTTTCATGGTGTAACCTGTGTGCCAGGGTCATCTCAGTTGGCAGTTGAATGAAGTAATTTTTTGAGGGTGTTCACAGCAACCTTTCAGGAGGGCGTGGTCTATCATACCAAATCGGAATAGAAGAAATCCACAGGGTCTCATCCTCTGTGAAAACAAAAGAAGACCCTCTCCGAAGCATAATATCCTGAGACCTAAATTTTGAAATCATACCCTTATAATATCCATTCTGGTTCCACTTGGCAGCCCATATAATGAAATTCCAGATTGTAGTGGGCCCATAGGTTGAATTACTTTGTTGACAGCTCTCAGATCTGTCACCATTCTCCATTTACCAGATTTCTTTTTTACAACAAACACAGGAGAATTCCAAGGGCTGGTTGATTCTTCAATATGGTGAGCATCTAGTTACTCTTGCACCAGCTGTTCCAATGCCTGCAATTTACCTTCAGCTAGAGGTCACTGTTTGATCCATATTGGCTTCTCAGTTAGCCATTTTAAAGGTAGGGCTGTTGGTACCTCTAAAGTTTTGGTATTTGCTATATGTTCTTGTACAGCCTGAATGGCCTGTGACCTTTATCCAGAATACCTCATCATATCTTTACCAGAATTATGAGTTCCTGGAACTGCAGGAATGTTAATCTGGGTATTCCATTGCTGTAACAGGTCACGGCCCCATAAATTTATTGCAATATTGACTATATATGGCCTTAGTCTTCCAATTTGCCCTTCAGGCCCTATGCATTCAACCCATCTTGTGCTTTGTTTTACACGAGATAGGGTTCCAATTCCCAGAAACTGAACATCTACCTCTTGAAGAGGCCAATTTGGATGCCAAGATTCTGGGGTAATAATACTTACATCCGCACCTGTGTCTAATAAGCCTTCAATAAAAGTGCCATTTATACAGACTTTTAGGTTTGGTCTTTGGTCGTTAATAGAAGTCTGCCAAAATACACATTTACTCTGTCCTACTGGGTTTTTTGACTCATCCTCCACACGTAATACATCATTTAGACCAGTATTACCTTTTTACAGCAGAAATTGGAGCTTTTAGATTTCTTGGTGAGGCACGTTCTCCACTGTGACTGGGAATGACTGGGCCACTGTTGGCTTGGGGGCCTGCGAGAGGCCCCTCAAGGAGTTTCCTGATGGGATCAGGTTGCCTCAATTGTCTGTTGTTGACCTGCATTCGTTGGACCAATGATGGCCTTTACCACATCTCCTACATATACCTGAAGGCCTAGGTCTCCTATTATTGTCATTCCCAGAGCAGATATTATTCCTAGAAATTCTGTGCCTGCAATCCCCTTTTCAGATGTCCTAATTTACCACAATTAAAACACCTGGCAGTTTGATGTCTCCTCATTGCTGTGAGAAATCGCTTCTCCTACCCAAGATTCATCATTATAGCTAAATATCTCAACATTCATCGTATGCTGAATCCATTCATCCACAGGTGCTGATCTAGACCTTAAAGGCCCAATTATCTTTTTGCATTCTATGTTTGCATTCTCAAACACTTGATGTTCAAGAAGTATTCGTCTAGATTCTGGGTCTGTTACCCCTGTGTCCAGAGCCTTAATTATTCTTTGCAAAAAGTCAATAAAGGGTTCTCTCTGTCCCTGCCTAATTCTGGTATATGATTCAGCCCTTTTTGCTGGATCTTGTATTCTATTCCAAGCATTTAAAGCTGCTTGGTGACATAGATGCAGTACTTCATCGTCATAAAGAGCTTGGACCTGTGGATCAGCATATTCTCCTGCACCAAGAATTTGATCTTGGGAAACCTCGACACCTTTTGCTCTTCCTTGCTGTTCCATATGTTTGGATTCTTCTCTGAAATAAATTCCAAACATCAAGGAAGGTCCCTTATCTAAAACTGCAGACACTAACTGATGGAAATCATAGGGGTAGCTCTAGCATTAGAAGCCCAAGTCCTTATCATTTCCTTTATATATGCAAAGTGCAGCCCAAAATTAACAACAGCTTGTTTAATTTCTTTCAGATCATTCATTGCTATTGGCATCCATCTAGCTTCTCTGACTCCCTTTGAGCCTTTAGAAGTTGACGCTTTGTCAGAATTAAGTATAGGGTATGCCGCTAAAACCCTGGGTAAGCCAGTTCTAATAGCTTGTGTTGGCTTTGTATCCTGTTCTTGTCCCTTATTACTCTGTTCACCAGTTCCAATCATTTCTTCAAGCATTTCAAGTCTTTTTATTATTGCCTCTTTTGAATCCTGAATCTCCTGACCTGCATGAGTTTCTAGTAGAGATAGTATGGTTCTTGAGAGTACCATAATCTTCCTAAATGATAGAATGTTAAAAAGAATACTAAAACATAGTAACCAGTAAATTAAGTTATCCTCATAGTCATATAAATTTTGCATGATAAGACCCATTGTATCGGGTAGCCCAAACAGTGAAAGTCATGTTGGAAACAAAAACTGCCATATTACCTATTGTCCAGCTGGCCTCGAACTCACCAAAATCCACCTGTCTCTGCTTCCCGAGTGCTGGGATTAAAGGTGTGCACCACCACTGCCTGGCCGGCCTCGAACTCACAGAGATCCGCCTTTCTCTGCCTCCCGAGTGCTGGGATTAAAGGCGTATGCCACAACCACCTGTCCGGCCTCAGAGATCATCCTGCCTCTCTGGATATTATGGGCCTTAAGGCTGATTGTATCTCGGACTCGGCAGGGGGGCCTAAGTCATGAACTAAACAAAAAACAGCGTACACGAAACAATAAACCCAGAATCCAGGGGTAGAGAAAAGTAATCCAGAAGTTGTGTATGCCTCCACGTGACAGAGTCACCCTGAGAGGTTGCAGCCTCCACAACCGGCAACCGCATGATCTGGTTTGCACCACCTAAGAGCTGTACTTGCAAGGGCGATTTAAAAATGACTCAGAAAAGAGTAAACCACACAGGCAGAGACTACACGGGCCTGTGGGGTTTAAATCTACATGGGGAGGCAGAGGATAGAGTGCGTGGGGACTTAAAGTCAATCTGAGGTGTCTAAAAAAATATAAAGAACTGAAGCAAGAAAAGCCAGTGTGTGATAATTTAAATTAAACTGCTGGCTCCACACACAAGACACAAGCTACAAGGCTCCCGCAAGGCACAAGCCACAGGGCTGCAAGGCGCAAGCCACGGCTGAGGAATGGAGGGCTTGCTCACGCCAAGCCAAACTCGCGGCCGGCAGCCGAGGTGGGGGTCCTAAAAGCCAAACATTCGGGCACCAAGTGAAGGCGTAAGCCACAGAACAATGCCACACCAGTTTGGAATTATTATTAATAGGGTAGGATTTATTTAAAGAGGAAAAACTTACAGATCACAATCCCAGACAACAGCCCTCTGCGCAACCAGGAAGGGAGTCTAGTCGCCAGCGGAGCAGGAAGTCAAAAGAGCGAGCAGAGGAAGTAGAAGCTTTTTGAATGGAGAGAAACCACGCCCCAATGGGCTGGTATCTCAGCAGCTATTGGTTGGAGGGGCTGAAAGACCTCCCGCAACAAGGGAAGAGGTTCAAGACCTGAAAAATGAAATGGAGGTAATGAAGAAAACACAAACCGTGGGAACGTTGGAGATGGAAAATCTGGTTAAACAAACAGGAACTACAGAGACAAGTACTACCAACAGATTACAAGAGAGAGAAGAATGTCAGACACTGAAGATACCATAGAGAAAATTAACACACTGATCAAAGAACCAGCAAAACCAACAAATTCTCATCACAAAACATTCAGGAAATATGGGACACAATAAAAAGACCAAACATAAGAACAATTGGGATAGAAGAAGGAGAAGAAGTACAGCTCAATGGTCCAGATAATATATTTAATAAAATTGTAGAAGAAAACTTTCTCAACCTAAAGAAAGATATTCCTTTGAAGGTTCACCGAATAGACAGGACCAAAAAAAAAAAAAACATCTTCTTGCCATATAATAATCAGAACACAAATCATACCGAATAAAGAAAGAATATTAAGAGCTGCAAAGGAAAAAGGTCAAGTTAATTATAAATTAAACCTATCAGACTTACACCTGACTACTCTATGGAAACCATGAAAGCCAGAAGGTCCTGGATAGATGTACTGCAGAAGCTAAGAGAACACAGTTGTAAGCCCAGACTACTATACCCAGCCAAGCTTTCATTCACTATAAATGGAGAAAACAAAATTTTCCAGGATAAAAACAAATTTAAACAATATGTAGCCACAAATCCAGCCTTACGGAAAGTAATAGAAGCAAAATCACAAACCAAGCTAAGGCTATCCACCCAGAGCAGGGAGTGCCTGCCTTCTGGGCAGGTCTCAAGGTTCCCAGTAAGGGATCTTGGGCACCTACAGCTGGTGCTCCAGGATCTCCAGTGTTCTCCTGCACCCTGTGCTGCCTCTCACCTCCTTCCTCTGTCCCCCGGATTTTTGAGCTACCAGGTGGCCTTGGTTAGGTGCTGAGGAATTCCATCTGGATGGGTAAGTGTCTACTATCCAGGCGTGGTGTGCCTCAGAACCCCCCTCCCCAGCTCCTTCTGCAGGGCTGCCTTTCTTAGGCATGACCCAATCCCCCTGCACCCCACCCCCCAACACTGCCCTGCGGTTTGCTAGGACCAGTGCTCAGAACCGTTTTAAGCTCCTTCACTAAGGCTATCCACCCAGAGCAGGGAGTGCCTGCCTTCCAGGCAGGTCTCAAGGTTCCCAGTAAGGGAGCTTGGGCACCTACAGCTGGTGCTCCAGGATCTCCACTGTTCTCCTGCACCCTGCGCTGCCTCCCACCTCCTTCCTCTGTCCCCGGATTTTTGACCTACCAGGTGGCCCTGGTTAGGTGCTGAGGAATTCCATCTGGCCGGGTGAGTGTCTACTATCCAGGCGCGGTGTGCCTCAGAACCCCCCTCCCTAACTCCTTCTGCAGGACTGCCTTTCGTAGGCACGACCCAATCCCCCTGCACCCACCCCCAACACTGCCCCTGCGGTTTGCTAGGACCAGTGCTCAGACCCATTTTAAGCTCCTTCACTAAGGCTATCCACCCAGAGCAGGGAGTGCCTGCCTTCCGGGCAGGTCTCAAGGTTCCAAGTAAGGGAGCTTGGGCACCTACAGCTGGTGCTCGAGGGTTGCCGCCTGAGTTGTGCTGAGGAGTTCCATCTGGACGGGTTGGTTCCTGTTTCTACCCTGAAGAGATACACCCAGAGAGTCAGTCACAGCAAAGACTGGACCAAGACACCAGTCCTCTCCTGGCCCCATTTGAAGCAAGAGATGGGAAGGCGCCAATACAAGAATTCCTCCAACAACCTGAAAGGCAACATGACATCACCAGAATCCAGGGGATCCGGAAACAAGAAGAATTGTACACCCTACTCCAGAAGAATTAGAAGAAATCGAATCAAAAGTGAATTATATGAAAATAATAGAGGACCTTAAACAGGAGGTGAAAAACTGCCATAAACAACTGGAGATGACAAACAAAAAAGTAGAGGAAATGAATAAATTGCTCAAAGATACCCAAGAAAACCAAGAGAAGCAAGAAAAAGCAATCAAACAGATAAGGGAAGCGGTTCAAGACTTGAAGAATGAAATGGAAGTAATGAAGAAAACACAAACCAAGGGAAGGATGGAGATGGAAAACCTGGGTAAACCAACAGGAACCACAGAGACAAGTACTACCAACAGATTACAAGAGATAGAAGAAAGAATGTCAGACACTGAAGATACCATAGAGAAAATAAACACACTGATCAAAGAAAATAGCAATACCAACAAATTCACATCACAAAACATTCAGGAAATATGGGACACAATAAAAAGACCAAACCTAAGAATAATTGGGATAGAAGAAGGAGAGGAAGTACAGCTCAATGGTCCAGAAAATATATTTAATAAAATTATTGAAGAAAACTTTCCCAACCTAAAGAAAGATATTCCTTTGAAGGTTCAAGAAGCATACAGAACACTGAATAAACTGGACCAAAAAAAAATCATCTCCTCACCAATAATAATCAAAACACAAAACATACAGAATAAAGAAAGAATATTAAGAGCTGCAAAGGAAAAAGGTCAAGTTACTTATAAAGGTAAACCTATCAGACTTACACCTGACTTCTCTATGGAAACCATGAAAGCCAGAAGGTCCTGGATAGATGTACTGCAGAAGCTAAGAGAACATGGATGCAAGCCCAGACTACTATACCCAGCCAAGCTTTCGTTCACTATAAATGGAGAAAACAAAATTTTTCAGGATAAAAACAAATTTAAACAATATGTAGCCACAAATCCAGCATTACAGAAAGTAATAGAAGGAAAATCACAAACCAAGGAATCCAACAGTAACCACAATAACTCAAACATCTAGAAACCCTTCACCAGCACAACTCAAAGAAGGCAAACACACAAACTCTATGACTAAAAAGCTGACCGGAGTTAACAACCACGGGTCATTAATATCCCTTAATGTCAATGGACTCAACTCACCTATAAAAAGACACAGGCTAAGAGATTGGATACGCAAACAGGATCCAACATTCTGCTGTTTACAAGAAACACACCTCAACCACAAAGACAGGCGCCTACTTAGAGTAAAGGGATGGGAAAAGGTTTATCAAGCAAATGGTCCTAAGAAACAAGCAGGTGTGGCCATACTAATTTCTAAAAAAGTTGACTTCAAACTTAAATCAATCAAAAGAGATGGAGAGGGAAATTTTATACTCATAACAGGAACAATTCATCAGGATGAAGTCTCAATCCTGAATATCTATGACCCTAATATAAAAGCACCCACGTACGTAAAAGAAACATTACTAAAACTCAAGACTGCCAACAAACCGCACACACAAATAGTAGGAGATCTCAACATTCCACTTTCACCAATGGACAGGTCAATCAGACAGAAACCTAACAGAGAAATTAGAGAATAAATGGAGGTAATGGATCAATTGGACTTAATAGACATCTATAGAATATTCCACCCAAATAGGAAAGAATATACCTTCTTCTCTGCAGCTCATGGAACCTTCTCGAAAATTGACCACATCCTCGGTAACAAAGCAAACTTCCACAGTTACAAAAAAAATCCATAACCACCTGTGTCTTATCAGATAACCATGGAATAAAGTTAGAATTCAACAACAATGCTACCCATAGAAAGCCTACAAACTCATGGAAACTGAACAGTCAACTATTGACCCACACCTGGATCAAAGAAGAAATAAAGAAAGAAATTATAGTCTTCCTTGAATTCAATGAAAATAAAGAAACAACATACTCAAACTTATGGGACACTTTGAAAGCAGTCCTAAGGGGAAAGTTCATAGCCCTTAGTGCCCACTTAAAGATAACAGAGAAAGCATACATTGGAGACTTAACAGCCCACCTGAAAACTCTAGAAAAAAAAGAAGCAGACTCACCTAGGAGGATTAGAAGACTGAAAATAGTCAAATTGAGGGCGAAAATCAACAAAATAGAAACACAGAAAACAATCCAAAGAATCAATGAAACAAAAAGCTGGTTCCTGGAAAAAATCAACAAAATTGATAAACCCCTATCCAAACTAATCAAACAGCAGAGAGATAATTTTGCAAATTAATAAGATCAGAAATGAAAAGGGGGACATAACCACAGACATAGAGGAAATTCAGAGAATCATTAGATCTTACTACAAAAGCCTGTATGCCACAAAACTGGAAAATGAAAAAGAATGGACACTTTTTTAGATAAATACAATATACCAAAGTTAAATCAGGACCAGGTGAACAATCTAAATATACCTGTCAGTCGCGAAGAATTAGAAGCTGTTATTAAAAACCTCCCTACCAAAAAAAGCCCAGGACCAGACGGTTTCAATGCTGGAATTCTACCAGAATTTTAAAGAAGACCTCATACCTATACTCCTTAAGGTATTTCACAATATAGAAACAGAAGAGTCATTGCCAAATTCCTTTTATGGAGCTACAGTCACTCTGATACCAAAGCCACACAAAGACTCAACCAAGAAAGAGAATTACAGGCCAATCTCACTCATGAACATCGAAGCAAAAATCCTCAACAAAATACTGGCAAACCGTATCCAAGAACACATTAGAAAAATTATCCATTATGATCAAGTAGGCTTCATCCCAGAGATGCAAGGCTGGTTCAACATACGAAAATCTATCAATGTAATTCATCATATAAATAAACTGAAAGAAAAAAGATATGATCATTTCATTAGATGCTGAAAAAGCTTTTCACAAAATTCAACATCCCTTTATGATAAAAGTCTTGGAGAAATTAGGGATACAAGGGTCATACCTAAATATAATAAAAAGCTATTTACAGCAAACCGAAAGATAACATCAAACTAAACGGAGAGAAACTCAAAGCCATCCCACTTAAATCAGGAACACGACAAGGCTGTCCACTCTCTCCATACCTCTTCAATATAGTGCTTGAAGTTTTAGCAATAGCAATAAGACAACATAAGGGGATCAAGGGGATTCGAATTGGAAAGAAGAAGTTAAACTTTCGTTATTTGCAGATGATATGATAGTGTACATAAGCGACCCCCAAAACTGCACCAAAGAACTTCTACAGCTGATAAACATCTTTAGTAATGTGGCCGGATACAAGATCAACTCCAAAAAATCAATCGGCCTCCTATACACAAAGGATATGGAAGCAGAGAGGGAAATCAGAGGAGCATCACCTTTCACGATAGCCACAAACAGCATAAAATATCTCGGGGTAACTCTAACCAAAGAAGTGAAGGATCTATTTGACAAGAACTTTATTAAAGCATTGAAGAAAGAAATTGAAGAGGATACCAGAAAATGGAAGTATCTTTCTTGCGCTTGGATTGGGAGGATCAACATAGTAAAAATGACAATCCTACCAAAGGCAATTTATAGATTCAATGCAATCCCCATCAAGATCCCATCAAAATTCTTCACTGATCTTGAAAGGACAATAATCAACTTTATATCAAAAAAATTAAAAACCCAAGATAGCCAAAACAATCTTATACAATAAAGGAACTTCTGGAGGCATTACCATCCCTGACTTTAAACTCTATTACAGAGCTACAGTAATGCAAAACAGTGTGGTATTGGCATAAAAACAGAGAAGTCGACCAATGGAATCATCTAGAAGACATGGATTTTCACCCACAAACCTAAGAACACCTCATTTTCGATAAAGGTGCTAAAAGTATACAATGGAAGAAAGAAAGCATCTTCAACAAATGGTGCTGGCACAAATGGATGTCAACCTGTAGAAGAATGAAAATAGACGAATCTCTATCACCATGCACAAAACTCAAGTCCAAATGGATCAAAGACCTCAATATCAATCTGAACACACTGAACCTGATAGAAGAGAAAGTGGGAAGTACCCTACAACGGATGGGCACAGGCGATCGCTTCCTAGGTATAACCCCAGCAGCACAGTCATTAAGGGCAACATTGAATAAATGGGACATACTGAAACTAAGAAGCTTCTGTAAAGCAAAGGACACTGTTACTAAGACAAAAAGGCAACCCACTGACTGGGAGAAGATCTTCACCAACCCCGCAACAGACAAAGGTCTCATCTCCAAAATACAAAAAATAACTCAAAAAAACTAGACTTCAAAATGCTAATTAATCCAATTAAAAAATAGTTCAAATGGCCAAAAGGCATTCTCAGCCTCCTTAGCCATCTGGGAAATGCAAATCAAAACAACATTGAGATATCACCTTCACCTGTCAGAATGGCTAAAATCAAAAACACCAATGATAGCCTTTGCTGGAGAGGCTGTGAAGAGGTACTCTCATCCATTGCTGGTGGAAATGCAAACTTGTGCAACCAATTTGGAAAGCAGTGTGGCGGTTTCTCAGGAAATTTAGGATCAACCTACCCATGGACCCAGCAATGCCACTCTTGGGAATATACCCACGTGATGCCCGATCATATGACAAGGACATTTGTTCAACTATGTTTATAGCAGCATTATTTGTAATAGCCAGAACCTGGAAACAACCTAGATGCCCTTCAATGGAAGAATGGATGAAGAAAGTGTGGAATATATACACATTAGAATACTACTCAGCGGTAAAAAACAATGACTTCGCGAATTTTGCATGCAAATGGATGGAAATAGAAAATCTGAGTGAGGTAACCCAGACTCAAAAGGATGACCATAAGATGTACTCACTCATAATTGGTTTCTAGAGATAAATAAATGTCAGTGAGTCTATAATATGATATCCTTAAGAAACTAAATAAGAAGGTGTACCCAAAGAAAAACATATAGCTATCCTCCTGGTTATGGGAAGTAGAAAATATTGCCGGGCAAAAAAATTGGGATCATGGGGGTGTGGTGGGAGGGGGTAAGGGGAGAAGGGTAGAGAAATGTGAGAAGGGGAGGGTGAGGGAAACTTTGGGAAACGGGATGTTTGGGATAAAGGAAGGTTGGTTAGGGGAGCAGGGAAGCACACATCTTAATTAAGGAAGCCATCTTAGGGTTGCTGAGAGACTTGGACCTAGATAGGCTCCCAGGCAATGTCCCCAGTTATTTCCTGGGGCAGCTGAGGATAGGGAACCTGAAATGACCCTATTCTATAGCCATACTGATGAATATCTTGCATATCACCATAGAACCTTCATCTGGCGATGGATGGAGATAGAGACAGAGACCCACACGGGAGCACTGGACTGAGCTCCCAATGTCCCAATGAGGAGCAGAAGGAGGGAGAATATGAGTAAAGAAGTCAGGACCACAAGGGGGTGCACCCACCCACGGAGACAGTGGGGCTGATCCATTGGGAGCTCACCGAGGCCAGCTGGATTGTGACTGAAAAAGCATGGGATAAAACCTGTCTCTCTGAATTTGCTGGAGAGTGAGGGGCTGCTGAGAAGCCAAGGACAATGGCGCAGGGTTTTGATCCTACTTCATGTTCTGGCTTTGTGGGAGCCTACCCAGTTTGGATGTTCACCTTCCTAGACCAGGATTGAGGGGGCAGGACTTTGGATGTTCCACAGGGCAGGGAACCCTGACTGCACTTCAGGCTGGAGAGGGAGGGAGAGGAATGTGGGGAGGGGGAGGAGGGGGAGGAGTGGGAGGGAAATGGGAGGCGGGGAGGAGGCAGAAATTTCATTTTTTTCCAATAAAAAAATATGAATTTTATCTGTGATATTTCTCCAGGGGTTTCTTTGAACAACTTGAAGGAATTTTTATAAAATTAAGAGTGTATCAATATGTATCTTTGGTACATAGTTAATATAGGTTGTCAAAAATGGATGCAAGAAACTCTTCAATTACAGGGGTAATAAAACCTTTAATATGAGTATGGAAATCTCTGGTAATACTAATGTTCACACTAAGAAACAGAACAGTCTATTGTCCTTTGATGCTAAACTCACCTTGTCAAAAGTAGAGTCCTAATATATGCCAACGTACACTGTCCCTATAGCTGAGCTTTATTGAAGGGAATGAGTTTAACTTCCACAAACATATTCTACCAATTTAAGACATTTTTAAATGAGAAAAGAGAAATAGAAGAAAAAAATTGAACTAAAGAAGAACCAATGAAAAAGCTGTATAAGAATATAAGATTACAAATTAAAATATGTTTGAGTTACAAAAATGATAAAGTATAGAAAATGGTTAGGAATGCATGGTGATACAAAAAAAGAAGTAAGGAAATTTTAACAAAATGAAAATATGGACTTGGCAGTCTAAGCAATTTCTTTTCAAAATGGTCATAGTTTATGCAAATAAGTCTTCTCAAACACAAGGTAACTGAAATAACTTTTATACTGTGATTTTATCATATCACAGTATAAAATTGTACAATCCAGAACAAAAACTATAGAAAATATACAAGTTCATGGTGAATATAAAAATAAAACATTTTAGTAAACCATGATTTCCTAAAGAAATTTGTAATGGTTTTGTAAATTCTTAAAACCAAACAGTGATTGGAAAGAGATATAACATTCTTGAAATGTACAAAAGTAATAGAACCTTGTTAAATTTTATGTGTTTGAGTACACACACACAAATACCTAAGTGTTGAAACCGAAAATGAAAACCTAAATATCATTACACAGATGAAAAATAGCAAAAATCATAATCAGGAAATATTGAGCTAATACCAAAACAATCAAACCTGAATAAGAAAAAAATAAACAATCAAACACTTAAATCTATAGAAGGATCACCATGAATGACAAATATTCAATTCAAGCAAAGCAGTTAGAGAAGGCAAACTAACATAATGATAATGCAAGATAGAATTGCGTTACTGAAGAAAAGTTGAATGTAGAAGAAAGGAAAAAAAATTAAAGAAGAGAAAGGGGAGAGGGAGAATAAAGGAAAAAGGAAAGTGAAAGAGAGAGACAGAGACAGAAGAGAGAGAGAGAGAGAGAGAGAGAGAGAGAGAGAGAGAGAGGATCCAGGGAAGGTTACAACTTTGACTAATCCCCATATTTAGACTTCTGGGTCACTCCTGTTTTGTATTCCTTCTAAAAATGGCTTGGAATTATCCTTGAAATCTCTCTTCAATCTTATTAAGGGAAAAACTGTACAACACTTTGTGTCTTATGATATGGCACCAGCCATTAGTGACAATACACCTAAATCACCTCTGACTACCAAGACAGAAGGGGCCCTGGCACTGTCATGTTAAAAGTAGAATTCTGCCAATCCAGGATAGAGAGAACATTAAAGTCAATCAATGTGAACATTAGCAAGACAGTTGAATTTCAGTTTGTTTTTTAATTAGAAAATCAACTGATAATTTAGTAAGTTTACATAATGGACACTCTGTTAGGCAAAAGTTCCCAAAGAGAGCCCTATCAAAGACTCCCTTTTATCCATGTACTTTCTTAAGCAATTTTGACCAGAGATGTCTCATAGAACATGAGTGAGTGGTTTCTTGTTTGGGCTGAAGATTGTATAGGATTCTCATCCCCAATGAACTGACTCATTCCATTAGGAAAAATGACATCACTTCAATGTCAAGAGACAATGAAATTGGGGGGGGGATTAATGGAACCTGACAATAATCTGAAAGAGTTTACAGAAGTTTAAGAAACAAAATAATTGACACTGGGACAAGAGGGCCCAGGATCTCTCAGTATGCATCAACAACATACTGACATGGAAAGTTGTAGTAGGAAGGCTGCATGTTAGTTATGGGCTGCTCAGACCCAAAAGAACTACAGGGATATTGTATTAATTAAATCACTGCTTTTTCCATGCTGTATCTTATTATTGACTAACTCTCACATATTACCATAACCCATTTCTATCAATTTATGTACTGTCACAGGCTGTGCTGTCCATACTCAAGTCATGGCATTTTGTCTCCAACAGGGTGACATGGCTTCTTTTGACTCTGCCTTATTTGCAAAGCGTTCAGTTTAGTCTTCCCTGCCTAACTCTGTTTTTCCCCTCCACACAGACCAAGCTATTTTTTTATTTATTAACCAATAAAAGAAACACATAGACTGAAGGCCCTCCCATATCAGACACTTATATGTAACATGAAGGTGCCATTTTTCACATGAGGGGCTGGCTTGTTGGGGATTCTGTCCTGCCTGGGAACACACATTCAGCAAGCCTCAAAGAAAATCATACATAGGTATCCATAAATTATAAGTTGATTGGCAAATTAGCTCTAGCATCTCACTGGCTCTCACATCTTGATTAACCAATTTTTCTGATCTATGTCAGGCATATGGCTCCTTACCATTTTCAGAGGGGCAGATCACATCCTGTTCTTTTGGTGGTTTAGGCTTGAGTGGAAGGAATCAACTCCTCCTTCCTAGAATTCTCCTGTTCTCATTGCATCCTTTCTACATCTTGTCTGTTTTTTTAAATTATACTTCCTGCCTTGCCTATCAGTGTTCATTAAAAACTTGATATCAGAATACAGACAATTCTCCCACACCACTTACACCTCTAAAAACAAACAAACAAAAAAAACAAGAAAAAAAAAACAGAGATAATATCCACAGTCCATTTTGGGGGGATGTGTGTGTAATATTCCGTGCTACTTCCAGCTTGTTTGGGGAACTGATAATCTTATGGGACAAAAAGAATATTTAGAATTATGATCAAGTCCTGACTTAAGTATCCTGTGAGTCTTTATCACCTCAGGCAGCAGTCTTGATCCTGTTCTGGATGGAGAACTCAGACATCTAGGCCATCTATTCCTGCCAGAGATTTCTTAGGTGGTCTTGCTTGATCAAAACTAATATTTCTTTTTTTTATAGTTAAATATAATGTTTAATACAGTCTTATACATTTTAATGTCTTAACTATTAATTATGGCTTACACCAAGAGATTATGTATATTTTCAATTAACAATAGTAAAATTTATAATTGTATTTATTTTTATTTTTTATAGAGAAAAGGAAAAATATTTCTGCCTCTTCCCAGGCTTCCATTTCCCTCCACATACTCTCACCCTTCTCCCCTCCCCCCACTCCTCTTCCCCTCCCTCTTCCGTCCATAGAGCAATCAGGGTTCCCTGCCCTATGGAAAGTCCAAGGTCCTCCCGCCTCCGTCCATGTCTAGGCAGGTGAACATCCAAACTGGCTAGGCTTCCACAAAGCCAGAACATGAAGTGAGATCAAATCCACATGTCATTATCCTTTGCTTCTCATCGGCCCTCATTGTTCGCCATGTTCACAGAGTCTTGTTTTATCCCATGCTTTTTCAATCACAGTCCTCCTGGCCTTGGTGAGCTCCCAATAGACCAGCCCCACAGTCTAAGTGGCTGAGTTCACCCTTCGTGGTCCCAACTTCCTTGCTCATGTTCTCCCTCCTTCCATTCTTCATTGGGACCTTGGGAGCCCAGTCTGATGCTTCAGTGTGGGTCTCTGTCTCTATCTCCATCCATCACCAGATGAAGGTTCTATGGTGATATGCAAGATATTCATCAGTATGGCTATAGGATAGGGTCATTTCAGGTTCCCTATCCTCAGCTGCCAAGGAACTAACTGGGGAAATCACCTGGGGCTCCTGGGAGCCACTCTAGGTTCAAGTCTCTTACCAACCCTAAGGTGGCTCCTTAACGAAGAATTGTGCTTCCATACTCACCATCCAACCTTCCTTTATCCCAGTCATCCTGTTTCTCCAATTCCCCCAGTCTTCCCCTTCTCACTTTTCTCTCTCCATCCCCCCTTATCCCCAACCCACCCCACCCCCAAGATCCCAATTTTCTCCCAGGCAATTTTGTCTACTACCCATAGCCAAGAGGATAATTATATGTTTTTCACTGGGTTCACCTTCTTATTTAGCTTCTTTAGGTTCACCAGGTATAGACTACATGACCTTTATTTATGGCTAGAAACCAATTATGAGTGAGTACATCCCATGTTCATCTTTTGGGTCTGGGTTACCTCACTCAGGATAGTGTTTTCTATTTCCATCCATTTGCATGCAAAATTCAAGAAGTCATTGTTTTTTACCACAGATTAGTACTCTAATGTGTATATATTCCACACTTTCTTCATCCATTTTACCATTGAAGGGCATCTATGTTGTTTCCAGGTTCTAGCTATTACAAATAATACTGCTATGAACATAGTTGAACAAATGCTTTTGTCATATGATAGGGCATCCCTTGGGTATATTCCCAAGAGTGGTATTGCTGGGTCAAGGGGTAGGTTGATCCCGAATTTCCTGAGAAACTGAAACACTGATTTCCAAAGTGGTTGCACAAGAGTGCATTTCCACCAGCAATGGATGAGGGTACCCCTTCCTCCACAGCCTTTCCAGCAAAGGCTATCATTGGTGTTTTTAATTTTAGCCAATCTGACAGATGTAAGATGATATCTCAAAGTTGTTTTGATTTGCATTTTTCCTGATCGCTAAGAAGGTTGAGCATGACCTTAAGTGTCTTTTGGCCATTTGAACTTCTTCTGTTGAGAATTTTCTGTTCAGTTCAGTGCCTTATTTTTTAATTGGGTTATTGAGCATTTACAAATGTAGTTTCTTAAGTTCTCTATATATTTTTGAGATAAGACCTTTGTCTGTTGCAGGGTTAGTGAAGATCTTCTCCCAGTCAGGTGGTTGCCTATTTTCTTAGTGACAGTGTTTTTTGCTTTACAGAAGCTTCTCAGTTTTAGTAGGCCCCATTTATTCAATGTTTCCCCCCAATGTCTGTGCTGCTGGGATTATACATAGGGAAGCAATCTCCGGTGCCCATCTTTCTCTTCTATCGGGTTCACTGTGTTCAAACTGATATTGAGGTCTTTGATCCATTTGGATATGAGTTTTGTGCATGTTGATAGATATGTGTCTATTTTCATTCTTCTACAGGTTGACATCCAGTTTGCCAGATATTTGCTGAAGATGCTTTCTTTCTTCCATTGTTTACTTTTAGCTCCTTTATTGAAAATGAGGTGATCGTATGTTTGTGGGTTAAATTTCGGGTCTTCTATGCGATACCATTGGTTGACTTCTCTGTTTTTATGCCAGTACCACACTGTTTTAATCACTGTAGCTCTGTAATAGAGTTTGAAGTCAGGGATGGTAATGCCTCCAGAAGATCCTTTATTGTAAAGGATTGTTTTAGTTATCCTGGGTTTGTTGTTTTTCCAAATAAAATGATTATTGTCCTCTCAAGATCTATGAAGAATTTTGATGGGAACTTGATGGGAATTATATTGAATCTATAAATTGCCTTGGGTAGAATTGCCATTTTTACTATGTTGATCCTCCCAATCTGAGAGCAAGAGAGGTCCTTCCATTTTCTGGTATCCTCTTCTTTTTCTTTCTTCAATGCCTGAAAGTTCTCGTCAAATAGATCTTTCACTTCCTTGGTTAGAGTTACCCTAAGATATTTTATGCTGTTTGTGGTTATCATGTAAGATGATGCTTCTCTGATTTCCATCTCTGCTTCCATATCCTTTGTTTATAAGAGGGCGACTGATTTTTTGGAGTTGATCTTCCTATCCTGCCACATTACCAAAGGTGTTTATCAGCTGTTAAAGTTCTTTGGTGGCGTTTTGGTGGTTACTTATGTACACGATCATATCATCTGCAAAAAACAGAAGTTTAAATTCTTCCTTTCTGATTCGAATCCCCTTGGTCCCCTTATGTTGTCTTATTGCTATTGCTAGAACTTCAAGCACTATATTGAAGAGGTATGGCAAGAGTGGACAGCCTTGTCGTGTTCCTGAGTTTAGTGGGATGGCTTTGAGTTTCTCTCTTTTTAATTTGATGTTAGCTGTCGGCTTGCTGTACATAGCTGTTATTATATTTAGGTATGACCCTTGTATTCCTAATCTCTCCCAAGACTTTTATCATTAAGGGATGTTGAATTTGGTCAAATGCTTTTTTCAGCATCTAATGAAATGATCATATAATTTTTTTCTTTCAGTTTATTTATATGATGGATTACCTTGATCGATTTTTGTATGTTGAACCAGCCCTGCATCACTGAGATGAAGCCTACTTGAACATAATGGATAATTTTTCTAATGTGTTCTTGGATTTGGTTTGCCAGTATTTTGTTGTGGATTTTTGCTTCGATGTTCATGAGTGAGATTGGCCTGTAATTCTCTTTCCTGGTAGAGTTTTTGTGTGGTTTTGGTATCAGAGTAACTGTAGCTTCATAAAAGGAATTTGGTAATGCCTCTGCTGTTTCTATATTGTGAAATACATTAAGGCGTATAGGTATTAGGTCTTCTTGAAAGTTCTGTTAGAATTCTTCATTGAAACCATCCAGTCCAAGGCTCTTTTTGTAGCAGGTTTTTTGATAACAGCTTCTAATTCTTTGCGACTTACAGGTCTATTTAGATTGTTCACCTGGTCCTGGTTTAACTTTGGTATGTGGTATTTATAAAAAAAGTGTTCGTTTCTTTTACGTTTTCCAGTTTTGTGACATAAAGTCTTTTGTAGTAAGATCTAATGATTCTCTGAATTTCCTCTGTGTCTTTGGTTATGTCCTCCTTTTCATTTCTGATATTATTACTTTACATATTCTCTCTCTGCTGTCTTATTAGTTTGGATAGGGGTTCATCAAATTTGTTGATTTTCTCCATGAACCAGCTTTTTGTTTCATTGATTCTTTGGATTGTTTTCTGTGTTTCTGTTTTGTTGCTTTCTGCCATCAGTTTGACTATTTCCAGTCTTCTACTCCTCTTAAGTGAGTCTCATTCTTTTTTTTCTAGAGCTTTCATGGGGGCTGTTAAGTCTCCAATGTGTGCTATCTCTGTTTTCTTTAAGTGGGCACTTAGTGCTGTGAAATTTCCTCTAATACTGCTTTCATAGTGTCCCATAAGTTTGAGTAGGTTGTTTCTTTATTTTCATTGAATTCAAGGAAGACTTTAATTTCTTTCTTTATTTCAGCCTTGATGCAGTGGTGGTTCAGTAGTTGACTGTTCAGTTTCCATGAGTTTGTAGGCTTTTTGGGGGTAGCATTGTTGTTGAAATCTAACATTAATCCATGGTGATCTGATAAGAAATAGGAGGTTATGAATTTTTTTTGTAACTGTGGAAATTTGCTTTGTTACCAAGTATGTGGTCAATTTTCAAGAAGGTTCCATGAGCTGCAGAGAAGAAGGTATATTCTTTCCTATTTGGGTGGAATGATCTATTGATGTCTGTTAATTCCATTTGAATCATTACCTGCATTAATTCTCTGTTATGGTTCTTTCTGATTGACCAGTCCATTAGGGTGAGAGGAGTTTTGAAGTCTCCTACTATTAGTGTGTGCCATTTGATGGCACCCTTGTGTTTTAGTAATGTTTCTTTTTATGTACATGGGTGCTTTTATATTAGGGGTATAGATATTCAGGATTGAGACTTCATCCTGCTGAATTGTTTCTGTTATGAGTATAAAATGACCCTCTCCATCTCTTCTGATTGATTTCAGTTTGAAGTCAACTTTTTTAGAAATTAGTATGGCCACACCTGTTTGTTTCTTTGGTCCATTTGCTTGATAAACTCTTTCCCATCCCTTTATTCTAAGTAGGTGCCTGTCTTTGTGGTTGAGTTGTGTTTCTTGTAAAAAGTAGAATGTTGGATCCTATTTTCGTATCGAATCTCTTAGCTTGTGCCTTTTTATAGGTGAGTTGGGTCCATTAACATTAAATGATATTAATGACCAGTGGTTGTTAACTCCGGTCACTTTTTTTGTAGTAGAGTTTGTGTGTTTCCCTTCTTTGAGCTGTGCTCGTGAAGGGTTTCTAGATGTCTGTGTTATTGTGTTCTTTGCTTGGCTTCTTGGTTTGTGATTTTCCTTCTATTACTTTCTGTAAGGTTGGATTTCTGACTACATATTGTTTAAATTTGTGTTTATCCTGGAAAATTTTGTTTTCTCCATTTATAGTGAGTGAAAGCTTGGCTGGGTATAGTAATCTGGGCTTACAACTGTGTTCTCTTAGCTTCTGCAGTACATCTATCCAGGACCTTCTGGCTTTCATGGTTTCCATAGAGTAGTCAGGTGTAAGTCTGAAAGTTTTACCTCTATAAGTAACTTGACATATTTTTTTGCAGCTCTTAATATTCTTTCTTTATTCTGTATGTTTTTTGTTTTGATTATTATATGGCGAGGAGATTTTTTTTTTGTCCAGTCTATTTGGTGTTCTTTATGCTTCTTGAGCCTTCAAAGGAATATCTTTCTTTAGGTTGGGAAGTTTTCTTCTATAATTTTATTAAATATATAATTCTGGACCATTGAGCTGTACTTCTTCTCTTCTTCTATCCCAATTATTCTTATATTTGGTGTTTTTATTGTGTCCCAGGTTCCTGAATCTTTTGTGGAGAGAATTTGTTGGTTTCACTGTTTTCTTTGATTGTGGGCGCATATTTCGAGATTACACAAAAACCATTATCCCGGTTTGAGCTGATTACATAGCTCTGGAGTCAAGCTGTAATCTGCCCTTAACAAAAGCTAGGATGCCTGCTCCTAAATTCTTTTTTAAAGTGTGGATTACCTGAGAATAGGTGTTGATTGAAACTGGTCAGGATGTCTGTTGCCTCCTTTCCCTTTGCAATTTGGAGGTTGTTTTATAGAGATGCTAATTCGGGGCCTTCCTGACTGCTAGATGCAGATATGACTTAAGCTCAGGCACCTGGTTGCCTAGGTGATAGCATAACATGTCCCCCCCCACCACTCAATTTGGTGTGGGTATATAAAATTCTTGGAGAATAAATGGATGGGGGCCTTTTCCATGATGACTGTGTGAGCTGTGTCTGGTTACTTCTCGCGACCTCATTCCAGTCTAGTTAGAGAATCTGTGTTGGACCCGCACAGGCTCCGACATTTGATCAGTGTGTTTATTTTCTCTATGGTATCTTCAGTGTCTGAGATTCTTTCTTCCATCTCTTGTAATCTGTTGGTAGCACTTGTCTCTGTTGTTCCTGTTCGTTTACCCTGATTTTCCATCTCCATCCTTCCCTCGGTTTGTGTTTTCTTCATTACTTCCATTTCATTCTTCAAGTCTTAAACTGCTTCCCTTATCTGTTTCATTGCTTTATCTTGTTTCTCTTGGTTTTCTTGGGTATCTTTGAGTGTTTAGAATTTTTGTTGATGCTAAATGGAAAAGACCTCCTTCTGCAGGTTAGACACGTCCTATTTTCACACTCTACTACCTAGAATAAAGTAAATACTTTTATGCTGACAAGGGATCTCTCTGTGTTATCCTGTTCTGAGTTGTCTACCTGAGTAGTCATATCAAGTAATTCATCAGCTGTTGTCATACTATGCCATTACAATATTTAAAATAGTTGTTTCTCCAAAGAAAAAAGTAAACAAAAAACATTACTTCTCTTCTGCTCACTTTCCTCCCTTCTTTTCTGCATATAGATAATCAAAGATAATCACACTTGGTTAGTTGGCAAACAGCTATTATCTCAAGACTATCCCAATTTAATACAGTTCCTCATATTTATCTGAGCCCTTCCAATCATCTTATCACATTATATATTTATTTACTTTTCTATTAAGATATGTCTCTTTAAACCTTGTGACTGCTTTGACTTCTCTTTCACAAAGCAATCTTCTGTTATTATTGTAAAACACAGAAGCACTTGAGGGCATCACTATGCCTAGAGAGTTGATTGATGAGTACTTAGACAGAGTCAAGATATTCCTGATCTCATTTCTAAGGCACATAGACCCCAGTACTCAGGTGTTTCTACTTTGCTCAACTGTTTGGCGTTGCATGAAAATATGTTCTATTTATACTCGTTTTTTATCAGTGTAACATGAAACATTTATCTATTGTCAATTAAGTGGAGGTAGCTGAGGAAATAAGACTTCCATTTCACACAGAGTGAGCACCAGTAAACACACATATTCATACACAAGCATACACATGTACCAAACAACAGAAATCACAAATACACATGATTACATTCAATACCTTCCATCACTAACAAAAGAAGGTAGTCTAGATTCCTGGTAAGCAGCCTTTTTTTATTTTAAAGTCACTTTATATAACAATAGGGAACTTTTCCCTCTTTAAAGAATGGATTTGCATAATAAACCTTACCTTTGGGATTTTGTTAATGTTTCTGGAAAAAGGACCATCCTATGTGTGACTTGGAGACATCCTCCTCTTCCTCTTTGCCAAGAAGAAATCTATGTCTTTTGTTCCTGACATTTTCTTCAAGTATATTTCACTTTTTATTGTTTTCACTAGGATGTGGCTATGTACCTCTTTTGATTGATCATTTGCTTTCCACATGGGTTTCAACAATTGTTTTCCACATGGGTTTCAACAAATGGTATTTATGTTCTCACAATATAGTATACAACCATCCTGAAAAGACAGATGCTTCTTACTTGAATCACTTTTTGAGATTCTTTCATGATCCATGGCTTTTTCATCTCTAGAGAACAGACTCTGCATGGATACTCTCATACCATTTTATGTATGAGACCTATAATGTGTTACGAGTAAGCCATATGATAGTTATCCTTCTATCTGTGATAATGCTGCATCACAAATGTAGGATCCATTTCTATGAAAAAAATGTTTGTAAAGCTCTCTATATAATTATCTATAAAGTATCTTGGATAAACTAAATATGTGCAAATTAAATATCAGTCATATATTTGATGCTGAATATTTCCTTTGTAATGCAAAATGGCAGTGAAACCTGAATACATGAAGCTCTTCCCATTTCATTGGCTTCAAATATGATTTGATCCTCATATGAGAGTCTCTTTCCAGTAAAAGGACTTTAGTTTCTTCTTGATACCAAATATCCAGTATCAAAACCAGATGTCTAATTTGTATACCTATATAGGGTACCTGTCACAATGTTTTCATAATAGGTATTTAGTAATAGTCATGTAAAAATATTCTGACTCTAAAATATCAGACAGTAAATTTATTAATCACATCTTTTAAAGAAGAAAACTTAAAAAAATGAAAAGAGAGAAAGAGACTAGAATGGAAATATGGAAGAAAAATTATATCATAAGAATGAAAGAGGCTGGGGGGAGGGGCCCCGGGTTTGGAGTGCCTTGCCTTCCTTCCAAAGTTCTGTACCAAATCCACACACTCTCTTGGGGCCCACCAAAACAGGTATAGAACTCTTCACCCTTCTGGCTTTCAGAATAAAGAAGAATACATAATAAAAAAAATAAATAAAAAGAATGAAAGGGAAAGTTAAAAAGGAATCAAATGAAGCAGAATTAATAATTACTGAGAGGAAAGAAAAAAATTATGAACAGAGAGTCAATAGAGCATTTACAAAGTAGGAAAGAAGAAACAAAAATAACAAAAGGAAGGAAGGAATGGTAGATAATCAAGTAGTTAATGTTTATTATATCATGGAGATATATTTTTATTTATCCATTTATCTATGCAAAGGTAATTAATGATTAAAGAGACCATTAATAATCAAGGAAAGAATAGAGGTGACTTAGTAGGCACATGGGAGAACATTTTATAAGATAATTATTTAATTGGAGGAATGAAGAAAGAAGAATTTTGGATAATAAATTTGTCTGTTCTCTTAGCAACCGAATTTCTACTACTTCCAGCCTTACTTATTTTTCTCAAGATTTTATTATTATTATCATTCTGGTCCCGTAGTCTCCCACATACATTTTGTCAAATCTTTTTACCAATAGTTCTGGTCATTTTTAAGTTGTCACATTTGAAAAATTTATCAGATTGGAGAGCAAATGCATGAATAAATATTTGGTTACAGCAAAGAAAAAAAATTACATAATCTCAAAATTAAAACAAAAAAGTGCTTTTGAAAAAAACTATGTGTCTTAATTTCACCAGTAGAAACCAGAATAACCAGTACAAGTTTTGCCCCCAGGATATGAGGACTGGATTGGTTTGGATAGCCAAGAAATAGCTTGTGCCACTGAGCAGGACTCTGTAGAACTGAGATAATGAATTTCTGCTAGCAAAAAAAGCTGGGATTCCAGGCAAGTTCCCCTTTGTTGCAGTATCATATGTAGTCCTAAGTCACATCTATTTCCTTCTCCTTGCAAACATGTTCTCTAATAGAATTAGGAATCTATATTTTCTGTTTTCCTTTGATCAATAATTACAGAGGCCTCTAGTCTTTAGGAAATAATATTGTATAAAACAATCTATAGACTTTAAATGGCCTTGGAATTTCAAGATAGTTGTAGCCCTTACACTTTCATAGTGAACTGAGATGGTACCCAATTCAAGTCTTGACAAGAAGAGTATTGAATCGATAAGTAAGCCCATTCATTTTAAGGTCAGTGTTTATATTTGAATGCCAAGCTGCTTTTTAATCGAGGTTCACTTCACTCACATTGTGTTCCGCTGTTCCAATTTGCCATTTGCCTGCCTACAGCAAAACTCCAACAATATGGTAAGGCACTTACTTCATCACTGCTTGTTAAAGATGGTTCGAACTTGTAGAATTAGTGGAATGATATTGGGTTTGCCGTTTTTTCTGGATTCTCCCTTTAATAAAATTTAAACATTCCCACAGTAAAAATAATATCATCCCCATATGAAGGAAACATGGGTTCAGAAAGCTGAAGAGAACAAGATTCTTTTTGGGCAGATATTCCAGAACCCTAAGAAATAAGTCATTGATACTAGCCCAAGAGTCATATCCCAGGAGTTGTCTGTACATAACAGAAGTAAATTGATATGAACAGTTGTACAGCACATTCAGGCTTTATCAGGACACAAAGTTCAATGGTGACCCACAGTATATTCAGTATTTCTCAGTGGTATTGACATTGTGCATCAAGGCTTCTAGTTACCATCAGGTAGGTCAAGAAGGATAGTGGCCTCATTGTATAAAAACATCTGTCACATCATATCTCATTCTACTCCTACTCTATTTCTCACAGTATCATTCAAGTTTCAGCTGAGAGGAAAAAGATATCCATTATGAGGACAATTTTGAGGCCCACAAGCATATAGGGGATGATCTGAGAATTCTTTGGTCCTGATAACCTTGAGAAATATAGAAATTTTGAAATGGCTTTAGTAAAAACCACTTATTTTTATGAATTTCATTAAAGAGAGTGGGAAAAGCCTTATGTGTTTTCTGTAATAGCAGAAAGACCTTACAGCAATTTAAATCATAAAGATATTCAGATAGCCAATCATCAAAAAGGCACAGTGTGAGATGCCTAGAGAATAGGAACATTTTCAGGAGCCCATGTTTAGAGGGTAAACTTCTGAGGTCATTCAGAATGGTCTAGCTTTGTGAGAAAGTGCCTGACAATGTTTGACCAAATAGCAAGATCCAATCACACCATTGTGTAGAAGGGACAGAACTAGTTTTACCTGCATAAGGTTTGGTTAGACATCGTTTGCTTCGTACTTTGTTTCTAAATTCCATGACCCTTATTACACCAAATACTGGGATGAGTACAAGAAACATTTAGAATGTCCTTTCATCATGATTATTGGTGGTATAAACTTTGATGCTTCCTACGAGTTGTAATGATCTGTGCATAGCCATCAATGTAAGTGATGCGGGATGTCCTTGTATATGTGTTTTTCTATTTGGTTAATGAATAAATCTGCTTTGACCTATGGCAGGGTAGAATATAGTAAGGTTGGAAGAGATCTAGGAAGAGATCTTGTGGATCCCATGAGAGGCCATCGTAGCTGCTGAAGTAGAAGTACACCAGAAGTTTCCATTAGGCCACAGCCATATGGTGATTCAAAAATTAATAGAAATGGGTTAATTTAAGATGTAAAAGTAGTGGAATAAGAAGACTGAGCTAATAGGCTAAGAGATATTGTAATTTTCTGTGTAATTATTTGGTTTGGGGCAGTTGGGAAACATAAGGACAGTCTTCATTTACATGAAAGGTATGAACATTTTCATATCTGACTGCTACATTTTAGGCAGAGTCAATGATTATTCGTTTTAGCTTTTTAGTATTTTTTCCTCTACCTAGAGTCTTGTGAGAGTCCCATGATTACAAAAGTATTTCCCTAGCAATCTTAGATCCTGGGATTGGCACTAAGATAATATGAGTCCAAGGGTCAAGTTAAATGTGTCCATGGAAGCAGGGGATGCTCTAGGGTCTCACAGAATCAGTGGCTAGACCTTAAGCTCAATTTATACTAAGTGAATGATTTTGCAATCCCATTGGTCAATGGACACCAATTCTGACACCTTATTCACCACTGTGGAATATTCCAGACACGTTTTGAAAAAAATGGAGATTTTTGTAATTTTTGTGGTTGAAGTTTGTAATCATAGATCCCCCTTTCACTACACTGGACTGAATATGGGCAAATCTGATTCTCACTTTTACAGTGTCAGTGGTGTAAAGATTCTTTAATCTTGGCCCTTTGCATTCAAAGGTAAAGCTTGAAAGTTTTTGCCAAAAAATGAACCCTTGAGACCACCTTTGGCAAAAGGGGAAAGTCTGCAGTAGGCTTTGTCCGAGGAGATAGGTCTGACAGTTTCATTAGTGAAATCAATGGAGTAAGATAACTTGGGGAGAGTTGAAACATTGGCTCTTTGTGAGAAAGGGTAAATTTTGAGACCTGTGTAGGGTAAGGGTTTAGTTGGAAAACCCTTGCACACAGGGGAGAAGTATCATGCACCATCCTGTTGTAGGTGAATGTTCTTACTAACCCATTCAGAGAAGGAAGGTCCCATTATTGCACTTCAGCTTCCAATACTTCTTTAGAGCTTCCTCTCTTGTGTTGACTCTTGGAGAGTTTAGGCAGAAGCAAGAGCTTTCTTCATTATGTCTGGATGCCTGTCAACAGCAAATTTTTTTCTTTTTTGTCAGGTTGTTTTCTTACTCCATATATGGGCACAGTGATGGGGCCAGTTGATTTCTAGTGATTGTATTGAAAAACAGAGCTTAGGCCCCAACCAGCACAGAGATCAGATCTGGGTACCAGAGATCCATCTCTGGGGTGAGTGAGTTTCTTACCAGCAGCTGCCCAGGACAAGGAAAATTTCCTGCAGGACCTATACTCCTGCATACTACCTCTCTCCTATCTCACCCAGCTTGCATCCAGAACCCTCCCCACTTCTGCCTCCCTGCCATCTTTGGGCACATAACATCATCCAGCTCAACCTGTCTGGGTGCTAGGATCGAATCCGGAGAACAGCTGGGCAGGCAGGAATTCCTTTGTTTCAATAGCCTGCCTGCAGCAAGCAAGATGGGAGCTTTGTTTATGAGCTACCCAATCAGCACAAAGATTTGAACTGGGCACCAGGAGATCCATCTCTGGGGTGAGTGAGTTTCTGACATGGTGCAGCAGCCCAGGACAAGGAACTACTTCCTGCAGGGCCTATACTCCTGCATACTGCCTCTCTCTTCCTATCTCACCCAGGTTTCATCCATAACCGTCCCCACTTCTGCCTCACTGCTGTCTTTGGGCACATAACATCCCCCAGCTCAGCCTGTCTAGGCGCTGGAATCGAATCCGGAGAGCAGGCGGGTGGGCGGGAATTTGTTTCAAGAGCATGCCTGCAGCAAGCAAGGTAGGTGCTTTGTTTATGAGCTACCCAACCAGAATGAAGATCTGATCTCAGCACCAGGGAGAGCCATCACTGGGGCACCTAAAGAGCCATCACGGTAGAGTGCCATCACTGGGAAGGTACATCAGTGGGCAAGGAGACCAGATCCTGAAAGAATATCTAGAAGAGCATTCAGAGGAAGAGATGGGCAGGCGCCAATGCAAGAATTCACCCAACAATCTGAAAAACAACTTGAAACCACCAGAACACAGCAACCTCACAACAGGAGGACATGAACACCTTAATCAAAAAAGAAGTAGAAAAATGGACTTTATGAAAGTATTGACATCCTCAAACAGCATGCAAAAAATTCCCTTATAGAAATGGATGAGAAGTATAACAGAAAGTTTGAAGAATTGAATAAATCAGTGAATGATACCCTAGGAGACCAAGGTAAAAAAATCAAACAGATAATGGAAATAGTTCAAGAACTAAAACTGAAATAGAGACAAGGAAGAAAACACAAACAGAGGGCCAGCTGGACATGGAAAATCTGGGTAAACACATAGAGACTACAGAAACAAGCATAACCAGCAGAATACAAGAGATAGAAGAAAGAATCTCAGATTCTGAAGATAACATAGAGAAAATACACACACTGATCAAAGAAAAAGCAAGTCTAACAAAGTCTCATCAAAAAACATTCAGGAAATATGGGACACAGTAAAAAGACTAAACCTAAGAAAAATAGGAGTAGAAGAAGGAGAAGAAGTACAGTTCAATGGTCCAGAAAATATATTTAATAAAATTATAGAAGAAAACTTTCCCAACCTAAAGAAAGATGTACCTATGAAGGTTCAAGATGCATATGAACACCAAATAGGCTGGATAAAAAAAATCCCCTCACCATATAATAATCAAAACACAAAGCATAAGCAGAATAAAGAAAGAATATTAAGAGCCGCAGAGGAAAAAGGCCAAGTTAGTTATAAAGGTAAACCTATCAGACTTACACCTGACTTCTCTATGGAAATCATGAAAGCCAAAAGGTCCTGGATAGATGTACGCAGAAACTAAGAGACCATGGATGCAAGCGCAGACTTCTGTATCCAGCCAAGATTTCATTATATATAAATGGAGAAAACAAAATTTTCCAGGATAAAAACAAATTTAAGCAATACATAGCCACAAATCCAGCCTTACAGAAAGTAATAGAAGGAAAATCACTAACTAAGGAGTCCAACACTGACCACAATAACTCAGACTTCTAGAGACCCTTCAACAGCGCAACTCAAAGAAGGCAAACACACGAACTCTACTACTAAAAAAGTGACCGGAGTTAACAAATGGTCATTAATATCACTTAATGTCAATGGACTCATCTCACCTATAAAAAGGCACAGGTTAAGAGATTGGATATGAAAACAAGTTCCAACATTCGGCTGTTTACAAGAAAGACACCTAAACCACAAAGATAGGCACCTACTAAGATTAAAAGCAGGGAAAAGGCTTATCAATCATATGGACCTAAGAAACAAGCAGGTGTTGCCATATTTATTTCTAACAAATTTGACTTGAAACTTAAATCAATCAGGAGAGATAGAGAGGGACATTTTATACTCATATCAGGAACAATTCATCAGCATGTGGTCTCAGTGCTGAATATCTATGCCCCAATATAAAAGCACCCACGTACATAAAAGAAACATTACTAAAACTCAAGGCAGCCATCAAACTGCACAAACTATTAGTAGGAGACTTCAACACTCCACCTCACCAATGGACAGGGCAATCAGACAAAAAACTAACAAAGAAATTAGAGAATTAATGGAGGTAATGAATCAATTGGACTTAACAGACATCTATATAACATTCCACCCAAATAGGAAAGAATATATCTTCTCCTCTGCAGCTCATGGAACCTTCTCAAAATTGACCACAGACTTGGTAACAAGGCAAACATCAAGAGTTACAAAAATATATTAGTAACCAACTGTCTTATCAGATCACCATGAATTAAAGTGAGAATTCAACAAAAATACTACAACCAGAAACCGTACAAACTCATGGAAACTGAACAGTCAACTACTGAACTACACCTGGAACAAAGAAGAAATAAAGAAATTAAAGTCTTCCTATAATTCAATGAAAATAAAGAAACATCATACTCAAAACCTATGTAGAAAGCAGTCCTAAGAGGAAAGCTCATAGGACTAAGTGCCCACTTGAAGAAAACGGAGAAGGCACACATTGGAGACTTAAGAGCCCACCTGAAATATCTAGAAAAAAGAAGCAGAGTCACCTAGGAGGGGAAGTAGAAGACTGGAAATAATCAAACTGAGGGCTGAAATCAATAAAAATCAATAAAATAGAAATACAGAAAACAATCCAAAGAATCAATGAAACTAATAGCTGGTCCCTGGAGAAAATCTACAAGATTGATGAACCCCTATCCAAACTAATCAAACGGCAAGAGAGAGAATATGCAAATTAATAAGATCAGAAATGAAAATGGGGACATAACCACAGATACAGAGGAAATTCAGAGAATCATTAGATCCAACTACAAATGCCAATATGCCATAAAAATGGAAAATGTAAAAGAAATGGACACTTTTTTTAGATAAATACCATATTCCAAAGTTAAACCAGGACAAGGTAAACAATCTAAATAGACCTGTTAGTCGTGAAGAATTAGAAATTGTTATCAAAAACCTCCTTAACAAAAAAGCCCAGGTTCAGGTGGTTTCAATGCAGAATTACCAGAACCTCCAAGAAGACCTAATACTTATACTCCTTTATGTTTTTCACAATATAGAAACAGAAAAGTCATTGACAATTCCTTTTATGAAGCTCTAGATACTCGATACCAAAACCACACAAAGATTCAACCAAGAAAAAGAGTTACAGGCCAACCTTGCTCATGAACATCGATGCAAAAATCCTCAACAAAATACTGGCAAACCAAATCCAAGAACACATTAGAAAAATTATCCATTATGATCAAGTAGGCTTCATCCCAGTGATGCAGGGCTGGTTCAACATACAATAATCTAACAATATAATTCATCATATAAATAAACTGAAAGAAAAACCATATGATCATTTCATTAGATGCTGAAAAAGCATTCGACAAAATTCAACATCCCTTTATAATAAAAGTCTTGGAGATTAGGGATACAAGGGTCATACCTAAATATAATAAAAGCTATTTACACAAGCGACAGCTAACATCAAATTAAACGGAGAAATTCAAAGCCATCCCACTAAACTCAGGAACATGCCAAGGCTGTCCACTCTCTCCATACCTCTTCAATATAGTGCTTGAATTTTAGCAATAGTAATAAGATAACATAAGGGGATCAAGGGGATTTGAATTGGAAAGGAAGAATGTAAACTTTTATTATTTGCAGAGGATATGATAGTGTACATAACGCGACCCCAAAAAACTCCACCAAAGAACTCATACAGCTGATAAACACCTTTAGTAATGTGGCAGGATACGAAGAACAACTCCAAAAAATCAGTCGCCCTACTATACACAATGAATATGGAAGCAAAGAGGGAAATCAGAGAAGGATCACCTTTCATAATAGCCACAAACAGCATAAAATATCTTGGGGTAACTCTAACCAAGGAAGTGAAAAATCTATTTGACAAGAACTTTAAGGCATGGAAGAAAAAAATTGAAGAGGATACCAGAAAATGGAAGGATCTCCCTTGCTCTTGGATCTGGAGGTTCAACATAGTAAAAATGGCAATTGTACCATAGGCAATTTATAGATTCAATGCATTACCCATCAAAGTCCCATCAAAATTCTTAACAGATCTGGAGAAGACAATAATCAACTTTATATGGAAAAACAAAAAAAAAACCCAGGATAGCCAAAACAATCTTATACAATAAAGGAACTTCTGGAGGCATTACCATCCCTGACTTCAAACTCTATTACAGAGATTCAGTATTGAAAACAGCTTGGTTTTGGCATAAAATCAGAGAAGTCGACCAATGGAATCATATAGAAGACCCGGATTTTAACCCACAAACTTATGAACACCTCATTTTTGATAAAGTAGCTAAAAGCATATAATGAAAGAAAGCAAGCATCTTCAACAAATGGTGCTGGCAGAACTGGATGTCAACCGGTAGAAGAATGAAAATAGACCCATATCTATCACCATGCACATAACTCAAGTCCAAATGGATTAAAGACCTCTATATCAATCTGAACAGACTGAACCTGATAGAAGAGAAAGTTGGAATTACCCTGCAACAAATGGACACAGGAGATCGAGCAGCACAGACATTAAGGGAAACATTGAATAAATGGGACCTCCTGAAACTGAAAAGCTTCTGTAAAGTAAAGGACACTGTCACTAACACAAAAAGGCAACCTACTGACTGGAGAGAGATCGTCACCAACACTGCAACAGACAAAGGTCTGATCTCCAAAATATACACAGACTCAAGAAACTAGAACATAAAAGGCTTGTCAACCCAATTATAAAATGGGGCACGGAACTGAACAGAGAATTCTCAACAAAAAAAGTTCAAATGGCCAAAAGGCACTTAATATCATGCTCTACCTCCTTAGCAATCAGGGAAATGCAAATCAAAACAACATTGAGATATCATCTTACACCTGTCAGAATGGCTAAAATCAAAAACACCAGTCATAGCCTTTGATGGAGAAGTTGTTGATGAAGGTGTAGCCCTCATCCATTGCTGGAGGGAATGCACTCTTGTGCAACCACTTTGGAAAACAGTGTTTCGGTTTCTCAGGAAATTCGGGATCAACCTACCCCTGGACCCAGCAATACCACTCTTGGGAATATACCCAAGAGATACCCTATCATATGACAAAAGCATTTGTTCAACTATGTTCATAGCAGCATTATTTGTTACAGCCAGAACCGGAAACAACCTAGATGCCCTTCAATGGAAGAATGGATGAAGAATGTGTGGAATATATACACATTAGAGTAGTAGGCACGTAAAAAAAACAATGACTTCCCGAATTTTGCATGCAAATGGATGGAAATACAAAATGGAGTGAGGTATCTCAGACAAAAAAAGAGGACATGGAATGCACTCACTCATAAATGGATTCTAGCCACAGTTAATGGTCGATGAGTCTATAATCTGTGATCCTAAAGAAGCTGAATAAGAAGGTGAACCCAAAGAATAACATATAGTTGTTGATCTGGATATGGGAAGTAGACACGATTGCTGGGCAAAAAAATTGGGAACTTGGGGGGTGTGGTGGGGCTGGGGTAAGGGGAGGTGGGGAGAGAAAAATAAGAAGGGAGAATGGGGGAAACGTGGGAAAACGGGATGATTGGGAGAAAGGAAGGTTGGATAGAGGATCAGGGAATCACATAAGTTAATTAAGGGAGCCATCTTAGGGTTGGCAAGAGACTTGAACCTAGAGGGGCTCCCAGGTGACCAGGGCGATGTCTCCAGTTAGCTCCTTGGGCAGCTGAGGATAGGGAACCTGAAATGACCCTATCCTATATCCATACTGATGAATATCTTTTATATCTCCATAGAACATTCATCTGGCAATAGATGGAGATAGAGACAGATACCCACACTCAGCATCGTGCTGTGTGCCCAAGGTCCCATTGAAGATCAGAATGAAGGAGAATATTAGCAAGGATGCCAGGACCAGGCGCGGGTGCACCCACCCACTGAGACAGTGGGGCTGATCTATTGGGAGCTCACCAAGGCCAGCTGGACTGTGACTGAAAAGGCATGGGATAAAATTGGACTCTTCGAACATAGCGGACAATGAGGGCTGATGAGAAGCCAAAGACAATGGCACTATTTTTTTTTTTTGGCACTGGGTTTTGATCCTACTTCATGTTCTGCATTTGTGGGAGCCTAGCCTGTATGGATGTTCACCTTCCCTAGACCTGGATGGAGGGGGGGGAGGAACTTGGACTTTCCACAGGGGCAGGGAACCCTGACTGCTCTTCGGACTGGAGAGGGAGGGGAGAGGAGTGGGGGGAGGAGGAGAAGAGTGGGAGATGGGGGAGGAAAATGGGATTCTGGCAGGAAGGCGGCAATTTCTTTTTTTTTCTTTCAATAAAAAAAAAGAAAAAAAACATAGCTTAGGATTCAGTTTCTAATTCTAAAGTTATGACAGGAGCCGAAAACCTACAGTGGTGCAATGCATTTCACTAGCCACCTGTACCAAATATTAAAGGTTTAAATCGTTTTTATTTAAAAAAGCATATTTTAGAGGTACTTTGAAAACAGAATAAAATTTCTTGAGAATTTTTTGACAGAATCCTACAAGGTAGGATGCAGTATTATTCAAAATAACATCTCTAATGTCACTTTGTGAATAAAAGGAATGTGTGAGTTTCCTTGAGTCAAAGACAATGCTTCCTAATCTCCCTTGGATTGGTGGATTATGTGTAAGTACACATTCTTAATGGAGAGAAGGTTTATGGCCCAGTTTGACCCAGAGTATTTCTCATGAAACATTCAATAAACAAAGTATATATGAAGTCTCTTGAAAACAGGACTATAGAGAACCTCTTCCTAGAATGAAAATTTATGATACTACCTTCAGCAAATGAGAAATCCTGAATGTCTTTATTCACAGGGTGGTGGGCTCCAGTCATATATGTTAGAATAGTGATATGCAATTCACCCATGATCAAAAGTGGAAGATCCCAAGGCATCATGGGTAATGGGATAAGACTCTGGCTCTACACTAACATCAAGCTATTTCTCACAATGCAATCATACATAACCAATGTGAAATCTTTGAGAGTCTAAGGCAAATCTCATAACAATCTTCCAACAGAATAAGTAGTAATTAAAGCATTGATGTTTCCTCAAGGATGTATTCAGCTCGTATATATTTGTAAATATAGAAACAGTGCAGTTTTGAAAAACGAACTTGGAGACAGATGGCTTGAGAGCCAATTTTCTCTTTCCACCTTCTGTCCTGTGATCTAAAAGCAGCAGGTTTTAAGATCCCATTGATCACATATGTGTTTGTATGATTATCTTTGTCAGCGGGGCCAGATCTAAAGCAATCTTAGTATAGGAACGTGTGACGTCAACATCGCAAAAAGGAAACGATGGTTTTTTAGTCTTAGGGTAGACTAAAGTGCTGAAGATCATAAGGTGGATGTCTGAGGCATCCCTTTTATATAAGGGTCAGTTTTGAGAGGCCTTTCAATAGAGTTTGATTTTTCAGATTTCCTTTTGCGGAAACGGAACTTTGAAATCCTCTTCCTGGATGGAAGTAGATAATTGGCTCACAAACCTTCAGTGAAGAACATGAATGTCTGGTATTTGTTTTACTTGGTGGTATAAGGCACTCTTGGTCTGGCACCCTGCAATGAGAAGAATAAAGACAGAGTCACTTGGGAGCAATGGGAATA
This sequence comes from Microtus obscurus, assembly GCA_963919715.1. NCBI lineage: Eukaryota > Metazoa > Chordata > Mammalia > Rodentia > Cricetidae > Microtus > Microtus obscurus. Next base: position 919,411 of record CAWTZC010000001.1, read on the forward strand.
TATAAGAACCATGGAAACACCAAATAATTGTTTTAGGTTATGGCTCATTGGAAAATGGGTTTAGGAAAATCTAAGTCTTAAGAGAGTACTGACATACTGTTCCATGTACTGAAAAAGAATAGTTGACTAATATTAACAGTAATAATAAACAACAACAATAATAATAATGAAAGGAAAATGAAAATTATGAGCCCAGTTTAAGAGAGGAAACCTCTGAGATCCCATTATAAATGAGAACAGAATCTCTTTTGGACAAAATTTGAAAGTGCCATACACATTTCTGGACACCTCATATAGTGGAGAAAGTTCCCAGCACTGATCATGACCTTTTAACTCTTATTCATCGTTTGTGTTCCATCTGGGAGAGACAAGGCAGCAAAAATCTAGATCTTCTTCCAAAGGCATGGATGATTGTTCCTGGCTAGCTTACTTCCTGTAGTTTGTGTTCAGCAGTCCTTATCTAGGCAGAGATGTTAAAATCATTCCATTTATATTTACTGATTTTTATGCAGATGTCAAGTGGTTCTATGCTCTGATTGCTAAACATGCCTATGTGACCTCAAACCAGAGTAGACTAGTGTCCCTTGTTTATAGAGAGAGTCTCCCATGGGCATATACCTGAACAGCATGATGCAAGACCTATTAGGCCATACCTGGAAGGTTTATGGCCCCATGTTTGAAAGGGAGAATGTTTTGGAAAGGTAAGAAAGAGCTCAAAGGTACAGAACCCTCAGGCAGAAGATGAGGCTCCCAGGTTACCTTGGGAAGTACAAGAAGGAGGAGCCAATATCTTATCAGGTCCAAATGTCATCACACTATGGAATACTCATGTTTTGGAGGCTCTGAAGCTTCATTTCAAGGAATCAGAGTGTTTTTTCCTCTTTTTTATTGATTTTCATTGAACATTATTCTCTGTTTTCCTCTTTTGCATCTACCCTCCCCTTCAACCTTCTTCCAATGTCCCCATGCTCTCCATTTTCTCAGGAGATCCCCTTGGAAGCAGGGTGTTTCTTTTATAGTTTGGTTGGCAGTTCCAAGCCCTGTGTCTTCCACAAGCCTTTTATCAGAAGCACAGGCATAGAAGACAAACTGGGACCACTCAATTTCTCGTGAGACTATAGGAAGTAAAAGGGATTATCAGGGATTAGATATTTATGTTTTTTGTCCCAGGATATCAGTTCAGAGTGCTCTGTCATCCTTTGGCCATTTGGCATGCCTGGACACCCAGGTCAGTAGGGAAAGTTAATATCTTCTCAGTTAGAGAAATAGAGCTGAGGTTTCTGCAGACAAAGTTGGATTATTGAAGGAAGGCAAGGTCACAGATTGCTTATTTGTAGTTTACATGACAAAAAGATGAACATCCGAGTGAGTCTGTCAGTATCACTAAATAAGTGAGTCCTGGTCAGTATACCCTAAATAAGATGAGTTTCTATCAGTACCCTTGAAGGGGAAATGGTGTGTCTAAGTCCAGCATTTCAAGGAAAGTAGAATATTACCACCATTCTTGACAGGGTATTTATTGTCAGAGGCTCTCATAGGATCAATATTTTGCCTACAGTTTACTGCAGTGGAAATCTGGGACCCATGTTTTAAGAAAAAATGTCTGAGGTTCACTCCATAATAACAGGAAATATATGGGCCCCTCAAATGAAAGGAACATCTAAGCCTCCTTTGAACAAACTGGAAAGATGTAGGACTCCTTTGTTCCAGGATGAAGATCAAATATCTCCTTAATCAAATGGAGGAGTGAGGACCCTTGTGAAGAAAGGAGTTTCTGAGAACCATGAGGCAGGGGAGATTTGATAAGAATGTGAAAATTTCATATAACCATGATCAAAAATTAAATTGACTTCTATACTTCATAAGCTTCCAGAAATTGCTTCACCATCTAACTCTTCTTTATAGTTTAAAATTTTCATATCTTTATCTGAATCGGCAAGAGACAAAGCATCACTATCAGGATTCATGAAGATCCTCTGGAGGAGGCACAGTGTGATTGACTCCCAAGAATTCTGTGCAGTTAAACAGGACAGGGTGTGACTGAGAAATCTATTCCATATCTACTTTAAGTTAGGCAGTAGCATGGGTTCCTAGATTTGCCTACTATTCTTGACTTCTGTAAACTAACCACAGGGACTAATGCTCTTTGGTCAGTGGTGACGTATTCCTTGTGCCCATCCTCAGAGGGAAATTTCTGAAAGCCATTTGGGCCAAAAGGGGTATTTTAAGGCCTAAGTAATCAGAGCAAAAAAAAAAAAAGTTTTGAAAAGAGACAGATCCTAAACCTTGTTGGGCAAATAGGATTGCAACTGCTTACCTTCTGTAGAAGAGAAGATCCAGGCACTCCCTAGTCCTTCTCCAACTCTTCAGTGAACTGTCTAAAATTCTTATCTCTGACCACTTTTTTTGAGGTACAATGGCAATCAGAGGGTTCTTCTTACATGTTGAATTATAGTCCCTAGGTCTGTTCCCTACTTAAACTGTGGATAAGCGGCACTGGTGTAGACATTGAGGACAAGCACATATCTGGTGTGCAGCTTGAAAACAGATGATCTTAGATCAAGGGTACTTTTTATTCTTCTGCCTTGTAATTCAAACTAGAGTTCCATAAGAGTCCTTTGCTGGTCAGAAGTGTACTTCTTAGTCATTCAGTTCTTAGGGAGAAGCTCTAGTCTCTATTATTTGCTAGACCTGAATCAGCCATGAACACAAAGAGAAGCTCCTTTGTTTTCCTAGTAATATGGTGTCAATCTCAAGTACCTGTCAGCCAGGTCTTAATATTTGAGGTTTTTTTTTTCAGTTAAAATACCAGTTTTTCACAGCTTACTTCATCAAACAGGGATATCTCAGATTCCTCCAGTAGAGACAATGGAAGCTGTGTTTCCTGTTTGAAGACAGCATGTAAAGAAATCCCTCCTTGGCAAAGTATGAAAATCTAGGGCTACTGTGGTTGGAGGAAATAACTTTAGTACCCTCTTCAGAAGAGAGTGCACCAAGGTAAATGCTTCTTCCATTAGTGAATTAACTTAATTTAGAATGGGCTATCTAAGTCATGATAGAGGTGTTACCTGGAGGCCTGAACTGTTCTGCTTCTGTAATAAATCTGACTTCCCAGTGTAAATTAGCAGAAATTCTATGGCTCATTCCCTTAAAGGGTTTGTATTTGTGGTCTCCTTGGAGCATTGGAGAAGTCTGAGGCTTTTTTTGTTTCTCAAGTTATGTCTCAGGATGCTTGAAGCATTGAGGATGTGCATGACACCCTTGTTATGAATTTGTAAGTATGAGGTCCCTTTGGGCAATTACAACAATTTCTGAGTTCTCCTGGTTCTCAAAGGAGTGTGTGTCAATCTTCTTTTGGAAACAGGGTAATTGCTGAAGCTTTTGTTGTTGACAGGTTTTAGTTTACTGGTAAAAGCTGTGAGTTACTTTGGCTCTAGGCAGAAGTGATTGAGGCCAACTGGGTCATTGAGGAAGATCCCTGAAACCCCGGTTCCCGAAGGAGTCCGTAGAAGCCCCCTTCACCCACACTCTTTTTGGAAAATCTCTTATAACTGTCGTGTTAGGACTATAGCCTGCTTGAGAATTAGTGGAGTTCATTCTGCATCCTGGTTCAGAAGAAAGGCCGAGCACCTAGTGAGTCCATGAAAATAATTTGAGGTCCACTTCAGTTACTGGGGAAAAGGATGAGTCCTTCTGAACCTGAAGGAATAAGTCTGAGGCATCTTTGTCAGAAAAAAAATGGAGAACCCCTGTACAGAATGAGAAAGTAGCATCCACAGACAAACAGGGGGCAGCGGACACGGCGTAGACGCAATGCATGTGGGAGACCAGTGGTGCAGACGTGGCAGAGGTACAATGCAGACACTGTGGACGTGGTGCAGACACGAACTTATATTGTTTGATGGTCCAAGCTTGAAACAGTGAAGCCCACACCGAGAGCAGATTGTCCCACTACAACCAATTCAAGTAGGTATTTGGTGGCTGGCCTGCAGAGTGGTAGGCCTTTTTTTGGCTAGGTCCCTGGTGAACGGGGAACCTGGTCCTGTTCTGGGGATTCTCCTGAGTGTGAGAGTGTTCTTGACCTGTGGTGGGACCCCTGGAAACAGACCAGGGGGCATTCCCCGACACCCTTGACTTGCTGGTCGCCCTGTGGGGGCTGCTCCCCTTTGCTGTGGCTGCTCTTCCTCTGCTGCAACCTCTCTCTCCCATGGCCCATCCCAGCTTGTGCCCAGAGGCTTCCTTCCTTCTCCTTTCTTCTGTTGGGGGCTGCGGGATGACCCAATTCAGTCTGTTTGGGTGCTGGGTCGGGTACTTGGGGCAGAGGGCAGTAGGAGAGTCTTTGTTTTGGTGGCTGGGCTGCCCAGAGTGGAAGGGTTTTGTTGGCAAGATTCCTGGTTAAGCCGGGTTTTGGTTGTGCATGTCTTTAATCCCAGAACTAGGGGAGGCAGAGACAGGTGGATCTTTGTGAGTTCGAGGCCAGCCTGGTCTGCAAGAGGTAGTTCCAGGACAGGAAACCAAAAGCTACGGAGAAACCCTGTCTCGAAAAAAATCCAAAAATAAAAAATAAAAAAAAAGATTCTGGTGAAGAGGGAGCCTGTTCCTGTTCCTGTGAGACCCTCCTGAGTGGTGAGAGTGATATTGGCCCGAAGTGGGGCGCCAGAAAACGGAGTGGGAGCATTTTGTAAGTGGGGGCCCCTGCCCAGCAGGGAAATCTGATTCTGTTTTAGAAGACCAACAAAATAGAATTGGTAGGAGGAGATGGGCCAGCGCCAAGGCAAGACTTCATCCCACAATCTGAAAAACAACGTAAAAACATCAGAACACAATGATCTTACAACAGAAGGAACCTGAACACCCTAGCACAGAAGTCGAAACAATTAACTTTATGAAAGCATAAAGTCCCTCAAACAACAAAAAAAATGCCATTATAGAAATGGATGAGAAGTATAAACAAAAGTTTGAAGAAATGAGTAAATATGTAAAAAGATACCCAGGGAAACCAAGAAAAAATGATGAAACAGGTAATAGAAACAGTTCCAGAATTGAAAACTGAAATGGAAGCAAGGAAGAAAACAAAAACTGAGGACCAGCTAGATATGGATAATCTAGGTCAAAAAGGAGAGACTACAGAAACAAGCATAATCATTAGAATACAAGAGATAGAAGATGTTGAAAGAGGAACGCCGGGCTGTGACCCTGTACCCGGCCGCCTGCATGGCTTAGCTTATGCCCGAAAATAACAACACACAAACTGTGATTCATTTAATCACTGCCTGGCGACAGTTCCAGCTTCTTATTGGCTAGCTCTTGCACCTGGACTAGCCCATTTCTGATAATGCGTAGCACCCCATGGTGTGCTTACCGGGAGATTCTGAGCCTGCGCGTCTCTCTGCAGTGGGAACATCATGGCGACTCCTAACTCAGCTTCTCATTCCCAGAATCCTCTCTGTCTACTCCGCCTACCTAATTTTCTGTCCTATCAGGGCCCAGGCAGTTTCCTTTATTGAACCAATAAAATCAGCAGATTGATATATGACACTCCCACATCAAGAAAAAAGAATCTCAGATTCTGAGGATGCGATAGAAAAAACAATAAATGCACTGATCAAAGAAAACAGAAAAAGCCAAATATTCTCTTCCTACACAAACATTCAGGAAATATGGGACACAATAACAGACCAAACATAAGAATAATAGGGATAGAAGGAGAAGAATCACAGCTCAAAGGCCCAGAAAATATTTTTTAACAAAAATTATGGAAGAAAACTTTCCCAACCCTAAAGGAAGATATTCCTTTGAAGGTTCAAGAAGCATACAGAACACCAAATAGACTGGATGAAAAAAAAATTCTCCCCACCATATAATAATCAAAACACAAAACATACAGAATAAAGAAAGAATTTTAAGAGTTGGAAAGAAAAAATGACAAGTTACTTATAAAGGTAAACCTATCAGACTTACAACTGACTTCTTATTAGAAATCATAGAAAAGCCAGAAGGTCCTGGAGAGATGGACTGCAGAAGCTATGAGAACATGGTTGCAAACCCAGCCTACTATAGCAGCAGCCAACGTCATTCACTATAAATGGAGAAACAAAATTTTCCAGGATAAAAACAAATTTAAACAATACATAGCCACAAAATCCAGCCTTACAGAAAGTAATAGAAGGAAATCACAAAAAAAGGAGTCCAACAATGACCACAATAACTCAAACATCTAGAGACCTTTCAACCAGCACAACTCAAAGAAGGGAAACACACAAACTCTACTACTGAAAAAGTATCAGAGTTAACAACCACTGGTCATTAATATCCCTTAATGTCAATGGACTCAACTCACCTATAAAAAGGCACAGGCTAAGAGATTGGATACGAAAACAAGGCCAAACATTCTCTGTTTACAAGAAAGACACCTAAACCACAAAGACAGGCACCTACTTAGAGTAAAGGGATGGGAAAGAGTTTATCAAGCAAATGGACCTAAGAAACAAGCAGGTGTGACCATACTAATTTCTAACAAAGTTGACTTCAAACTTAAATTAATCAGAAGAGATGGAGAGGGATATTTTATACTCATACCAGGAAAAATTAGCAGGATCAAGTCTCAATAATGAATATCTTTGCCCTTAATATAAAAGCACCAAAGTACATAAAAGAAACATTATTAAACTCAAACCTGCCATCAAATTGCACACACTAATAGTAGGAGATTTCAACACTCCTCTCCCACCAATGGACAGGTCAATCAGACAGAAACCTAACAGAGAAATTAGAGAATTAAAGAAGGTAATAAATCACTTGGACTTAACTGACATCTATAGAACATTCCACCCAAATAGGAAAGAATATACATTCTTCTCTGCAGCTCATGGAACCTTCTTGAAAATTGAGCACATCCTCGGTAACAAAGCAAACTTCCACAGGTACAAAAAATATTAGTAACCTACTGTGTCTTATCAGATCACCATGGACTAAAGTTAGAATTCAACAACAATGCTACCACCAGAAAGCCTACAAACTCATGGAAACTGAACGGTCAACTACTGAACCATACCTGGATTAAGGAAGAAATATGAAAGAAATTAAAGTCTTTTGTGAATTCAATGAAAATAAGGAAACAACCTACTCAAACTTATGGCAGACTATGAAAGCAGTACTAAGAGGAGAGTTCATAGCACTAAGTGCCCACTTAAAGAAAACAGTGAAAGCACACATTGAAGACCTAACAGACAACCTCAAAGCTCTAGAAAAAGAAGAAGCAGACTCACCTGAGAGGAGTTGAACTGGAAATATTCAAACTGAGGGCAGAAATCAACAAAATAGAAACAAAAAACAATCCAAAGAATCAATGAAACAAAAGCTGGTTCCTGGAGAAAATCAACAAGATTGATAAGCCCCTATCCAAACTAATAAAACAGCAAGAGAGAATATGCAAATTAATGAGATCAGAGATGAAAAGTGGACATAACCACAGACACAGAGGAAATTCAGAGAATCATTAGATCTTACTACAAATTTCTGTATGCCACAAAACTGGAACATGTAAAAGAAATGGACACTTTTTTAGATAAATACCATATACCAAAGTTAAACCAGGACCAGGTGAACAATCTAAATAGACCTGTTAGTCGTGAAGAATTAGAAGCTATTTTCAAAAACCTCCCTACCAAAAAAAAGCCCAGGACCAGATGGTTTCAATGCGGAATTCTACCAGAACTTCCAAGAAGACTTAATACCTATACTCCTTAATGTATTTCACAATATAGAAACAGAAGAGTCATTACCAAATTCCTTTTATGAAGCTACAGTTACTCTGATACCAAAACCACACAAAAACTCTACCAGGAAAGAGAATTACAGGCCAATCTCACTCATGAACATCGATGCAAAAATCTTCAAAAAAATACTGGAAAACCGAATCCAAGAACATGTTAGAATAATTATCCTTTGTGATCAATTAGGCTTCATCCCAGAGATGCAGGGCTGGTTCAACATATGAAAATCTATCAATGTAGTCCATCATATAAAAAAAAAACTGAAAGAAAAAAACCATATGATCATTTCATTAGATGCTGAAAAAGCATTTGACAAATTCAACATCCCTTTATGATAAAAGTCTTGGAGAGATTACAGACACAAGTATCATACCTACATATAATAAAAGCTATATACAGCGAACCGACAGCTAACATCAAAGTAAAAGGAGAGAGAAACTCAAAGCCATCCCACTAAACTCAGGAACATGCCAAGGCTGTCCACTCTCCCCATACCTCTTCAATATAGTGCTTGAAGTTCTAGCAATAGCAATAAGACAACATAAGTTAATCAAGGGGATTCGAATTGGAAAGGAAGAAGTTAAACTTTGTTATTGCAGATGATAACATAAATGACCCCCAAAACTCCACCAAAGAACTTTTACAGCTGATCAACACATTTAGCGTAATGTGGCAGGATACAAGATCAACTCCAAAAAATCACTTGTCCTCATATACACAAAGGATATGGAAGCAGAGAGGGAAATCAGAGAAGCATCACCTTTCATGATAGCCACAAAAAGTATAAAATATCTTAGGGTAACTCTAACCAAGGGAAGTGAAAGATCTATTTGACAAGAAGTTGAAGGCATTGAAGAAAAAAAATTGAAGAGGATACCAGAAAATGGAAGGACCTCCCCTGCTCTTGGATCAGGAGGATCAACATAGTAAAAAATGGCAATTCACCCAAGGCAATTTATAGATTCAATGCAATCTCCATCAAGGCCCCATCAAAATTCTTCCTAGATCTTGAGTGGACAATAATCAATTTTATATCGAAAAACAAAAAACCCAGGATAGCCAAAACAATCCTATACAATAAAGGATCTTCTGGAAGCATTACCATCCCTGACTTAAAAATCTATTACAGAGCTATCAGTAATGAAAACAGTGTGGTACTGGCATAAAAACAGAGAAGTAGACCAATGAAATCGCATAGAAGACCCGAATTTTAACCCACAAATATGTTACCACATTTTTGATAAAGGAGCTAAAAGTATACAATGCAAGAAAGAAAGCCTTTCAACAAATGGTGCTAGCACAACTGGATGTCAACTTGTAGAAGAATGAAAATAGACCCATATCTATCACCATGCACAAAACTCAAGTCCAAATGGATCAAAGACCTCAATATCAGTCCGAAGACACTGAAACTGGAAGGGAAAGTTGGAATTACCCTACAACAGATGGGCACAGGAGATCGCTTTCTACATATAACCCCAGTGGCACATACATTAAGGGCAACAACGAATAAATGGGACGTATTGAAACTGAGAAGCTTCTGTAAAGCAAAGAACACTGTCACTAGGAAAAAAAAAGGCAACCCACTGACTGGGAGAAGATCTTCACCAACCATGCAACAGACAATGGTCTGATATCCAAAATATATAGAGAACTCCAGAAACTAGACTTTAAAAATGCTAATTTACCCAATTAAAAAATGGGGCACTGAACTGAACAGAGAATTCTCAACAGAAGAAGTTCAAATGGCCAAAGACACTTAAGGTTCTGCTCAACCTCCTTAGCGATCAGGGAAATGCAAATCAAAATAACTTTTGACATATCATCTTACACCTGTCAGAATGGCTAAAATCAAAAACACCAATGATAGCCTTTCGTGGAGAGGCTGTGGAGGAAGACGTACCCTCATCCATTGTTGGTGAAAATGCACTCTCATGCAACCACTTTGGAAATCAGTGTTTCTGTTTTCTCAGGAAATTTGGGATCAACCTACCCCTGCACCCAGCTACCACTCTTGGGAATATACCCAAGAGATGCCCTATCATATGACAAAAGCAATTGTTCAACTATGCTCATAGCAGTATTATTTGTAATAGCCAGAATCTGGAAACAACCTAGATGCCCTTCCATGGATGAATGGATGAAGAAAGTGGAATATATACACATTAGAGTACTAGGCCGCGGTAAAAAACAATGACTTCGAATTTGAATGCAAATGGATGGAAATAGAAAACACTATCCTGAGTGAGGTAACCCAGACCCAAAGAGATGAACATGGGATGTACTCGCACATAATTGGTTTCTAGCCATAAATAAAGGTCACAGAGTCTATAACTGGTGAACCTCAAGAAGCTAAATAAGGAAGATGAACCCAATGAAAAACATATAATTATTCCCTTCGGCTATGGGAGGTAGACAAATTTGCAGGGGAGAAAATTGGGATCTTGGGGGGTGGGTGGGATAAGTGGGGATGGAGAGAGTGGAGAAGGGGAGGACTGGGGGAAACCTTGGGGAAACAGGATGTCTGGGATTAAGGAAGGTTGGATTTGGGAGAAAGGAAGCAAATGTCTTAGTTAAGGGAGCCACCCCAGGGTTGGCAAGAGACTTGAACCTAGAGTGGCTCCCAGGAGCCCAAGGCAATGTCCCCAGTTAGTTCCTTGGGCAGCTGAGGAGTAGGGGAACCTGAAATGACCCTATCCTGTAGCAATACTGATGAATATCTTGCATATCACCATAGAACCTTCATCTGGTGATGGATGGAGATAGAGACGGTGACCCACACTGGAGCACTGAACTGAGCTCCCAAGGTCCCGTATGAAGAATGGAAGGAGGGAGAATATGAGCAAGGAAGTTGAAAACAGCACTAGGTTGCACCCACCCACTGTGACAGTGGGGCCCCTGATCTATTGGGAGAGCTCACCAAGGCCAGAAGGACTGTGACTGAAAAAGCATGGGACAAAATTGGACTCTCTGAACATGGAGAACAATGAGGGCTGATGAGAAACCAAGGACAATATCACGGGGTTTTGATCCTACTTCATGTTCTGCTTTTGTGGGAGCCTAGCCTGTTTGGATGTTCACTTTCCCTAGACATGGATGTAGGGGGGTTGATAACTTGGACTTTCCATAGGGCAGGAACCCCATGGTTCTTTGGACAGGAGAGGGAGGGGTAGAGGAGTGGGGGGGGAGGCAGAGAAGGTGGGTGAGAGAGGAGGGGGAGGGAAAGTTGGAGCCTAGGGAGGAGGCGGTTTTCCTATGTCTCAATAAAAAAAACTAAATTAAAAAAATGGTGATCTTACCAAAAGAAATCCTACAGATTCAAATCAATCTTTATCAAATATTCCATGAAATCTCTTCACAGATCTTGAGAAAACAACTTTTAGTTTAACACAGAGGGAAAAAAAACTCAAGATAGGCCAAAAACATTTATGTAAAATAAAGAAAATTCTGGATGAATCAATCTGTTAATTCAAGCTCTATTATAGTGCTTTATAATAAAAATAATTATGTATTTGCATTAAAACACAATTGTGGATCGTTGAATTGAAGATTCTGATACCAATCCACATTTTTATGAGCTTGTGATTTTTGACCAAGAAGCTAAAATTATTCAATGAATAAATGAACGCATCTTCAATTATTTGTGCTGGCTTAAATGGATGCTTCTTAGGTAGAGAAAGGCAAATGTATTCTTATCTATGATCCTGTGAAAAATTAAAGGCAATGTTGATAAAGACTTCAAGATAAATCTAGTTGCACTGAAAATTATAGAAAATGAAAAATAGCCTAATGAATTCTTGTCCCTAAAGTCAGTGTTAGGAGAATCCATTGCATCTCATATATCAGGAATGAAGACCACACTCCTCTTTGTGTCACACACACTTATTCAGCTACTTGTTACTCAAACAAGACACGTGCAAAATTTTAACTCTTTTTAGGAGTACTAACCTCATGGGTAAGATTAAACTTAATGGATGAAATAAGTGAATTAATTGTTCCAGTATAAAACCACAGTAACACACTGAAAGCAAAAAAAATTAACACACCTAAAATAACAGACTACAAATCAATCACTTAAGCTCTCTCTCTCTACTCTCTCTCTCTCTCTCTCTCTCTGTATATCTCTTTCTTTTTCACTATCTCTTTGTCACAAACACACACTCACAACCACATATACAGAATATAAAATGACACCGATGCTCTATGTTCAATGCCAAATAAAACTAGACATTACAGTTTTCTCTAATTCTTAGTAATTTGCTTTTACCCTTAGTAATGCTTTTTATATCCCAACCTCTTTCCTTACTAAGTCATGAGTCTAGACATGCAACATTATTACTACTGAGAACACTGGTAAGCTTCTTTGAGAAGTCCACTCTCTCTTTGGCTGAAATTATATTGTTCTTCCTCCTTAATGTGTGCTGAGTCTTGGGAACAACATTGTTGCCAAAAACAACTCTTTGTTCTTGAGGACAAAATTATGAGGTCTCAGCAGGAGCTTGTTTTGTAATTTTCTAAAAATTCTGTTCCATATATTTTGACCCAACAGTTTTTTTTTTCTGTTGTAACAGAAGAGATAGTTGATTAAATAAGGCCCTCTGCAATTCAATATCTTGGTAAACTTTGTTTGTGGGTGCCTTATCAGTGGGATTAAACTGATCTTTATGCACGAGCTGATATAGTGAACATATTCACTATGATTGGATGCCTACTCAAACTTTGATGCAGAGGAAGGATCTTGGTCTTAAGCTCAACTTGATATGTCTAGCTTATTGGCATCCATATTATGCCTGACACTTCCTGAAAGTAGGGAAAATGCATAGGATTAGGCAGTATGTTATTGGATGAAATGAAAAGTGAGAAGGTATGAAACTTGTACATGGTATGCAAAATAATTGAAAAAAAACAAATGAATAAAATGGGAAATAATTTGTTGTGAAAAGTAGATCAATCACTTTTTCTGATTGCTGGATAATATGTTCTTATAACTTTAGCCAAACCTTACATTATTATGTCTTTTGGAGGCTTCCCCCATTATCCCATCTTTATTTCCTCATAATAATAGCTAGGACAAACTATGTTTACTACAGGCAATAATAATACTGTGATTTCTTCAAAATATTTAGTTGTAGCAGGTCCTTTTGTTTATGTGTTGCTTTCATTAGTGAATAAAGAAAATGCTTTGGACCTACAGTATAACTGTAGAAGAACAGTAGCTAGGTGGAGAAAAGTAAACTAAATGCTGGGAAAAAGACAGGTTGAGTCATAGAGTGGCTCCATTATACTACTGAAAGATAGAGGCAGAGAATCTTATCTGGTAAGCCCACTGTCATGTGATGATATACAGATTAATAGAAGTGAGTTAACTAATATATGAGTTAGCCAATAAGAATCTAGAGCTAATGATTTAATTAATATTTTCTCTGTGATTATTTTGGTTCTGTGAGGTAAATCAAACAAACGAACCCTCTCCTCCTACACTATTTGAGGCTTGGTTTCCTCAATAGACTGGTTTCTTCCTTGCCCTTTTGTGAATGTTTTGAAGCCATAACCTATCTAAGATCATAAGTTCGCATCATGCTACTGAAAATTGCACATGTGATCATATGGCATCTTCACCAGGGTAGCTTTTTGTGTATGATAATACATGGATGAAAGACTATCTAAATTTTTACCCTTAAGATTCTATACCGTGGGCCTGTAGCCCTGCATACTACCTCTCTCTTCCTACCTCAACCAGCGAGTGCATCCAGGATCCTCCCCACTTCTCCCTTCCTGCCGTCTTTTGGGCAAATAACATCACCCAGTACAGCCTGTCTGGGTGCTGGGTTTGTATCCGAAAGGGCACCTGGGCAGAGCGGGAACTCCTTTTTCTCAATAGCCTGCCTGCAGCAAGCAGAGGGGTAGGCACTTTGTTTACGAGACACCGCAACAGCAAGAGAAAAGAGCAGATCTAGGCACCAGGAGAACCATCTCCGGGGGTGAGTGAGTGTCTGACCTGCAGCGGCAGCCAGGGACAAGGAACACTGGCAGGGCCCTGTACCCCTGCATACTTCCTCTTTCTTCCTACCTCACCGAGAGTGCATCCTGGACCCTCCCACTTCTCCCACCCTGCTGTCTTTGGTCAACATCACCCAGCTCAGTTGCTCAGGGTGCTGGGTTTGCATCCTAAGGGCACCCGGGCGGGCGGGAACACTCGCTGTCTCAATAGCCTGCCTGGCAAGCATGGTAAGGGCTTTTGTTTAAGAGACAACCAACCAAAAGGTGAGAGGCAGATCTAGGCACCGGGAGAACCATCTTCGGCTGAGTGAATTTGGCGGCAGCCTGGGACAAGGAACTACATCCTGTTACGTGCTGAGGAAACGATCAGACGGGTGAGTGTGTGCTATTCAGAGACTGATTGTCCCAGAAGAGAGCACAAACCCCCTCCCTCAGCTCCTTCTGCAGGGCTGTCCTTCTTCTTCTTTTTTTTTTTTTTTTTTGGTTTTTTTTCGAGGCAGGGTTTCTCTATATGGTTTCAGAGCCCGTCCTGAAAACTGACGCTCTTGTGAGACCAGGCTGGTCTCAAACTCACAGAGATCCGCGCCTGCCTCTGCCTAACGAAAGTGCTGGGATTAAAGTCATGCTCCACCACCGCCCAGCCAGGGCTGTCCTTCTGCAACAAGTCCCAGCCCCTAGCACCCCCCTCAACCCTGCCCTGCTGTATGCTGAGGATTCCATCTGGGCAGGATGGTTTCTGTTTATACACTGAAGAGATACACCTAGAGAGTCAGTCACAGCAAAGACTGGACTGAGACAACAGTCCTCTCCCACGGCTCCATTTGAATTAAGAGATGGGAAGGCACCAATGCAAAAATTCCTCCAACAACCTGAAAGGCAACATGTCATCACCGTATCCAGGGATCCCGAAATAGGAAGAATTGGACACCCTACTCCAGAAGAATTAGAAGAAATCGACCCAAAAGGAATATATGAAAATAATAGAAGACCTTAAACAGGAGGTGAAAAACACATGATAAACAATTAGAGAATACAAACAAAAAGGAGAGGAAATGTATAAATTGCTCAAAAGATACCCAAGAAAACCAAGAGAAACAAGAAAAAGCAATGAAACAGGTAAGGAAAGTGGTTCAAGACTTGAAGAATGAAATGGAAGTAATGAAAAAACACAAACCAGAGGGAAGGATGGAGGAGATGGAAATTCTCGAAAAACAAACAGGAACTACAGAGACAAGTACTACCAACAGATTACAAGAGATGGAAGAAAGAATCTCACCAGACAACGAAAACACCTTAGAGAAAATAAACACACTGATCAAAGAAAACAGCAAAACCAGCAAATTCTCATCACAAAACATTCAGGAAATCTGGGACACAATAAAAAGACCAAACCTAAGAATAATCGGATAGAAAGGAGAGAAGAAGTACAGCTCAATGGTCCAGAAAATATATTTAATAAAATTATAAGAAGAAACTTTCCCAACTTAAAAGGAAGATATCCCTTTGAAGGTTCAAGAACATACAGAACACCAAATAAACTGGACCAAAAAAAATCCCCTCGCCATATAATAATCAAAACACAAAACATACAGATTAAAGAAAGAATATTAAGAACTGCAAAGGAAAAAGGTCAAGGAACTTATAAAGGTAAACACTCAGACTTACTTCTGACTTCTCTATGGAGTCCATGAAAGCCAGAATGTCCTGGATAAAGGCAACAGAAAATATGAGACCATGGATGCGAAGCCCAAACTATATAACCCAGCCAAGCTATCATTCATAACAATGGAGAAAAGAAACCTTCCAGGGGAGAACAAATTCAAAGAATACATAGTCACAAATCCAGCCATACAGAAAGCAATAGAAGGAAAATCACAACTTAAGGAATCCAACATTGCCAAACTGCTTACAGTCACTCAGGCACCTAGCGACCACTTCACCAGCACAATGTCAAAGAAGGGAGACACACAAACTCCTCTACCAAAAACAACAAACATAACTGGAGTAAACAACCACTGATCATTAATATCACTTAATATGAATGGACTCCACTCACCTAAAGAAGGGAACAACAAGAGATTGAATGTAAAAACAGGATCCAACATTCTGCTGTTTACAAGAAAAACATCTCAAACCAAATACATCTACTCAGAATAAAGGGTTGGGAAAGGATTTTCAAGCAAAATGGGCCTATGAAACAAGCTAGGTGTGGCCATACAGATTTCTAACAAAACTGACTTCAAATATAATCAATCAGAAGATATTGAGATGGACATTTTATACACATAACAGAACAATTCATCAGGAGGAAGTCTCAATTCAGAATATCTTTGCCCCTAATATAAAAGCACCCACATATGTAAAAGAAATATTAATAGAACTCAAGGCACACATCAAACCACATGCACTAGTAGTAGAAGAACTCAACACACCTCTCGCCAATGGACAGGTCAATCAGACAAAAATCTAATAGAGGGGGAATTTTGTTTGGAGTTAGTGAAGCAAATGGACTTAACACGACATCTATAGAACACTCCAACCCAAATAGGAAAGAATATACCTTCTTCTCTGCAGCTCATGAAACCTTTTCAAAAATTGACCATACACGCAGTAACAATGGAAACCTCCCACAGATACAAAAAATCAGTGTCCACATGTGTCTCCTCAGATCACCAGGACTAAAGTTTGAAGAACAACAACAATGCTACCCACAGGAAGCCAAAAAAACACATGGAAACTTAAACAGTCAACTACTGAACCACACCTGGGTCAAGTGAAGAAATTAAGAAATTAAAAATCTTTTTTAGACTTGATAAGAAAATAAAGAGACAACATAGCAAACCTATAGGACATGATGAAAGCAGAGCTAAGAGTGGAAAGTTCATAGCACTAATTGCCCACTTAAAGAAAATGGAGAAAGCATACTTGGAGACTTAACAGCCCACCCGAAATCCTAGGAAAAAAGAAGCAGACTACACCCAGGAGGAGTAGAAGACATGGAATAATCAAACTGATGGATGAAATCAACAAAATAGAAAGACAGAAAACAATCCAAAGAATCAATGAAACAAAAGGTTGGTTCTTGGAGAAAATCAACAAGATCAACAAACCACTATCCTAACTAACAAACGACAGAGAGAGAACACACAAATTAATAAGATCAGAAATGAAGAGAGAATCTTTTTGAGATCTTCACTTCAAAAGCATCTGTATGCCACAAAACTGGAAAATTTAAAAGAAATGGATATTTCTTTTGCGGACAAGTACCATATACAAA